>OY992539.1:194461140-195061140 GCA_963921195.1 Pegoplata infirma
ACGAGATTCTCAAACAGCGCGTGTAACGGTCTGTTTCCGGGACATTTTGGGAAAATTGCACTTTTTTTTTTTAAACTTAACATTTTTAGTTAAAAACTTTTCATTTTACACTAGATTTATTATAAATTATAAAACCTAATATAGAAATGTTGGATTTTGAGAAATTCTTTAACCCTAAACAGCTTTGGGCCCTAAATGACCCATGATGAACAAATGAATCCAGAAATAAAACGCTTTTGGCGGGCGACTAACCATTGGAAACATATTTTTTCCATTAAAAATGGGAGCGTGAGTAAAGATGGGAGCGTGAGTGGAGATGAGAGCGTGAGTGAAATTGACCAACTCACGCTCACGAAAAAAAAAAATTTAAGTTTGCATACATTTTACGCAGGAAATTTTTTAAGTTTGTACATTTTACGCAGGATCACGTGATTGACACATATTAAATTCATTCACGCTGTAATCACGCTCACGAAAACTAAAAATAACTATATTTTGACGTGTTTTATTTTTCTGTCACCATAAAAAATCATGAAACTCTCGAAATTTCACTCACGTTTACGAGTGAATCACGTGAAATTTGTGTCACGTGTGCATTTGTACAAATTATATTTTTAATGCAAAATAAAAAAGTGATCCATATATTTTTTTAAACAAGTTTAAATATTATTTCCCATTTAAATGCACCCACCCCGAAAGCATTATCCCCTTAAATGCCAGAATATAGCAAGTAAATAGTCTATTGAAATTATTCAGCAATATTCTTGTTTAAAAGTGAATTACTTTTTGTGTCAGATATAAATAAATGGTTAATGGTGGGTACGAAAAATGCTTTAAGGGTGGGTGCATTTAAGCGGGATACTATTTGAGTGCTATTTAAACTTTCTTGTTTCATTTGCATTAAAAATATATTTTTTAAAATTGCACTGTTAAACGTGAGCAGTGTTGCCAGAACTTGGTTATCAAAAACGGCTAAATCCTTTTCAAAAAACGGCTAAAAAACGGCTAAAAAATGGCTAAAAAAAGGCTAAAATATATATTTTACTTTTTAAGAAAAACTAATGTAAATTCATATTTTGTACCGTTTTTGATACATATATTAAAATCAGGAGATCTTTTGTTACTGTTTTGGCATATTTAAGGTAAAATGAAGAGTGTTCAGAACACTTTTTTAATGATTTAAATATTTATATTAAAATTTTTTATAAAAATATATATAAAAATGTTGGCCCTTACCACAAGAAAACAAAAACTCTATTTTAACAAAAGTTTTATTTTAAATTTCAAATTTTCAATACATTTTTTGAAAGTCGATTTTAAAAACAAAAACAATTTGTATGGAAATAAAATTAAAAGCTCATTTTAAATTTATTTTATTTTAAAAATAAAGTTGTTCAAGCTCGAGGTCAAGTGTTTGTAAATTTCTTTATTGCCTATATTTCGCTACACATCGCGTAGCATCTTCAGAGCTAATATTCTAAAATAAAATAAATACAAAAACAAATATGTATAAACATCAATAATAAGAAAAACAAGAAATGACACAAAAATTCACACAAAGTTATAAAGCACAAAGCATAACGCACAAGTAAAAAATTGTAAAAACAACAAGTGCACAAAAAATTTTAAATTGTAAAAAATATAACAACAATGCTTACAGAAAAAGTTTACATTAAACACAAAAACAAAAATATATAAATAATTTTAAATTTTAGCGTTGTAGTTGTGGCTCCTTCATCGTATAATATTGCACTGATCTTAAAATTAATTATTGCACATTGTTCTTTGTTTTCCTTTACTAATTAAGTGTCGATAGCTTTGCGCTACACTTTCGGTATCAGCTTTAAAGTTTATCCTCTCGTTCGTCGGTGTATTAATAATATGAAGCATTTCAAGCATGTAGCGGCGTTTGTAGTTGTTTTCACAGTCAATAACTTGTACCTTGTCAAAATCGGGGGAATGATTTTCCCTCAAACAATGGACCGCCAAAGCAGTTTTTTGCTGAACATCCGCGTTTCTCATTTCTTGGTCGGATTTATGGCCAGACAATCGTGTTTTGAGTTTATTTTTAGTTGTGCCGACGTAAACTTTACTACAGTTGTCATTTGGGTTACCATTGCATGGTATTTTATATACCAAATTCGATTTGTCTAATTTGTCTATTCTGTCTTTGGTCTTACTAAATATTTTTCCAACGGTTTGGTCTGTTTTGTGCGCCATGCGGTATTTTTCACCATCAAAAAGTTTTGATTTTTCAAGACGTTCCGATATTTCGGGGATATATATGAGGGATTTGTATACTTTTTCGTCAACTTTATTTTGTTTTTTTTGTTTTTTATTTTTGTTCGGATTTTGGTGATCCTTTATTAATTTTCGTGTTAATTTTTGCGGGAAATTGTTGTTAAGCAGTATGCTCTCTATTTTCCTTAAGTTAGCATTGTGAAAATCTTCATCACTAATATTTAAAACTCGACGTATCAAATTATTAGCGGTGTTTATAATAATTCTCTTAGGATGTTTGGAGAAGAAATTTATAATTCTACCAGATGCAGTTGGTTTTTGGTACCAGTCGATTTTTATTTTTACTTTATTACTGAGAATTACTGAGAGTTCAAAGTATAATATGTATAAGGGATTCAGTGCAATTTAGGGATAATGTTAAAAACTTGACGATACAGGAAGATGAAAAATTAATTTCATTTGATGTTGTGTCGTTATTCCCGAGTATTCCTGTAGATTTAGCACTAAAAATTATAGAAAATAGATGGGATGAAATATCAGAATACACCAATATGACTAAAAGCTTATTTCTACGTATTCTAAAATTTTGTATTAAGGACAACCGCTATTTTAAGTATAATGGAAAGATTTACACACAGAAAAAAGGCCTCCCCATGGGTTCACCAGCATCTCCGATCGTAGCTGACATTGTAATGGAGAATTTACTTGACACCTGTATTGGAAACTTAACAGTAAAACCCAAAGTATTGACTAAATATGTTGATGATTTATTTGGTATCGTTAGGGAGAGTGCAATAGAGGAAATAATGACGAATTTAAATAATTTTAACAGCAATATTAGGTTTACGATAGAAAAAGAAGTTAATTCCAAACTTCCATATTTGGATACTATGGTGATAAGAGAGGACAATAAAATAAAAATCGACTGGTACCAAAAACCAACTGCATCTGGTAGAATTATAAATTTCTTCTCCAAACATCCTAAGAGAATTATTATAAACACCGCTAATAATTTGATACGTCGAGTTTTAAATATTAGTGATGAAG
The DNA here is from genome assembly GCA_963921195.1 of Pegoplata infirma. Taxonomy (NCBI): domain Eukaryota; kingdom Metazoa; phylum Arthropoda; class Insecta; order Diptera; family Anthomyiidae; genus Pegoplata; species Pegoplata infirma. The sequence continues at coordinate 194,464,429 of OY992539.1, forward strand.
ATTTTCACAATGCTAACTTAAGGAAAATAGAGAGCATACTGCTTAACAACAATTTCCCGCAAAAATTAACACGAAAATTAATAAAGGATCACCAAAATCCGAACAAAAATAAAAAACAATAAAAACAAAATAAAGTTGACGAAAAAGTATACAAATCCCTCATATATATCCCCGAAATATCGGAACGTCTTGAAAAATCAAAACTTTTTGATGGTGAAAAATACCGCATGGCGCACAAAACAGACCAAACCGTTGGAAAAATATTTAGTAAGACCAAAGACAGAATAGACAAATTAGACAAATCGAATTTGGTATATAAAATACCATGCAATGGTAACCCAAATGACAACTGTAGTAAAGTTTACGTCGGCACAACTAAAAATAAACTCAAAACACGATTGTCTGGCCATAAATCCGACCAAGAAATGAGAAACGCGGATGTTCAGCAAAAAACTGCTTTGGCGGTCCATTGTTTGAGGGAAAATCATTCCCCCGATTTTGACAAGGTACAAGTTATTGACTGTGAAAACAACTACAAACGCCGCTACATGCTTGAAATGCTTCATATTATTAATACACCGACGAACGAGAGGATAAACTTTAAAGCTGATACCGAAAGTGTAGCGCAAAGCTATCGACACTTAATTAGTAAAGGAAAACAAAGAACAATGTGCAATAATTAATTTTAAGATCAGTGCAATATTATACGATGAAGGAGCCACAACTACAACGCTAAAATTTAAAATTATTTATATATTTTTGTTTTTGTGTTTAATGTAAACTTTTTCTGTAAGCATTGTTGTTATATTTTTTACAATTTAAAATTTTTTGTGCACTTGTTGTTTTTACAATTTTTTACTTGTGCGTTATGCTTTGTGCTTTATAACTTTGTGTGAATTTTTGTGTCATTTCTTGTTTTTCTTATTATTGATGTTTATACATATTTGTTTTTGTATTTATTTTATTTTAGAATATTAGCTCTGAAGATGCTACGCGATGTGTAGCGAAATATAGGCAATAAAGAAATTTACAAACACTTGACCTCAAGCTTGAACAACTTTATTTTTAACATATTAAATCTGAAAGGTCGAATAAAAAACAACTTTAATTTATTTTATTTTCTTGTGGTAAAGCTGTTTGACTACAAAAAATTTTTTTAAGTAAAAAAAATTTTTTAGTTATTTTGGCTTAAAAAAACTTTTCAACACGTAAATTCGAGGGGAAACTTTTTACCCTTGGGACTGTTTTCGCTGAAACCTGACCAGAAGAATTCCAAAAATATATATGCCAAGATTCCGCAATCAGCCTTCAAGTTAAGTATTGGACGTTAACGTATTTTTAAAAGACAGAGAAACGGGCATTGCTAGATCGTCTAAAATTTAGCATAATTTATTTATTTATTCAGTCTATAGAACAATGTTCTTTAACAGACTATAACTAATACAAAATTAAAATTAAATTTTATTTTGAAAAATAAAATAATATACATAAAAAAAAAAAAGTGATAAATTACAAAAAATGTAAAGGTAAAAATAAGTTTACAAATTAAGTTAAATATGGCAATAAACTATTTTTAAAGCATGTTTTTGATACATCAAATTCCACAATATATTTGCTATTCAAATTATTAAATTCAGTTAACGATCGGATTATAGGACTATTAAGTGCATAATTGGTCCGATGACAACCAACATAAAATAAATCATGACGACGAAGAGTTCTAAAGGGAACAAGGAAATTTAATTTCAATAAAAGCTCCGGACAATCAATATTACCATTAATGAGATCAAAAATAAATAACATTGATTGAATCTTACGTCTTTTTTCTAAACTTTCCAAACCCAGGTGCTTACAACGGGCATCATAAGATGGTGGAGATAACATCGAATTTAAGTGAGGTAAAGCAAAGTAAACAAATCGTTTTTGTATAGATTCAATACGTGAAATATGAATTTTACAATAGGTATGAATATGAATTTTACAATGTTTATGGTATGAATATGACAAAAATATACGTGATTTTATTCCAGACTAGTGTTAATAAAAATTCAAATATATGAAAAACAATTACCTACTAACAAAACAAACCAACATTTAAAATCCTTCTGATGAAAACAAAAAACAAAAGTGTTTGATACCGGTTTGGGAATACCAAAAATGTCTATAATTTTAGAAATTAAATTTTCTCCTACATTTTTCAACTTAAACCTTTATAACAAATAGTATTAGAGTCTGTGATCGATCTGTATAAACTTAAAACCCAATTAATTCTCTATTTTAGTATAAAAAACACACTAAAAATTACTTTTTAACCGAAAACTCAAAAATGGCTAAAAAACTGCTAAAATATTTTCGAAAATGGCTAAAAAAACGGCTAAGAGCTAAATGTCTTTTTCTCCGGCTAAACGAGTTCAAAAGGAGCTAAATCTAGCCGGAAAATGGCTAAATTGGCAACACTGAACGTGAGAAAAATTTCTTGAGTTTGCATGCTTTTTTATGGTGACGGAAAAATGAAACACGTCAAAATTCAGCTTGAGTGATATTAAAATGTGACACTCATGTAACCCTGCGTAAAATGTATGCAAAATTTAAAAATTTCTTGCGTGAGAAATTTTTTTTCTTTGTAAGCGTGAGTTGGTCGAACTCACGCTTCCATTCTTACTCACGCTCCCATCTTTACTCACGCTCTAATTTTTAATTAAAAAAATATGTTTCCAATGGTTAGTCGACCGCCAAAAGCGGTTTATTGCTGGATGCATATGTTCATCATGGGTCATTTAGGGCCCAAAGCTGTTTAAGGTTAAAGAATTTCTTAAAATCCAACATTTCTATATTAAGTTTTATAATTTATAATAAATCTGGTGTAAAATAAAAAGTTTTTAACTAAAAATTTTGAGTTTTCAAAAAAAAATGCAATTTTCCCAAAATGTCCTGGAAACAGACCGTTACACGCGCTGTTTAAGAAGCTCGTATTTTTTCAAAAAAATTTTTTGTCAAGCGAACTTATATATACTTGAAATAAATGCAATAAAAACTTTAGATTGTGCAACTTAAAATAAAAAAAAAAATCTTTTTTAAATTTGGTGGTTTTGAGTTTAGGGCAAAATGAATGGGTCATTTTCGGCAACCGTTTTAGAGGGGTTAACAATGTCCTATTAAGCTGAAATTTTTTTCTAAGAAAATATGATCGAATTGAAAAGATTGACTGAAATAAAAAAGAAGTTTAAGTGATTTTTGTAATTTTGGCAATTTTTTTAAATAAATACTATTTTTTAAGAAATCGCGGATTTTCAACGTCATTTCGGCAGCGGAAGATGACCACCGATCTGCATGAAAATTTAACCACATTGTTTTTAGGTCTATTCCAACACATCTGTCGGTGAGCCGGAACGAAATTCGCCAAAAAGCCAAATTCGATCCACCCTAATGTTGAGTACACAAAAACGTAATTGCCTTTGAATGCGTATAAAAACAAATCTAGTTTTTATGACTTATTATGATAAATTATTTTTGTTTGCCTTTATAAATTTTAAGTTTGTTGAATGAACCATAGCTGAAAAAAATCGATAAACTCGAAAGATTTTAAAAAAATAACAAAAAAATTAGATATTATTAAAAAAATTAGAAGATATCTTTCTTATATGTTAAAACCAATTCACCTACATGAAAAAGTCCTAACTTTCGTTTATCCAAAACAGTAAAAAAATTTTAAATCGGTTGAAAAGTTTCTAAATTACTCAAGGTTTATTGAGAAAAGTACCAAAAAACGTTTTTAAATTTTTGTGTTCTACTCGACAAAATCAACAACTGTAGCCCCAAAAGGGGGGCGGCCGGAAAAAATCGATTTTCCTAAAAAAAATGTTTTCAGGAGTTTTTTTAGTTCTTTAAGGGGGAACTATTTTTCCCCTGGTCCGATTATGCCCATCTTCGAACTTAACCTTACCAGTAAGAGATATTCTGCTAAACTTCCGGGCTCTAGCTCTTTTAGCTTGGACTGCATCGTGGTTTCTACAGACGGATGGACGCACGGACATGTCTTAGATTCTAACAAAGATCAATAAGATATATGGGGCATTCCATGTGAAATCGGACACTTTGAAAAACTTTTTTTTAGATTTTCACAATTTGTTTACAGTTTTCAGTACCCTTCGAAAGCTCCTTCGTGGTAAATTTTCTGATTTTTTTGATGACCCGTTCAAAGATATCGAATTTTGAAAAATTGGTAGTTTGTTCGTTTACTCAAACTTCTTTTAATCATAACTTCTTCAATAATGGTCCAAATTTCAATTTTTTTTTCAGAATTTTTGATTTTTTACGTACTTTTTAAAAAAAAATCCCAAAAAATTCTTAAACGCGCTCTAGTATGCGATTTTTAAGTTTTAAAATTTAAATCTCATTTTTGAAAATGTTTGTACTCTTCGATTGTTTTTAAATTTTTTTGTGTAAAACTTCTATCAATTCTACAAATTTTTTGCCCAGGAGGATCGTGGGATAACAATTATTACTATTTTTTTAAATTTTTTGAAAAAATTTTTCCAATCTTAAAATCATTTCTACTGCTCCAATGGTGCGTCACAGAGGGGTCCTTTATAAGACCGACTCCCATTAATTTTTACGTCTTAACATTTCTTTGGAACAAACTAATACCCTATCTCCAATTTCTAAGGGGGCTCACACACAAAACGGCATTTTTTTAAATTTGTTACAACCGCTCTAACTGGCCTAATAGTGCCCTTAAAGCAACAAAATATATGACCGACCCACAATATTTTTTTAGTCCAAACATTTTTTCTGAACACACCTACCCTCTATCTTTAACTGTTAAGGCGGTCCCCATACAATTTTTTTTATTTTTTGTAAATTTGTTTTATTTAGTCAGCTTCTACCGGTCCAATGGTGCGTCCGAGAGGGGTCATTAGTGAGACCTATTTTTATTTTTAGCCTACAACATTTTTGTAAAACATACCTACGCCCTATCTCCACTCCCTAAGTAGGCTCCCATACAATTAACATTTGGAGCAAATTTTATAAAAATGTAATTTTGTATGGGAGCATACGTAGGGAGTTGAGATAGGGCGTAGGTATATTTTGAAAAAATGTTGTAGGGTAAAAATAAATGGGGGTCGGTCTCACTAATGACCCCTCTCGGACGCACCATTGGACCGGTAGAAGCTGATGAAATAAAACAATTTTACAAAAAATAAAAAAAAATTGTATGGGGCCCGCCTTAACAGTTAAAGATAGAGGGTAGGTGTGTTCAGAGAAAATGTTTGGACTAAAAAAATATTGTGGGTCGGTCATACGTTTTGTTGCTCTAAGGGCACTATTAGGGCAGTTAGAGCGGTTGGAACAAATTTTAAAAAATGTCGTTTTGTGTGGGAGCCCCCTTAGAAATTGGAGATAGGGTATTAGTTTGTTCCAAGGAAATGTTAAGACGTAAAAATTAATGGGGGTCGGTCTTATAAAGGACCCCCTATGACGCACCATTGGAGCAGTAGAAATGATTCAAGATTGGAAAATTACAATAAATTTTTTTCAAAAAATTTAAAAAAATAGTAATAATCGTTATCCCACGATCCCCCTGGGCAAAAAATTTGTAGAATTGATAGAAGTTTTACACAAAAAAATTAAAAATAAAACGAAGAGTACAAACATTTTCAAAAATGAGATTTAAATTTTAAAACTTAAAAATCGCATACTAGAGCGCTTTTAAGAATTTTTTGGGACTTTTTTTAAAATTACATAAAAAAAACTAAAATTTTGAAAAAAACAATTTGAAATTTGGACCATTATTGAAGAAGTTATGATTAAAAGAAGTTTGAGTAAAGTAGCAAACTACCAATTTTTAAAAATTCGATATCTTTTGAACGGGTTATCAAAAAAATCTGAAAAATTACCACGAAGGAGTTTTCGAAGGGTACTAAAAACTGTAAACAAATTGGGAAAATCTAAAAAAAAAAGTGTCCGATTTGACATGGAATGCCCTATATACTTTCTGGGGTCCCCTACTGACATTTCGATGTGTTACACACGGAATGACAAAGTGAGTATACCCCCATACTGTGGTTGGAGGGCATAAAAATAACCTACGAAAACATTAAAAGTTAATGATTTCGTAGGTTATTTTTTACAATTTTTCTATTGAATTATTTATTAAAAAACTTTTTATAAAATTTTGGGGAATCGATCCCGCAATCAACTGCATTCTGCCCAGACACTCTACTCAAGTCCAAACATGGACCGATTGGGGGTATCTTTTGTTAAATTTTTAATACACTCAAAATATTTTGTAGGCAAAAACAAATGAAAAACACATTTAAAACCAGTAAATAATCAATTGAAAACCATCCCAGTAATTATTCATTTGTTTTAACAAACATCAACATTTATTTTTTACTGTTAATAAAATTTTCTTAAATAAATAACACAGGTTGGCAAAAGTTGAACTTTTTCAATTTGCCTGACCTTTGACAACTGATTTATATGGACTTTAGTGTGCTGATTCCGAATCTGTTATCCGTTTTTTTCCCATCAGCTCGCGTTCGCGAGCAAATCGCTGTTAAAGAGTCGAAAAAGTGCGTTTTTTTACCAACTTTGCTTGGCTATAATTTCCAAAACTAATTTTAAACATGAACTTAACTATATTGGATGCGAGGATTCCAAAACTGGTATTAGTTTTTTTCTGACAGCTTTAGTTTTCGATTTATTAAAAAGGGCATAAATATTCAGACAAAATTAAAGAGGGCATAAATTTAAAAATTTTATTTTAGCGATATCTCAAAAACTAAATATGACTCAAAAAAAGTAAGAGCATTTTTGGAATCAGCGTATCCAACATACCTAAAATCGCTATTCACTTATTGGATGTAAGACTATGGACTCACAAACATTCCAAAAAAGGCCTATTTTCAAAGTTTCCTTAGGCTATATCTCGAAAACTAGAGCTGATCCAAAAAAATGATAGCCAGATTTGAAATCAGCGTACCCCAATTACCCAAAACTAGCTATCAAAACCAGGGCAAAAAAAAGTGTTGTCCTGTGTAATATTGAACATTAAAAAATAACGTCACATTAATTTTTTTTTACCAACAAAAAACCAAAAAACCTACGAGAACATTAAAAATTAATGTTTCTTCCATAATTTTAACAAACAAATAAAAAAAAAAATAACCTACGAAAACATTAAAAATTAATGATTTCGTAAATTATTTTTTACAATTTTTCTATTGAATTATTTTTTAAAAAATGTTTAATAAAATTTTGGGGAATCGATCCCGCAATCAACGACATTCTTGCCAGACACTCTACCCATCGTACTAAAGTCACTTGTTATAAACATGTTTTTATATTTCTATAAAAAAATTTTGAGTTTTTTTTACTACAAAAAAATAACCCACACAAATAGGTAAAAACTAGTGCCTACGGTCAGTACCGTAGAACCGGGAATACCGGTATTCCCGGTTCTCGGTATTCCCGGGAAATGGTACCGGTTTCCCGGTTCTTATATTATTCCCGGTATTCCCGGGAATACCGGTATTCCCGGTTCCGGTTCTGACGGTATTACCGGTATTCCCGGGACTACCGGTATGTATATTTTGTAAAATTTTGTTCAACTAACATTTTTTCTTCACTTTTACAAAAAAAAAATACAAAACATGTGAAAAACACCATTTCAATTATTTTTTATGAATTTAAGAAAAAAATAGTTTCATGATTTTTAAATAATTTTACACACAACTAAATGTTTCTGAAATACTGATTAAATGGTGTAATTTAAATATTCTATGGTATAGTATTTTTTTGTTTCTTGAGAACCGGTACCAGTATCAGAACCGGGAATACCGGTATTCCCGGGAATATATCTAGAACCGGAAAACCGGTACCAGAACCGGGAATACCGGTATTCCCGGGAATACCGAGAACCGGGAAATGGGGGGCACTAGTAAAAACTAATGATTTCTCTTTAAAAAATGACAACTATTAAAAAAAAAAGAACGTACAAAAATAATTAAAAGTTAAAGAAGAATCACTTATTTTTACTTACAGAACAAAAATAAATGACTTTAAAAATTGAATGCTAATGAAAATCTTTATTTCGTCATTTTCTTTTACTTGGGTAGAAATATTAGAAAATTGTTTAACTTTTGTAATTTTGGGTGTCATTTTTTGATTGAGTGCCCGATTTAACATGGAAAATAAATGCCAAATATCGTGTAAAATAGTGTTATTAATCATATTGTGACGATCTTAAATTATGAATAGCACAATAATTCACTTCCCTGCTATGCGCAAAGTTTATTGAAACCTAAACATTTTATTTTTTATTTTATAATTTTATTAAAAAAAATTATTCTGACTACAACATTATATATATTCAGTTTAAACTTTTTCTTCACCTTTATTTTTTACGTTATGTTACCAACCACTGGAAACTGTTTATCATAGTTTTTAAATGTTTAAAGTAAAAATTCATACGTATATTAGTCTAAAACTATTTGTTATATTAAAATAAATGTATTATTTTTTTTTTTGTATTTTCTAGTATTTTTTTTTTATAAAATGTAACGCCTTTACTATGTTCATGTATATTTTGCATTTATCATAATTGTGGCTTCTGGCAACAAAACAAAAATAAAAATGAACAAAAGTTTTAAAAACTAAAATACTAACTATGAATATATACAATAACAAGTAGATAAACAACAGATGTTACAATTAGTCAAGATCGACTTCGAGATGACTTACATTACACAGTGATAGTAAAAAATATCTTGATGTTGTTTTTTGTTCGCTGAAATGTTCTCACCAATATTTAGAATGGTCGTGCAGGTGGACTTATGCTAGGTTTTATCGACCACACCCATCTCTGTGCCCACTTTTAGCCAAAAAATGAATATTTAAAAATTTTGAAACTACTCATCCGATTTTAAAATATTCCGAAAATAGTGCTTTTTGGAAATTTCGATTATAAGGAATAAAATGATGAAGGTAGGGTACTTTGGTACTATTTTTCTGTCTGGATTATCTAACAAGGGAAGTATTTAAACCCTTATGAACCGATTTGCCTGAAACTTAAAATATATCGTGAACCTATATTCAAAATATGCCAACTCAAATTTGACGGAAATGAGTTTCCGATGGCAAATAGCTCCCCTATGTAATACCTATCTGCCATAAAAATTTCAGAGCAAAAAAAATAATTTGTTGTCGTTTTACATCCATTTTTGTTATTCTGCTAACTCAAAGTACATATTTTTTTGGTGGAAATAAATGCCAACTCCCATTGTAAATTTCCAAAAATTTTTCAAAAAAATTTTAAAAAAAAATTAGACCATATATCTTATTGCACTTGCCATGCTAAACACGAATCTTGTAAAGATTTTGATATCTAATGACTGGTTCTCGAGATATTGCCATTTTAAAAATATCGGTAAATAGTGTTTGCAAAAAAAAAAAATTGCTTATATTTATGTAACTTTTAAACTATTTATCAGATTGAAACATTATGAATGGGGCAAATAAAGTCAATGATATAAGCTTTCAAAATAGCTGGTTTGGAGTGACCCTATTGCAATACAGCGTGAGTTACAGAGTGCCAAAGTTGACCACCCTGAGATTAAAAGGCTTTCGGAGCTAGTAACTTTTAAAAATATGCAAAGATTTTTAATTTTTTGTTCAGTTTTTGCAATTACCGTACTAAGGATAACAAAAACCAAAAAAAAAAAAATTTTTCAAATTTTTCCAAAAAAAATGTATTTTTATTTTCCGACAAAATATGCCAACTCTAAAAAAATATTTGTTTTTTGATATAGTAATAAATGCCATCTCTGAAAAATACGCAAACATGTGCAAAATATGAAAATTTTTGCACAGGTAAAAATTGTTTAGAATATTTAAACCATCTTGTGGAAGGTACATTGTCTATTTTTGCAATAATATGCGAAATAACTAGTTTTTTAGCTCTCCTGAACAGTAAGCTTTTTCGAGTTGGCATTTATTGAATATAGTTCGACGATATATAAAGGAGACAATTCTAAGGTTGAGGTGTCTCGGCTTATCGGCCATATCGTGGATTTAGGGGTTCAAAACATGGGTAAAAAAATGGTGAAAAAATCGTTTTTTGGATTTTTCAGCCATTTCTTTTTAAGAAACTGTATGAGTTTTTTTTAAGGTTTTTTTAATGCCTATGCACTATAGGGAATTTATAAGGAATTGTTGGCCAAAAGTCCATTTTTGATGTGTTCAAAAAAACTTTTTTCGGATGCCATTATACAGTAAACTATATAAAAGTAAGCTAGCACACATATTTTTGTACACCAAACTCTTTTACCGCTAGTACGGAGGCGTCAAAAACAAAATTTATTTTTTTATTATTTTTTTTTTTAATTTTGGAGAACATAACTTATTACAAAATTAACGTACTTAAAATCCTGTATTAAAATCTTTTGAAATTAATTTCAATTATCAATAGAGCGAATAAATATATTTTGTACAAAGTACAGGTTTAAAATGTTGATTTATATATTTTTTTAATTTTTCTATTTAATTAATTTTTTTCTTTTTTAAACCAAATATATTTGTGGACTGCTACTTTTTTTGCATATAATTGCATACTCCCATATCTCTATGAGGTATTGGGAAACTCTTTGTGAGTAAGATGTATTCATCCGCTAAGCCATGCGGCTCCATGGGGAAAAGATATTTAGTGATGTCCGTCCGACCGTCTGTCGGTCTGACTGTCTGGGGAATTCACGATGCTGTCCAAACCAAAAGAGGTAGCAACCTGATATTTGGCACGAATATGTCTTATAGTCTTGCGATGTTCAAGTTCGTAAATGGGCAAAATTGGAACATGTGAAAAAAAGCTCCCCCTTAAATAACTTAGTCTAGCTACGCAAAATCCCTTATTTTACATTTTTTTTGTACATTTCCTTAAAAATTAAAAAAAAAATACGCCACAAGAAGTTCAAAGCCCTGCACTTGGATCAAAGGCACTAGGAAATTTATTTTTTTGCCCGCCCCCTTTTGTGGGCGTGGATGTAAAAATTATTGACAAAATTATATTACAAAATTGCATTAAAAACACGATTTATTAGGCCAGATCATGCCAATTTTTTATACAGAGCCCTTAAACCTACCGCCAAATAAACTTGACAAATTTTGAGGCAATATCACAACTTTAGGAGTTTTGGCCAGAAAATACCAGAAAATTCCCTATAGTGCTATGGTGGCATAGTCTTGAAAAAATCTGGCTTCTTTAAATATTTTTTTCAGGAAAATGTGTAAATTTTGGGGGGGTATTTATGTGAAGACATAGACCTACGATATCCATATGAATAAGAAATAATCTTTATTAAATTTAAGTCGACACATATTTTTGTCCTAGACGATATTCCTGTTAGTTCGGAAGTTATCAAAATTTTCCCGAAGGTCCACATGGTTTCATAAGGGGACAACGAAATTTTTAAACACCGATATGGTCGATAAGCCGAGACACCCCAACCTTAAAATTGTCTCTTTTATATATATTTTAAGTTTCAGGCACATCGTACATAAGGGTTGAACAGCAAAAAAAATATATTGATTTCAGCTGAAAAATCTGCTAATTTCAACAAAAACTCCGCTGATTTCTCTGCAGGCTTGATGAAAAATAAAAAAAAAAAACTAATAACTAAATATTTCTGTAAAATTAGAAAAATAATCTGCTATTTTTAATTTCGACAATTTTTAATCGTTAAAATTAGAGATGGGCGCTGGTCACGTGATTCACGTGAATCACGCGTGAGTGATTTTTATTTCAATCACGTGATTGTAAGTTAGTGTGAGCTCAGAAAAATCTGAGAGAGTGATTAGTGAGTGAGTCATTTATTTTTTGCGTGAGTTTACGTGATTAGATTTTTTGATTTGCCCAATTTTTTTAAAATTTTTAGTAAAAAATTTTTTTTTTAAATTTTTTTTTTTTTTTTGGTAAAAAAAATTTTATTGCGTGAGTAGATTTTGCGTGACTCACGCGTGAGCGTTATTAAATCTGGCGTGAGTCACGCGTGAGCGTGAGTAAGTTTTTTTTTACTCACGTGAATGTGAGTGAGCGTGAGTAAAAAAAAAATTGCGTGAGTGATTCGATTATTTTTTACGTGAGCGTGAGTGAGTGTGAGTCAAAATCCACTCACGCGCCCATCTCTAGTTAAAATACCACAAAAATAAAAAAACAATTTCTGTAAAATTACAAAATAAGATAGATAGATAGATAGATAGATAGATAAATGTTCTTTATTAAAATATAATTTTACAAAAAGTTACTTAATGCTATTTTATATTTTGAATGTTTTGAACAAATCGACATTGACACAAAGTCGTCTGTCGGAGGTTTGATTGACATAATTTTCTTTTAATTTGATTTCTATTTAATGTTATTTTTTAAAATAAAATGTTTGTTTTGAATATGTTAACTATATTCGTTTAAGATTAACGATCTATATGAAAGGGCACTTTTAATGTAGTTTACTAGATTTTCCCAATTAATATCATTTATTCCATTTAAAGCGTTAATAATTTCGTGTTCACTTAACAAAGTTTTTCCAAAAAATCTTCTTCTATACGATGAAAAGATTGGACACCTTCCTAGAAAGTGTTGCATATTTTCTGTTTCATTCATATTGCATATTGTACACAGACTTTGATTATTCGAGTAAGAACCATTAAGGTGTATTAACCCACATCTAGCCTTAAAAATCCACATGATTTTTGACCTGCTGAACTCTTCCTTAAAATATTGAAATCCACAGTTATAGTCTAGCTCTTTATAGATTCGAGTACTACTGCTTATTGCACCTTGCCACATTTTTGTGGTAATTTTTCAGTTTTATCTGCTCCACCAAATTAACAAACTTTTCGTTCCAGGATTCTTGGATTCTTCTTACAAAATAATAAACTCGGCAAACAGAATCAGTAAAATTACTTAAAAAAATTCTGTTATTTTTTAAAACTGAATGACAGAGAATTTTGTTAAACTATCCATTCTGCAGAAAAATCTGCTAAAAGTTTGCTTTTTTAACTGAAAGCCCGTTTTACGGATTTTTTGAAAGATTTTTTCTTTTGAGTATAGGAGTATTTTATTTGAGGAGTTTAAACATTTTTTAAGTGAAAAAAATACTTCTTAAAATAATTTAGTGTCTCACCAAAAAGCGTGTTAAGCGTTTTTTTAACATATGAATTCCGTCTAAAATTCACGATTTTGCTCATAACTTCTTTGCCTAATTTTTTGAAAAATCATGAATATATGTCGTCCTAGATCGATATTTTAAAATGTTACAAACTGAATTACTCTATCAATAAGTGGAGGGTAAAATAAATTAAAACAAATTATGAAAAATGTACAAAAACGTAAAATTTTCAAATTACACATGCAGCCAATTACACTTGAGCTACACATGAAAAGAAAATTACACATTATATGTGTAATTAGACATGAGGTGGCAACACTGGACAAATCCGATCATTTTAACCCGTGGCGTTCTTCGATCAAATTTTTTTTAAAGTTGTCACCAAAAACTCTAAAAGTTCGTCTTAAGTTGTATAAAGTAGAAAGTGGGAATAAAATTTGATTTTTTTTTAATTTCTGAAACGAAGGAAAAATATCCACTTTTGAAAATTTGTTGACCAATTTATAATGGTGATATCTCGAAAACCTCTTTTGATATGAAAGTTTAAGTGAAAGACTGGCTCAAGCTATATGAATGGGTCAAGGCAAACAAATTTTAAGATTTTTTTTTTAAATTTCGTGAGCGCAGTAAAGAACCGCCATTTGTCATAAAGATATCTTGGAGACGGTTCGAACGATTTTAATTTTTTTTTTATATCATAATTAGGGATGAGATTTTCATGCACTAAAAACTCGAAAATATGCACATAAAATATGCGCTAAAAACCCTTAAAATATGCACTAAAAAATAAAATGTGTACAATAAAAATCTTGTTTTCATAGGAAAAACTTCTTAAAAAGCAAAAAATAACGCCGGGTTTAAATAGAAACATTTAAAACTTTATATGAGCAGGATTTTTTTAGAAATTAAGAAAATCTTTAAAATCTATATATATAAAAGAGTAATGTGACTGACTGACTGACTGACATACTCATTCATCATCGCCCAGCCCAAACCGCTGAAGCTAGAGACTTGAAATTTGGACTGTAGGTCCACCTCCCGGAATATAGAGTCACTAAGGCTGGATTTTTGCCAATGATGATTCTAAGGGGGTAAAAAGGGTAAAAAACTGTACTTTTGGTACTTTTTATATCTCCTGAAATAATGGTCGTAGAGACTTGAAATTTGGACTGTCTGTTCACCTCCCGGAATATAGATCCAGTAAGGCCGGATTTTTGCCAATGTTGATTCTAAGGAGAAAAAAAGGGTAAAAAACTGTACTTTTGGTACTTTTTATATCTCCTGAAATAATGGTCACAGAGACTTGAAATTTGGACAGTAGGTCCACCCCCCGGAATATAGATCCAGTAAAGCCGGATTTTTTGCCAATGTTGATTCTAAGGGGACAAAAAGGGTAAAAAACTGTACTTTTGGTACTTTTTATATCTCCTGAAATAATGATCACAGAGACTTGAAATTTGGACTGTATATTCAACTCCTGGAATATAGATCCAGTAAGGCTAGGTTTTTGCCAATGTTGATTCTAAGGGGGTAAAAGGGGTAAAAAAATGTACCTTTGGTACCTCTTATATTTCCTTAAAAAATGGTCGTAGACACTTGAAATTTTGAATGTAGGTTCAGCTCCCGGAATATAAATATACTAAGGCTGGATTTTGCCAATATTGATTCTTAGGGGTAAAAATGGTAAAAAAACTGTACTTTTGGTACCTTTTATATTTTCTAAATAATGGTCCTACAAACTTAAAATTTGCAATATAGGTTTTTGCCAATGTTGACTCTACGGGGGTAAAATGGAAAAAAGTGTAATTTTGGTACTTTTTTTAATTTACTGCAATAATGGTACCTTTTATAAAAAGTACCTTTTATAATAAGTACCTTTTATAAAAAGTACCTTTTATAAAAAGTACCTTTTATAAAAAGTACCTTTTATAAAAAGTACCTTTTATAAAAAGTACCTTTTATAAAAAGTACCTTTTATAAAAAGTACCTTTTATAAAAAGTACGTTTTATAAAAAGTACCTTTTATAAAAAGTACATTTTATAAAAAGTACCTTTTATAAAAAGTACCTTTTATAGAAAGTACCCTTTATAAAAAGTACCTTTTATAAAAAGTACCTTTTATAAAAAGTACCTTTTATAAAAAGTACCTTTTATAAAAAGTACCTTTTTTTTATATCATAAAAAGTACCTTTTATAAAAAGTACCTTTTATAAAAAGTACCTTTTATAAAAAGTACCTTTTATAAAAAGTACCTTTTATAAAAAGTACCTTTTATAAAAAGTACCTTTTATAAAAAGTACCTTTTATAAAAAGTACCTTTTATAAAAAGTACCTTTTATAAAAAGTACCTTTTATAAAAAGTACCTTTTATAAAAGGTACCTTTAATAAAAAGTACCTTTTATAAAAAGTACCTTTTATTAAAAGTACCTTTTATAAAAAGTACCTTTTATAAAAAGTACCTTTTATAAAAAGTACCTTTTATAAAAAGTACCTTTTATAAAAAGTACCTTTTATAAAAAGTACCTTTTATAAAAAGTACCTTTTATAAAAAGTACCTTTTATAAAAAGTACTTTTTATAAAAAGTACCTTTTATAAAAAGTACCTTTTATAAAAAGTACCTTTTATAAAAAGTACCTTTTATAAAAAGTACCTTTTATAAAAAGTACCTTTTATAAAAAGTACCTTTTATAAAATGTACCTTTTATAAAAAGTACGTTTTATAAAAAGTACCTTTTATAAAAAGTACCTTTTATAAAAAGTACCATTTATAAAAGGTACCTTCCATAAAAAGTACGTTTCGTTAAATATGCCGAAAGTACACTTTTGGTACTTTTTTATTTCCTGAAATAATAAACATAGAAACTTGAAATTGGAAAAGGTTCGCCTCTCGGAAAATAATGGGGTTAAAAGGAATAAAAAAGTGTACTTATTTATTTCCTGATATGATGGCCGCAGAAACTTAAAATTTGGAATGTAAAATCCTTCGGTGAAAAAGAGATTGGGAAAGTTTTTTTTTTGGAAATTCCGTTTCTTAAAAAGTACTTTTAATATTTGCTGAAACAAATGATAATTGAAATATGGATTGTTGGATCCTTCGGTGAAGAAAAAACATTCTGAAAGAGGTACTTTTTCTAAATTCCGTTTCTAATGGGGGTAATAAAGTGTACTTTTTCTGTACCTATAATAATGACCTTAGAAGATGGAGATAGAATTGGAAATGAAATGGAGTAGAACGGGGAACAATATGGAATTATATTTTTAACTCAAATTTTAGGTGTTTAGCTTTTTTTTACTCCATATTTTTTTTTATTCCAATTTTTTTTTTTCACTGAAATATATATTCACTTAAAATCCAAAATCGCGACATAAGGGCTCGAAAATTGTCATTATATTTTTCCACCGGAACGAACATGATAACGTACCAGCAAAGTTATTAAAATTTTATTGTTTATATTATTCATTGAAATATTTTTTTATGGAAGACTTAAACGTCGACAAGTAAATAAAACAAGGACTACGTAGGGGAATTTTTTGAAAATCGATAGAGTAATCCTGATCCTTCTATTATCCGGTATTCAATACAACCGGTAACGAAGAACCGGGATTGTAAGCTAGTAAAAAATAGGAAGAAAAAATTTTTTTCTTATTTTCAAAATTAATTTTTAAAATTTTAAATAGTTTTTGGAAAAAATAAATTTCAATTTGTGTTTTTGCTTATTTATGCCAAAATATGCAAAAATATGCATTTAAAAGTTCGAAATATGCACAAAATATGCATTTAAAATCAAAATATGCAAAAATATACATTTTCACCAAAATATGCAAAAACAAATCGAAGCCATTTTAAAGCAAATTTCTTGATTCGGTAAGATAATTGTTCGATTTCGTTTTTAGACTATCGACAAAAAACATGCATTTGCATGGAAATCTCATCCCTAATCATAATTAATAAACATCATATGCAGCAAGACATTTTTTTTAAATTTTCAAATAAACAAAACTTTGAGTGTCGGGAAATTGGGAATTTTATATAGTTTATAGGGTCCGCGACCGATATTTCGAAATGACAAAGTGTAGGGTGTTCAAAAAATAAACAAATAGATATACACATTAGGGCGGGTCGATTTTTTTTGTCAAAAATCGTATAGCAAAAACATAATCTACAAGAAATTCTAAAAACATTTCCCAAAGAAACCATGTTTCTAAAATCAAACCCTATACCGCGCCTAACGACATGAAGATTTGTCCGTCCGTCCTTTTTTTCATAACCAAAACATAGAACTTGACTCTTTTTTGGTGTTTGTGTTAATTTTTGGGCTTTGGTGTGTTCTGAGGTATGTAGTAAAATTTTATTGGCAACATTTTTGTAGAACATTTCATCCCCACCCTTCCCCTCTTTCGGGGTGTTTTTTGCGATTTGTTAGAATAGAGCCAAAAAATACTGCTATGAGAGGGAGTTAGAGGGTTAATATGTTTCACAAAAATATTTGCCATAATATTTTCTACAAAGTTGCTGAACATACCATACACCTCAGATGTAAAGAAAACATAGTTTTATATACCGATATGCTGCAAGACCATATCCAGCGGCAATGTTTTACTAATTGCCGCTGGATATAATTCGAACAATTTTTGAGATTATGGGCGGCAAGTATATTAGTAGACATAATCCTTGAAATGGAGAAATAAATAATTAGATTGAACGCCACAGACGAAAAATTATAATAAAAAATTTTCACAATAAATCGCTGGCTTTATCGTTAATCCATGATAATTTTACTCCATTATTCATTTTATATTGGGCTGCAGTATATTAACATGTAGCCTGGTACTCTGAAAGTAAGTGCAGGAGTCGTGGGTTCGATTCCCTCCAAAGCCTTTGTTTGTTAATTACAAAGGGAAGCTGGTTCAGCGGATTTTTCTTAGTAAATAAAAGTATGTAATTAAGGATCATAATGGGGCCATTCCAGAAAATTTAGCTCAAATTTTAGTCATTTTTGGAAATGGTGTCTCAGATTAATTTGAACCTTGACACATAGATAGCCCTCATAAATATGATATATGTACCATACATCGTTTTTTTACATTTGGTGTATTTAACGAATTATGGCGGGTCAAAGATTGACTTTTTAAGCAAAAGTAAGAAAAATACATCACGTTTAAAGAGCTGTAACTTCTTAACCAATGACCCGATTTTCAACTTAGGCTCATGTGAAAGCTGGGGTTCTTCTTTTAGAAAATATTTTTAAAACAACACAGTTTTTTTTTACAGAAATGATGCAAAAATGCAAAAACATTTTTTCTTTTCGAATATTTAAAAAAACACATCTTCGATTTTTTTTAAAAAAATTCTGGTGAAAAATAACAATGTTTTGTATAACATATTCAAAATTCAGAGTGGTATCTCCATGGGATCAAAAAATATTCTGTTTTAAGTACGAGGTTCTCATATTTTTCCCTTAGAAAATTTAAATTTCTAATGTTTTCAAAATTTTAATAGTATAATTTTCTTTGAAAATTTAAATTTTTATATTGAAGAAACATAAAATTTTTATTTTCTAAGGTAAAATTTAAGAACTTCGTACTAAAACCAGAATATTTTTTGATCCGATTGGGATCCCACTCTGAATTTTGGATATGTTGTACAAAACAGTATTGTTTATCACCAAACTTTTTTTTAAAAAAATCGAAGATGTGTTTTTTTAAATATTCGCAAAAAAAATGTTTTTGAATTTTTGCAACACTTCTGAAAAAAAACCGTATGCTTTTGAAAATTTTTCCTAAAAGAAGAAGAATTAAGCTTTCATATGAGCCATTACTTGTGATAATCGGATTACTAGTTAAAAAGTTAGAGCACGTTAAACGTCATGTATTTTTCTGACTTTTGCTAAAAAAATCGAACTTTGATCCGCGATAATTTGAAAACTGCTGCAAATTTTGAAAATCCAAAAATGCAACATATCTCATATAAACTTGGATATCTATGAGCCAAATTCTCAGTGGCGTCCAAAGGCATGTTTCCGAACAGTGGGCGAAAATTTTTGGAATTACCCAATGATATTTAGTAAAAAAAAAAAAAACACATAGATACTTTTGTGGGATGAAATTGGAGAGTTGCATATCGGAGAGGAAAAAAGCTGTGTTCGATAAAAATTTTTGATAACTGAAT
The DNA here is from genome assembly GCA_963921195.1 of Pegoplata infirma. Lineage (NCBI taxonomy): Eukaryota > Metazoa > Arthropoda > Insecta > Diptera > Anthomyiidae > Pegoplata > Pegoplata infirma. Next base: position 194,483,763 of record OY992539.1, read on the forward strand.
ATTTTTTAACATCAGTATTTGATTTATTTTGAGTAAATATTTTTTTTTAATTTTTGTAAATAAAAAAAAATTTTGAGTGTAAATTTTTTTGAGTGTAATTTTTTTTGAGTGTAATATTTTTTTTTAGTTTTTTGGAGTGACAAAAATAGATTCTAAAATATTTTTTTTTTTGCTTACCATTCCTTTTCAAAGCGTGTTTAGCGTTTTTTTCAACACGGGAGTTCGGGTTAAAACCCATCTGAAATTCCCCATTTGGCTAATAACTTATGAACCACTGGACAGATTTTGTTGAAATTTAGTATAAATATGACCAGAAGTATAACAAATATGTACGCCACGCTTCAGCAGCTTGCCGTATATATTTTTCATTCTTCCGCTAACATTTGAAAGTTAGCGTGTTTTACACAGACAGAAAGACAGACAGACGGAAGGATTTTCATGTCGTTAGGCGCGGTATAGGGTTTGATTTTAGACCAATGGTTTCTTTGGGAAAGTTTCTTAGAATTTCTTGTAGATTTTGTTTTTGCTATACGATTTTTCAGTTTTTTTCGATCCATACAAATCGACCCGCCCTAATACACATACGTACATATATTTTAATTTAAATACGTATAGTATATGGAAATATGTAAACGTTGTAATATGTGTTGGTTAGTTTCTAAAACTATTTGTATTTTAAGTAAATCCCTTTAAAGGAAGGTATTCCAATAGAATGTGCGAAGAATAAGTGAATTGGGGAAAAATAATGGTTCAGAAGAAGATCAGGGGCAAACCCTTGATACAAAATTAGGTATAAATAGTATTCTGGAACTAACGGAAATAGGGATTATAAACAAACACATTTCGGATAGTCCGTATTTAAACCACTTTGGAAATGATCATAATATTTGAAGTTTACATGAAGACCAGGGTATTAATACTAAAATTTTTGATTTAGATATTTTTGAATTTATAAAGAGAACAAGATAATGAGGGTAATGTTCAATATGGTTGCGATATGCGTCATAATTTTAAAAATGATGATCGAAAGTCTTTACGCAGTTTTTTAATCAAGTATCAATTAAAAGATATTTTTAAGACCACTTCAAGTTAAATTCGAAATTTTCTTTATAATCGCCTTGTACCGCTTGGCTTTCTTTCCCTTTTAGCTATTGTTTTGCAGTACCATTGGTATCAAAAAGAAAGGATTTTATGTTAGTTGTTACTACAAAAGGACCTTCATCTGTTTTTGTACATACAATATTTTTATGGCACAAATAAGTATATACTACACATTGGGGATACTGCATATTTGTATGTATATTGTTTGAATTTAGTTATGAATTTTTTAATATAAAATAATTACTTGAGGTATATTTATTTTAATGACTGTGGGTAGTTTTTTTTTTTAACTTTTTGCTAAAGTACTAACATACAAATGTTTATTCATATGGTTATAAAATGTTGGTCAAATTATAATTATTAACAAAGAAACTTTGTTTTATAATGTACTTTTTTTATTTTTAACAATTTTAAAAATTAAATTTTTAATTGACTCGTCAAAAACAGGATTTGTTAAAGTTTTTTTTTTAAGTATATCGTTAAATGAAATGTAAATGGAAATCATTTACAAAACCAAAAAAAAAAAAATCAAAGCAGAGTCGTAATAGGCGCCAATTAAAAAATACCCCATAGTGGGCACAATTTAAAAAAATGTGATACGTGGCCCAGGCGTGGTTGCAAATTTGAAAAAGTTCAACATCCAGAATCCCAGAGCAAATGTATTTTTTTTTTGTCAGAAAGTTGTTCTTCCGATTTGAACTTTTTATTCTCCTAGGCTTAAAACTTAGGTGGTTCAAATTTGAGGCCAATCGAGTTAAATTAACCAATAGAGCCCGGCGATCAAAGTTTTTGATTTTTTAAATAAAAAACAAACAAAAATAAAAATATGTCTTGTGACAGATCATATTTGCTAATTTTTATGCGCTGGACAGTACAAAAAAAATAATAAAATAAGTAGAATGGTTTTCGAGATATCGCTATTGGAAATTGGGGGAAAAAAAGTGGTTAAAAACATAAAAAAAATCTCAGAACTTCCTCGATCCTTTCGTAAAGCTAGAGAATATAATATGAATATGAAAAAAAAAAACAAATTTCTGAAATCGGTCAAGCTGTTTTCGAGATATCGCCATTTGAACTTTGTCAACAAACTTCTAAAATGGCGATTTTTTCTACGAAATATCGGTCGGGGACCCCATAAAGTATATATATTATTGATCCATGATCGATTCTAAGACATTCTGTGAATGTCCGTTTGTCAGTCCGTCCGTCTGTCTGTAGATGGCACGATGCAGTCCAAACTAAAAGACCTACCCTCCTGAAATTTGGCACGAATATGTGTTATGGTCCTAGGTAGGTTAAATTCGTAAATGGGCAAAATCAGTTTGGGGAGAAAAAGTTCCCCCTTGAGGAACTAAACCAACCGCTGAAAAACACGATTTTTTTGAAGTGTTTTTCATATTTTTGTTAAACAAATGAAACATATTTATGCAAAAAAAAGGATCGGTGGGACAAAAAATATATTTTTTGGCCCGCCCCCTTTTTAGGGCGTGGATATAAAAAATTGTTTAAATAATGACAGAATTGTATAACTGTAGTGCAAAAAGCATAATAAATTATTTAGTAAACTTTTTTCAAGAGGGCGAGGTATCCCCCATCGCCCCCATCCGCGACCCAAAAAGACGCCCCTGGATTTTTTTTGGGCATGTTGGAGGGTATAAAAGATTCGGCACAGCTGAATTTAACACTCTCACTTGTTTTTTATATATTTTTTTTTCTGAAAATGTTCAATTTTTAAGTTCTCTGGGTCCAAGTTGGCGTTTTTTAGAGGTTGGTTTAGTTCTTCAAACGGAGGCGTTTTCCCACTAGTCCAATTTCGTCCACTTAAGAACTTTACCAGCCTATGAACACAAGATATATTCGTGCCAAATTTCAGCTCTTTTGGTTTGGACTACAGTGTGCTTTCCACAGTCGGATATCGAAAGAATGTCTTATACTCGATTTTACACATTTACCAAATTAAGTGCTCTTTTGGTTTGGACTGCATCTTACTTTCCAGACAGACAGGTGAATTCGATATTGTTTATTTACCAAATTTGCAGATCTTTGGGTTTGGCAAGAATGTCTTAGAAACCATCATGAGTGAATAATGAATAAACTTATTCTTGACCGATGTTTCAATTTGTTTTCCATGGAATGGCAAAAAGATATCACTAGGGATGAGATTTTCATGCACTAAAAAATCGAAAATATGCGCTTAAAATATGCGCTAAAAATTCAAAATATGCACTAAAAAACCTTAAAATATGCACTAAAAAATAAAACTTCTTAAAAAGCAAAACGTAACGCCGGGTTTAAATAGTAACATTTTAAACAAGATTTTTTAAAAATTATGACAATCTATAAAAAAAAGTTTTAAAGAAAAAAAAAATATTTTTCTTATTTCCAAAATAAATTTTTAAAATTTAAAATAGTTTTTTAAACAAATAAATTTTGATTTGGGGTTTTGCTAATTTATGCCAAAATATGCAAAAATATGCACTTAAAAGTTGGAAATATGCACAAAATATGCATTTAAAACCAAAACATGTATTTTCACCAAAATATGAAAAAAATATGCAAAAACAAATCGATGTCATTTTAACGCAAATTTCTTGATTCGGAAAGATAATTGCACAAAAAACATGCATTTGCATGGAAATCTCATCCCTAGATATCACATGTTTTTTTTCTAAAAATCTTTGAGATTTAAAAAAAAAAAAATATTTTAATACATTTTTTAAATTTTTTTCAAAATGTATAGAAATTTTAAATATCCATATATGGGACATTAGACTGACTCTTTTTGTGTGAAAACAAGTTTTTCTTCTGATTTTGAACGTCAGGGCAAATTTTTATTCTCTTGGGCCTAAAACTGATGTGGTATTAATTTGAGGTCAATCGGATTAAATTAACCCGTGGCGCAAAAATTATGAAATTTTAAGAATTTTTTTAAAAAAATGTATTTTTCTTGATCCTTCCAAAGAGCTTATCACGATTTTCATTCAAAGTTAATTTGAGCCAAATCCAATCATTTAAACCAGTGGCGTCCTTTGATCAAAGATTTGCATGTTTGGAAAATTTCTACCAAAATTATAGTTTTTTAAAAAATAAAAACTGAAAAAAAAAATCTCGCGATACATTATCTTTTTATTTATTTTGGCATGATGAATACGAATATCAAAAAATATCTAAAATCGGTCGAGCGGTTTTTGAGTTATTGACATTTGAAATTTGTAGAAAAATTTAAATTTCAAATAGCGATATCTCGAAAACCGCTTGGCCGATTTTAAATTTTTTTTTGATATTTGTGTTCAGCGCATCAAAATTGATAAGTGTGATGTGTAGCAAGATATAATTTTATTTTTTTTTTTTAATTTTTTAAATCCAAAACATTGATCGCCAGGCGCAACGGGTTAATGTTATTCGATTGACCTCAAATTTGTGTCACATATTTTTTAGCTTCACTAGAATAAAAATTTTCCCGTACAATTGGGAAAATAAAAAGTTGAAGAAAAATGACACCCTAATGGGACATATCAAATTTTTTAAAAATTCAATCAGTTCTCAACAGTTCCTGTTGTGGCCCTATGTTGGGCGCCAATTGAGAGTTTTCCTTTTATGATTTACTTTTATTTGGTTTAGCCCGATATTTCAATTAAGACGTGTATTTCGATGTGTTACACACGCGATGAAAAATATAATTGTACTGACAATGGAGGTAAATTGTTGGCGCCCAATTTAGGTACCAATTTGATTTACTTTATATCGAAATTATAACTTGATAACTCTACGATTTTTCAACAGTCCTCGTTGGTGCCCTCCATTGGGCAATAATTACACTGTACAACAAATTTAAGGTGACTGTGTTATCGATTTTAATGAACTTTGATATGTGTTGAAAAAATCTTAAATACTTTTCACGGCCTGTCATCCATTCGGACTCCCCTATTACAAATACCTTATAAATCTATAATTTCCATACCAATACTGCATACATAAAACTTGTTTTAATTTGCATATAAATGCATTTGTATGATCAAATCCATGTTGGTTGTTTATTATAGTTAGATATAATATACTAAAATGCTCTCATGCAGTTTTCCATATTCATAAATTCATATTGTTGGTGCTATTTGATGACATCTGTCATTGCATCATTTACATTAACGTGTGTTTTGTGCCAATTTATATACACAAAAACTAAGGATGATACAATGGCATGTAAGAGGATTTTCCAACGTGAGGGAAAAATTATTTTTTTATTTGGAAACTGGGGCATCTGCATCTGTGCTGGGGGCACCAGTTGTCTTAAAAATAAAGTGACCAGATGTATAAAATGTCTTCCGTTTTTATTTTTGAATTAAAAAATGTGGAGTGATTTTAAATTTTAAAAATTATTAAAAAAAATTAAACAAAAATATTTTTTGAATTTTATGTAAAAATTGAAAAAAGTAAATGATTTTTAATGTTTAAAATTATCTGGCTACTTTGTTTTCAAATCAACCTGTGTTATAACTGGTGACCTACCTCCCAGATATCGAAATGCACAAAAAAAAGGAATTGACTCACAAGTATGAACTTCCTCTTTGAAGACTATGTATTACTCTTTTTCAAAACTTTAATGAGTTTGTTATATCCACAATGTCCCAGTTTTACAAAAAAAAATAAAAAATAATAAAAATATACGACTCACAATCAGTATGTTTGCCCGAATGTCAAGTGAAAGTTCCCATATGATTATGATGATGATGATTGTATGCTTTTAAACAAAACAGCATATCATACAAAAACTATAAAAAAGAATTTCATAGTGCCCCATAGATCTCATTAAAGTCTATGTTTGCAACAAATACATAATTACATATGAAAAATGAAAATGTCATATGAATATTTATGGTTACCCAAATAGGGATATGAATGACTTGCGTTAGACGACATGAATGTATATTAGAGCGTCCCATTAAATTTAAACTTTCGAATTTCGTGTCGTAATATCTGCAAAACGATGGCCACGTTAGAGCTGATTTTAGGAAATATTTATGGAGAAATTTTACAAGGTCATCGTGGCCATCGTTTCCATCGTTTGGCAGGTATTACGACACGAAATTGGAAAGTTTTAATATGATATTGTTAAAGTTTTTTTAAATGAAGTTAGGACACAATTTAAACACTTTTATAGAAAAAGTTCTCAGATTCCAAAAATGTTTTTGTAGAGTAAAATTCTCAGATTCTAAAATAGAACATGCCAGCTCAGATTCTGCGATATTTTTTCTTTTGAAAAACTCTTCAATTCTGAAATATTTATGTAAAGACAAATATTTTTTAGTTATCGATATCAGAAAATTTTCTTTATAAATTAATCGTTTTACTGCTTAGAATCGGAATTATCAACATCTATTTATTTGGTGGTGGCGTTTTTTTGCTAAAGAATTTAAATTTTCTAAAAATATTGTTATATTAAATTGGCAAAAAATTCAAATTTTTACCCCATTGAATTTCAAATGTCCTAAAGCTACGTTTTAAATAATGCTATTTGTACTAAAAAATCTTATATTAAAAATTAAAGTATTCCTGTGCAATTATTTTAAGAGATTAAAAAAGTACCGAAGTACCTTTTTAACAACATTCAAGTAAAAAATTTTAAAAAGTATTTTTTTCCGCTGATGAATCGTAATTTCTAGTTTTTTGAGACAATTATGTCAGGAGATATAAAAGATATTAAAGTAATGTTTTTAACCCCCTAAAAATCATTAGAGGATCCAGCGTATTAAGTTTCTCATGGAGTTTCCAAAAAACTTACTTCAGTGGATTTATATTCCAGAAAGTTTGTTGCGTTTGCAATGCTCAAGTTTTTAGTATAAATGGAAATTTAAAAAAAAAAGTCCAATATGAAATAGTTTTTTCGTGCCAAATCTCAACTTTCTAGGATAATTACTTCAGAGGATAACACCTTGGAGTAGGAATTTTTAACCATTTTTTTTTATAGTGTAGGTTTTTTGCTACAGCAGCATAGATATACATTTTTTTCGATTTAATTTCAAGAGATCGAAAAGTGCCAAATTATCCTTTATAACCTGATTAAAATCGAAAAAGTACTTTTTAAAAAGTTTTTGTTGATGTAGGATCCTGCATTTAAAGTTTAAAATTTCTAGGAACATTATTTCAGGAGATAGAAAAGTAGGAAATGAATCAAAGTACCCAGGGAGAAATTGATGATGGTACAAAAAATAAAGCACTTTTGAAAGTACTATTTTCTAGAGTCCGACCGAATATTCGGTTTCTGTCTCGGTTTCGGCCGAATAATGGGGTTTCGGCCTCTATTCGGTATTCGGCTAAATTTTGGCCGAATATTAGCCGAAACCGAAACTTTTTGGTATTTTAAAAAATATGTAAAAAAGTCGGTAAGTTTTTTTATTTCGTATTTCATTACACTTGTTTTTCAGTTCAATTGAAGAAAATATTACAAGTTTATGCAATAAATGTAAAACTGTTTCAGTTCAAAAATTATTTTCTCCTAATCTGCAAATGAAATATACAATTTTTTTGTAAGTTTTTTAAAAAGCATTTTTTTTTTAAAAAATACAACAATTCCTATGGTTTTAAAGCATTATATGCTGTATATTAATCTTTAACAACTTTTTAATAATTTTATTCACTCCAGGCGGTAATTTTTTTTAAGTTTCGGTTTCGGTTCGGTTTCGGCCGAATATTACTTTTTCAGCCGAATATTCGGTTCGGTTTCGGTTCGGCCTCGAAAACTGGTTTCGGTCGGACTCTACTATTTTCCAAACGCTCTGAAGACGCTTTGTTTTACCAACTCAAAAGTGCTTTTGCAGCACTTTTTTCGCGAATTTAAAAATGTTTTATATCTTCCACCCTCTTTATTTTTAGTCCTCCGAATGCTAATAGAGCGCTTTGAAAGACAATCATATGAGCGTTTAACGACGTTATCATTCGGACGTTTCAAGAGCACTCTAAAAACAAAAACCATGACGTTCTGGAAACGCTTGTACCACCATCTAGAGTACTATTAAAACGCTTTGATGATTGTATTTTTCTGCCTGGGTAAGTTTTTAAATGTGTATCGATAATTACAGAAAATTTAAAATACAAAATTATAATGTTATCGTTACATCGATAACAGAAAAAATTTTTAAGTTATCGATATATCGATAGCAGTAAAATATTTCGAATTTTTATAGAAAATTTTCTGTTATCGATAACATAAAATTTTCTACAGAAAATTCTGTAGTTATCGATAAATCGATAGCAGAAAATTTTATATTGAAAATTCTATAGTTAACGATACATCAATATCCGAAAATTTTGTGTTGAAAATTCTATAGTTATTGATATATCGATAATAGAAAAATTTTTATCGAATATTCTATTTTATCGAATATTCTATTATCGATACATTGATAACAGAAAATTTTCGATGCAAAATTCAATAGTTATCGATAACAGAAATCTTATGTAGAAAATTCTATAGAAAATTCTGATTTTATCGACAACAGAAATTTGTCTTTATAAATTTTTATCGTTATCGATCTTCTATAGAAAATGCTAAAGTTACCAATAACAGACAAATTTTCTATAGAGAATTCTTTATTAATATATCGATAACAGAAAATCTTTATGAAAGATTCTACAGTTATCGATACATCGATAACAGAAAATTTTGACAGGAAAAATATTGACAGGAAAAAATATTCTTAAGAAAATTCTACAGTTATCGATGGCAGAAAACTTTCTATAGAAAATTCTATTGGTATCGATATATCGATAACAGGAAATTTTCTGTAGAAAATTATATAGTTCTTGATGTATCGATAACAGACCATTTTTTATAGAACATTCTAAAGTTATCGATAACAGAAAATTTTATATTAAAAAATTAAAAATCCTATAGTTATCCATATATCAATAACAGAAAATTTGATATAGAATTTTCCATATCGATAACAGAAAATTTTCTATAGAAAATTCTATGGTTATCGATATATCGATAGCAAAACATTTTCTATATTTATCGATATATCTACAACAAAATTTTTTTATAAAAAATTATAAAGTTATCGAAATTTTTCTTAAGAAAAATTCTATAGTTATCGATAACAGAAAAAATTTTTATAGAAAATTCTATAGTTATCGATAACAAAACATTTTCTATAGAAAACACGATAGATAGAATATTTTCTACAGAAAACTCAATAGTTATCGATAACCCGATGACTGATTTTTTTTTTTTTTTAAATTTTATATTTATCGATACATCAATAACAGCTAAATTTTCTATTAAAAATTCTATTGCAGCAAAATTTTCCATTGAAAAGTTTATAACTATCAATATACTGAATACAGAAAAATTTATCGATACAAATTTTATAGTTTCTTTCTATACAAAATTCTATAGATATAATTAACAGAAAATTTTCTATAGAACATTTTATAGTTATCGATGACAGAAAAATTTTCTATAAGAAATTCTTTATTGAAATCGATATATCAAAAATTTTATTGATGATTCTACAGTTATCGATGTAACGATAACATACATTTTTTTAATAGATTCTAAAGACAGACTTTAAAAAGTCCATTTTACCTTTATCGATATATAAATAACAGAAAACTTTCTTAATAAAATTAGTCGATATATCTATAAATGCATAATTTTTTTCTTGAACCTTCACTAAAGTTATGTGAACTAACAACAAGTATTCAAATCTTAAAACTAATAAGACTTAATATTAAGTCCAGCCAGTGCCAGACAAAATTTCATTTGCTCTTAAATTATCCAATTTTCTTCAGAAATTTTTTTGTTATCGATAACTTCATAATTTTACATAGAAATTTTTCTGTTAATGGTTATTTTTCTATAGAACATTTTTTGGTATCAATATATTGATAACTACAGAATTTTCTATCGAAAACTTTCTGAAGAATATTCTATAAAATTTTTTCTATTATCGAAATTATAGTTATCGATATATCGATAACAGAAAATTTTTTATAAATAATTCTAAATTAGAGATTTCTATATTTATCTACATATCGACAACAGAAAATTTTCTACAGAAAATTCTATAGTTATAGATAAAAGAAAATGTTCTTTGAAGTTATTGATATATCAATAATGGACAATTTTCGATAGAAATTTTTATAGTTATTGATACTTAACCGAAAATTTTTAATAGAAAAGTCAAAAGTTATCTGTAACAGAAAAATTTTCAATAGAAAGTTCTATAGTTATCGATAGCACACAATTGTCTATATAAAGATCTCTAGTTATCGATAACAAAACAATTTTCTATAGAAAATGTCTTTATCGATACATCGATAACATTCTATAAATTCTACAATATATATCAATATTGGACAATTTTCGATAGAAATTTTTATAGTTATCGATAACCGAATTTTTTTAATAAAAAAGTCTAAAGTTATCTGTAACAGAAAAAGTTTTAATAGAAAGTTCTATAGTTATCGATAACACACAATTGTCTATATAAAAATCTCTAGTTATCGATAACAGAAAAATTTTCCATAGAAAATGTCTTTAACATTCTATAAATTCTACAATTATTGAAAACAAATAATTTTCTATAGAAAATTCTTTAGTTATTGATAAATCGATTATAGAAAATTTTCTATTGAAAATGCGATAGATATCGAAAAATGTTTATGGAAATAGATAAAGTTATCGATATATTGATGACAGAAAATTTTTTATAAAAAGTTCTATTGTTATCGATATATTGATTGCTCAATACACCGATTACAGAAAATTTTCTATAGAAAATGTTATTTTTATCGATACATCGATAGCTATAGAAAATTCTACTGTTATCGATATATTATTAACGGAAAATATGTTTTAGATAGAATATTGTAGAGTTATCGATTTATTGAAAACTTTTATTTGAAAATTCTATAGTTACAAACGAAACCAGCACAAATTTGTGTATGAAAAAATTATAATAATCGAAAACTACAGAAAATTTTCGATAAAAAGGAATTTGGCGTTTAAAAAAAATCAGAGATTCTAAAATTAAATAGAAAAATTCGCAGACTCTTAAAATATATACTGTGTCACAAGTTTAAATTACTATTCTGCCTATTTAAAATGTAGTAGTATTTAATTTTCTAGTTTTACGTTCTGTTCATTTTAGTTTTTCTAAAATTTTTTTTATAATTCGTTAAATTGTTTTTCTTGTTTTTCTTTAAAAAGCACAGCAAGCGGGCATTGAATTAAAAGTCAGTTAAGCGGAAACGGAAGTGAGCAACAAGCGACACAAAATGGTCTACAAAAAAAATCAACAGTGCATCAAATACAAGAGGACATTATACACAAAACAAAATTGTATTATATGGTAAACATGTTAACCCTTTAATGGTGGGTGAATTAAATTTCTAGGAATAGGGTAAGTTAACAAAAAAAAAAAAATTTAAAATATTAAGAAAAATTAAAAAACCAAATTAAGTTTTATATAGAAGCTGCAAAAACTTAAGACACGCAAAAATATTTCTTGATTCGATGCTTTGACAGGTCTGAAAAATTTTGGGTTCTATAAAAAAAAAAAAATTTATTTATGAAAAATTTTGGGTTCTATAAATAAAAAAATATTTTAGATACTGACAGATCCGTTGAAAAATATTTTTCTTTCAAATTTCAATTTCTTAAAAATTAACTAAGAAATTCGCCTTATCAAAATTTTGGAAATTAAAACAATTTTTGGATATTTCCGTTTTAAAAGGGTTAAATCACTACCACAAAACGCTAAAAAAAAAACTTTATCATACTGAACAAGTGCATTTAACTTGAAATTTAAAAATTGTTTTGAAAACAATTTTCTGGAACAAATCAAAATTGTACAAAACAAGAAAAAAAAAATATTTGTTGATTTTTATGTCATAAAAATGCACTCAATACCAAGCAAAAATAAAGTTGAATCCAATTGAATTGAATTGAATTGAAATTAAATAAAATGTTATGAATGCTTGTGCCAATTTAAAAATGCTGCAAGTATATTTCAGATTTTTTTTTTTACAAAAACAAAACAACCTTAAAATAAAAATAAAAACATGGCAAAATAACTTTCTCTGCTGAACTACTTTCGAGTGAATATTATAAAAAAAAAATATCAAAATGTATAAACAATTTTGATACTCCAACTACCAGGAACAACAGTACAAAGGCAAAACAAGTGAAATTGTTAAACTCATTTCATTGTATTAAACGGATATTATATGCCCTAAAAGTAACAAAAAAAAAACATAAAAGTCAGTTATATAGGACAAGAATGACTATGGAGCATACTACAGTATTAATATACAATTGGAAATATAAAGCAGAAAACATTTTGGAAACATTTGATTTCAAGCGGATAAAAAGAGGTTAAAAGTGTACTTATGTAACAGACAAATTTCCATAGTTATCGATAACAGAAAAATTTTAGTAGAAAATTCTATAGTTTTTGATAACAAAAAACATTTGATAGAAAATACTATAGATATCAATAACAGAAAAGAAAAGTTTCTTTTAAAATCTCTACAGCTATCGATAAAATGGTAACGAAAAATTTTTATCGAAAATTCAACAGTTATCGATAAATCGGAACAGAATATTGTCCGTAGAAAATTCTACAGTTATCAATATATCGATAGCAGAAAATTTTCAATAAAAAATTCTGTAGTTATCGATAACTTAAAATTTTCTGTTATCGATATACTGAAAACCGAAAATTTTCTCTAGAAAATGCTATGATTTTTGATGTATCGATAACAGAACATTTTCTATAGAAAATTCGAAATTTGCCGTTATATCGAAAACAGAAAATTTTATAAAGAAAATTCTATATTTATCGATACATCGATAACAGAAAATTTCCATAGTTATCGAGAACAAGTTGTCGATATTTCTACAGCATATAGAACAACATTTGAAATATAGAAAATTTTTTTATAGAAAATTCTGTGGTTATTGAATAATTAATAACAAAAAATTTTCTATAGAAAATTTTATAGTTGTCGATAAATCGATAACAGAACATTTTCGATAGAAAAATGTTTGTATAAACTTTTTCTAAAGAAAATTTTATAGTTATCGATACATCGATAACAGAAAAATTTCTAAAGAAAATTCTGTAGTTTTCAAAAAATATCCATAGAAAGTAGATATAGTTATCGATATTTTGATAACAGAAAATTTTCTATAGAAAATTCTATAGTTGTCGATATACCGATAACAGAAAATTTTCTATAAAAAATTCTATAGTTATCGATATACCGATAACAGACAAATTTCCTATAGAAAATTCTATAGTTATTGATATATCGATAACAGGAAATTTTCTATAGAAAATTTTATAGTTATCGACATATCTATAACAGAAAATTTTCTGTGGAAAATTCGATAATTATCGATATATCGATAACAAACAATTTTATAGTTGTCGATATATCGATAGCAAAAACTTTTCTATTGAAAATTCTATATTTATCGATATAACGGTAATAGAATTTTTTTAATAGAAAATTATGTAGTTATCGATATATCGATAATAAAAGAAGTTCTATAGGAAAGTATAAAGTTATCGATATATCGATGACAAAAAATTTTCTATCAAAAAATTCTATAGTTTTCGATACTAATTTCGATAATTATAGTATTTTCTATAGAAAATTTTCTGTTATATCGATAACAATAGAAAGTTTTATAAAAACAAATTTTATAAAAAATTGTTTATAGAAAGTTCTATAGTTATCGATAACAGAAAATTTTCTATAGAAAACTCTATAGTTATCGATATATCGATAACAATAAATTTTCTATTGATATATTTACAACTACATAATACAGATAACAGAAAATTTTCTATAGAAAATTCTATAGTTATCGATATATCGATAACAGGACGTTTTCTATAGACAATTTAATAATACTATAATTATAACATAGCTGGCAATTTTCTATATAAAGTTCTATATTGATCGATATCAGACAATTTTCTATAGAAAATTCGACAGTTATCGATATATCGATAACAGAAAATTTTTTATAGAAAATTATATAGTTATCGATATTTCAATAACAGAAAATTTTCTATAAAAAATTCTATTTTTAAAAATTTTCGATAGAAAATTGATAACAGAAAACTTTTTATAGAAGTTTTTTTGTTATCGATATATCGCTAACTATAGAAAATTTGATAGTTGTCGATATATCGATAACAGATATCGGTAACAAAAAAAATTTTTATAGAAAGTTTTAAAGTTTTCATTATGTCGATAACGAAACAGAAAATTTTATATAGAAAATTCTATAGTTATCGATATATTGAGAAAAGAAAATTTTCTATGGAAAATTTTATAGTTGTCAGTATATTGATAACAGAAAATTTTCTTTTAAAAATTATACAGTTATCGGTATATCGCTAACAAAACATAATCTGTAGAAAATTCTAAAGTTATTGATACATCGATAACAAAACATGTTCAATTGAAAATTTTATAGTTATCGATGTATTGATAATAGAAACTTTTCTATATAGTTATTGATATGTCGATAACAGAAAATTTCTTGTAGAAAATTCTATAGTTTTCGATATATCGATAACAGAAAATTTTTTATAAAAAATTCTATAGTTACCGATATATCGATAACAGAAGAATTTCTATAGAAATTTTTACAGTTATCGATTGATCGATAACAAAATATTTTTTATAAAATTTTCTCTATCAGAAAGTTGTTTATAACAATTTTTATAGTTATATCGATTACGCAGAGCTTTCTATAGAAAATTTTGCTATTATCGATAACAAAAAATATGCTAAAGAAAATGCTATAGTTTTCGATAATAGAAAATTGTCTATGGAAAATTCAATAGTTATACCGATAACTTGTTTACAGAAAATTTTCTGTAAGAAATTCTATAGTTATCGATAACAGAAAAAATTCTTAAGAAAATTCTATAGTTATCAATAAATCAATAACAAAAAATTTTCTATACAAAATTCTATAGTATTCGATACATCGAAAACAAAAAATTTTCTATAGAAAACTCTATAGTTATCGATATATCGACAAGAAAAAATTTTCTATAGAAAATTCTATAGTTATCGATATATCGACAACAAAAAATTTTCTTTAACAAATTCTACATTTATCGATATATCTATCGACAGCCAAAAAAAAAATTCTTTAGAAAATTCTATAGTCGTCGATAGATTGATAATAGAAAATTTTCTATACAAATTTTTTTCTATAGAAAATTTTTAAGTTATAGATAACAGAAAATTTTCTATGGAAAATTCTGTAAATGCTACAGTTATCGATAACAGAAAATGTGCTGTAGAAAACTCTATGTTTATCGATAACAGAAATGTTTCTATAATTAATTCTATAGTTATCGATAACAGAAAAGTCTTTACTGATATATCTATAACAAAAAAATTTGATATAAGATTTTCAATTATCGATAAGTCCAAAACAGAAAATTTTCTATAGAATTCTCATAAAAAACAAGTAGAAAAGATAAATTCGACTTGGCCGAATTTATAAATACCCTCCACAATGCACTTTTTAAGCGATAGTAAATTTTCTAACGTGAAAAAAGAAAAATTTTTTTTGATTAGAAATTTATTTTATTTATTTATTTTATTTTGTTTAAAAACACTTTTTTAACTAAATTTTGAAAAAAAAAAATAATTTACTAAATTTTTTTTGAGCGTGAAATTTTTTTTGAGTGTAAAATTTTTTTCGAGTGTATTTTTTTTTTTTTTTCTTAGAGAAAAAATATTTTTGAGTGACAAAAATACGTTGTAAAATATTTTTGTCACTCAAAAGTTTTTAAAACATATTTAACGGGTTTTTACCACGTGAATTTAAGGTGAAGCTAATCTGAAATTCACGGTTTTGCTAATAACTTTTGAACTACTGGACCGATTTGTCTGAAATTCAAAACGAACTAGACCATGGAAACGGCAAATATATACCCCGTCTTCAGCATCCTCAGAATTGCCTTTTGAAAGTAAGCTTGATTTTTATCTCGTAAATTCACGAAAAACCCTTGCCGAAATTCAGTCATTTGCTCATAACTTTTTAACCACTAGACCGAATTCGCTGGATTGCAAGCCTGACCAGCCTAAAAAAATTAAATAAATAAAACAAATTTACAAAAAATAAAAAAAAATTGTGTGGGGACCGCCTTAACAGTTAAAGATAGAGGGTAGGTGTGTTCAGAGAAAATGTTTGGAATAAAAAAATATTGTGGGTCGGTCATACATTTTGTTGCTCTAAGGGCACTATTAGGGCAGTTAGAGCGGTTGGAACAAATTTAAAAAAATTTCGTTTTGTGTGGGAGCCAACTTAGAAATTGGAGATAGGGTATTAGTCTGTTCCAAAGAAATGATAAGACGTAAAAATTAATGGGGGTCGGTTTTATAAAGGACCCTCTATGACGCACGATTGGAGCAGTAGAAATGATTTTAAGATTGAAAAATTACAATAAAATTTTTTCAAAAAATTTAAAAAAATAGTAATAATCGTTATCCCACGATCTTCCTGGGCAAAAAATTTGTAGAATTGATAGAAGTTTTACACAAAAAAATTTCATAAAAATCGAAGAGTACAAACATTTTCAAAAATGAGATTTAAATTTTAAAACTTAAAAATCGCATACTAGAGCGCTTTTAAGATTTTTTTGGGATTTTTTTTTAGAAAGTACGTAAAAAACAAAAATTTTGAAAAAAATTGAAATTTGGACCATTATTGAAGAAGTTATGATTAAAAGAAGTTTGAGTAGAGGAACAAACTACCAATTTTTAAAAATTCGATATCTTTTGAACGGGTCATCCAAAAAATCTGAAAATTTACCACGAAGGAGTTTTCGAAGGGTACTAAAAACTGTAAACAAATTGGGAAAATCTAAAAAAAAAGTTTTTCAAAGTGTCCGATTTCACATGGAATGCCCCATATACTTAATGGGGTCCTAGACCAATATTTCGAGGTGTTACAAACGGAATGACAATCTTATATATACCCTATATCACTTGAGTGCAGGGTATAAAAAAGCACATTCTTAAAAAGTACCTTAAGGATATTCCGATTAAAATGGGGTTATAAAAGGTACTTACGTACTTTTTCAATCTCCCAAAATAATGGCGGTAAAAAATAAAAATTGGAAATTCCCTTAGGCTTCTCTTTGAAAGACTTTTAAGGGTAGGATCTACTTAACTCATTAAACTACATAGACAAACATTTTAATTCATTTCAAGTCAAAATAGTACCTTGGTACTGATCAGATAATTTTGGAAAAGTTGCCTTTACCACATGTAGAGTACAAAATATAAAATGAACAACAAATTTTCAGTATATGAACTCAATTTTAAGTTGAAATCACAGTTTCATTGTTGTAATTTTTACTCTGACAATTGTATAAAACGGATTGTAATTGTTCAACAAAAAATATATATAAATACATAAAGGAGCCAGACATACATGAGTCGTAATGTCAGTGTATATATAAATATTTACGGCTGTTTATTGCATTGTATATCATTGTATTTACAATAGCATCAATCCATATAAAACTGGATCTTTATTATTCGATTTCGTTTTTTATTATTGTAAAATGTGTAATAAACGAGTTAAGGATTTGTGTAATACAAAAGTACAAACACATATAAATACAAAAAAACACATACTTACACAATGTTAGTACACATACAAACATAAACTATCATATTTTATACATTCTTTCAATAATATCTAATACAAGAGAAATCGGAATAAACAGTGGTGGATAAAATAAAGCATATTCTTAAAAATTTTCCTGGTACAACAAAAAAATTGTTGATTTTGGGGTCATTTGTGTTTTAGAAATAATTTTGAATGTCAACTCCAGCGGGAAAAAGTACCTTTTGGTAATTCTTATTTAATGGGATAGAAATTTTGAATTTGGTACTTTTTCAATCTCCTGAATTAATAGTTTTAAAATTTTAAATTTGAGTCCTCTAGTGAAAAAAAAAAACAATCTTAAAAAAATATCTTTTGGAAATTTAAATGCTGCAAAAAAGATTTTTTTTAAATTCGCCCTTTAAGGGGGTAAAAAAAGTGCATTTTGGTTGGTACTTTATATGTGTACCAAACAAATTGTACTATAAACTTAATTTTTGACATGTTAAAAAAAATACTTTGGTACTTTTCTATCTTCTGAATTATTGGTTATAAAAATTTTAATTAAAAATGTGGGTTCCGCTAGCGGAAAAAGTACCTTTTGAAATTTCTTATTTTTTGGTTAAAATGGAATTTCGGTACTTTTTCAGACTTTTTTAATAATGATCCCAGAAATTAAAAATTGTAAATCCTCTAACAAAGAAAAAACAATCTTTAAAAAAAGTATCTTTAGGAAATTCCAAATTAAAAGCACTAAAAATGGGTTTGTACTTTTTCAAAAAGTACTTCTTGATTTTTTTTTGTTAAAAAAAGGATTTTGGTACTTTTTATTTTTTCAAACTTCTGAAATAATGGTCCTAAAATTTTGAAATGTTAAATGTTAAAGAGAAGAAAAAAACAATCTTAAAAAAGTACATTTTTAAAATTCCGATTTTAATGCAGTAAAAAATGTTACTTTGGTACTTTTCCCCACCAAGAATAAAAAATCACACTGAGAAAAGAAGTTGTAAATTTCAATCCCCTCTTGTAAATTTCAATCCCCTCTTGCGAAGAATCGACCTTTTGCAAATTCCGATTTTAATGTAGTAAAATGTGGTACTTTTATACTATTTTTCTCCCCCAAAACAATGGTCCTAGAAACTTAAAGTCTAAGATTATCCAGGAAAAACACAAAAAAAAGTTAAAAGATCCTCCAGCGGAAAAAGAACTTCTTTAAATTTTTATTTTAATAATAAAAAAATTGTAATTTGTAACATTTTTAAACGCCTAAAATAATGGTCCTGGAAATTTAAAATGTTGAAGAAAAACTGCTTTAGCAATTTGGTACTTTTTCAATGTCAAAATTAATAATTCAGAAATTTAAAGGATCCTTTTAGCAAAAAAGCACAATCCTAAAAATAGTACCTTTTAAAAATTCTGAATTTATTGCAATAAATTGTACTTTAGTACTTTTTTAATCCCCGGAGACAATGAAATTTAGAATCATTGAATTTTTAAATCAAGGGTCTTCCAGAAAAAATACTGAAAAAAACAGTTGTTAAAAATTCTTATGTTTTTTTTTTTTGATTGACCGATCCCTTAGGGCCATATACAGTTAATTAAGATTAAAAATAAACTCAGTCCATAAGGGGATACAAGTGTACTTTAATTGGTATTTTTTGTATCCTCTAAACTAGAAAATTATGTTTTACGTGTACAAGGTACAAGAAGTTTGAAATGCAGAATCCAATAGCGCAAAAAAGTACATTTTGAAATTCTTTTTTTAATAGGAGGGCCATTCCAGAAAATTTAGCTCAAATTTTAGTCATTTTTGGAAATGGTGTCTCAGATTAATTTGAACCTTGACACATAGATAGCCCTCATAAATATGATATATGTACCACATATCGTTTTTTTACATTTGGTGTATTTAACGAATTATGGCGGGTCAAAGATTGACTTTTTGAGCAAAAGTAAGAAAAATACATCACGTTTAAAGAGCTGTAACTTCTTAACCAATGACCCGATTTTCACAAATTTAGGCTCATGTGAAAGCTGGGGTTCTTCTTTTAGAATTTTTTTTTTAAATAACACAGTTTTTTTTTACAGAAATGATGCAAAAATGCAAAAACATTTTTTCTTTTCGAATATTTAAAAAAGCACATCTTCGATTTTTTTTAAAAAAATTCTGGTGAAAAATAACAATGTTTTGTATAACATATTCAAAATTCAGAGTGGGATCTCCATGGGATCAAAAAATATTCTGTTTTAAGTGCGAGGTTCTCATATTTTTCCCTTAGAAAATTTAAATTTCTAATGTTTTGAATGTTTTTCAAAATTTTAAAAGTATAATTTTCTTTGAAAATTTAAATTTTTATATTGAAGAAACATAAAATTTTAATTTTCTAAGGTAAAATTTAAGAACTTCGTACTAAAACCAGAATATTTTTTGATCCCATTGGGATCCCACTCTGAATTTTGGATATGTTGTACAAAACAGTATTGTTTATCACCAAGCTTTTTTTTTAAAAAATCGAAGATGTGTTTTTTTAAATATTCGCAAAACAAAAATGTTTTTGAATTTTTGCAACACTTCTGAAAAAAAACCGTATGCTTTTGAAAATATTTCCTAAAAGAAGAAGAATTAAGCTTTCATATGAGCCATTACTTTTGATAATCGGATTACTAGTTAAAAAGTTAGAGCACGTTAAACGTCATGTATTTTTCAGACTTTTGCTAAAAAAGTCGAACTTTGACCCGCGATAATTTGAAAACTACAGCAAATTTTGAAAATCCAAATATGCAACATATCTCATATAAACGTGGATATCTATGAGCCAAATTCTCAGTGGCGTCCAAAGGCATGTTTCCGAACAGTGGGGCGAAAATTTTTGGAATTACCCAGGAATAAAAATTGGAATTTAGTACTTTTTCAATGTCCTGAAATAATGGTTTGGATATTTAAATGTAGGAAAAAAAGATATGAAAAAGGTTTCAAAAAAGAGGAATTTGGTAGGTACTTTTGCTAGCAGCAAAAAAAGTACCTTTGGATATTCTTATTTTATTGGCATAAAAATGGAAATTTGGTACTTTTTAAATATTAGTCCTAAAAATTTTAAATGTAGCGAAGAAAATCTTAAAAAATTTCTTTTTGGACATTCCCAATTTTTTGCAGTAAAAAAATACTTTGGTACTTTTTCGATCTTCTAAAGCAATGGTACTTGAAATTTAAAATCCAGGATATAGAAACGTGAAATTAAAAATAAAGTATCCGCTAACGGAAAATAATATCTTACGGAAATTCATATTTTGTTGGGGTTAAAAATACGAATTTGGTACTTTTTTAATGTCCTGAAATACTGAGAAGTGAAATTTAAAATGAAATGAATGCTTTAGCAACAACACATTCTGCACAAGTTATTTTTAGAAATTCTTATTTATTGGGATAATATTATCAAACCGACTTCTGAGATAACTTTTTTAAAAGAAATTCCCATTTTCTGCAAAAAATTTTGACCGTTACTGTAACTGTTTTGTTCATGTGTTCTTATTGTTATTATTGCTTTAACTGGTTGACTTTGTTGCATATTGTATTGCAATTGTCATAACTTTATGAACCAGTGATGGTCAAACTTAAGGAGTTTTAAGATTTGACAACAGTCTTAGTCTCGGTGACAAAAAAAATTTTCATATAGAGCTGTTCACTTTATCGGTGGCCATTGGAGAAAATACTTTTTGAGTATTTTTTTTTAAAGTCGATTTAGGGATGTCCTTGAAATTGTGATCATGACATGTCTGTTGAAATTGTGATCATAACCAAAACATAGCACAAGGATGACTGTATGTACAAGAAGAATACTGGTTGATACTTGGTGAAGTTTGGTATTGCATATTAACGATCATTGAAACCGTTGAACGGTTTGAAACTTATAAACAAAAAACTTAAGGATACCACGAAAATATTTTTACATTCCACATAACCCTAACAATAATATAATTTGGTTCGGCTGCTGTAAACACATGCGAACTGAATTGCATACAGAATATTATTTCAATAAGTATTAATATTATTTTCAAACACAAAATAATTTTTTTTACAAAATTTTTTAATAAAAAATATTTTTTTTACAAATTTTTTTTTCATTGCAAAATTTAATCGGTAAAAAAAATGTTAAAGAAAACAAAATTTTATTAAAAAAAAAAAAAATGGTAAACAAAAAAATCCGAAAATATTTTTTCATCACCTGCTAATTTTTCACCAAAATTTCTTTTACCAAAATATTTATTCCAAAAAATTTTTTCAACCTAATTTTTTTCGAAATATAATTTTTGTTTCTATCACCCTTTTTTACACCAAAAATATTTTTTAGTCTCTAAATTTTTTTACCTTAAATTTAGTCTCGCCATTTTGTGTTTGTTAAATTTATTTTCTTCTACCAAAATTTATTTTTCACCAAAATTTGCTTTTACCAAAATTTTATTTACGAACTTTTTTTTTTAATTTTCATTTTTTTAATCCTGTTTACATTGAAAAGGGTAGTAATATAGTCGGCACGGCCGAATTGAACTCCTTTGGTTGCTTTTTATTCCCTTTGATCTCCAGGTTGCCTAACTCTGTTTTTTATAACACATTTTAGCAATTCTTGTTTGCTACTTGTGCTTTAATGTTGTTTTCTTGTATTTTTTATTTGTTTTTTTTTTCTTGTAAAATTGTCATTCCAAAATGTATATGGCACTTTTTTCATGGTCCACTTATGTGCCACATTAGACTGGCATTTTTGTATGGCAAAAAAAGTTTTTTCTTCCGATTTAGTAATTTTGATTGACTAAACACGTACATATGTCAAACGGTTTGATATTGCTATTTGAAATATGCAAAAATGGCGGCTTTTTCTTACCTTCAAGAAATAAAAAAATGTATGTATATCAAAATTACCCTTGCCCCTTTCATAGAGCCTGAGAAAATCTTTGAGTTAAACTGAATTTAAGCCAAATACGATTGTTTAAACCCGTGGCGCTCTTCGATTTTTTCAACACTAAATTTTTTATTTATTTTTGACATGCTGAATACAAACAGAAAATCTAAAAAAAAAATCACATCAAAATTTCTAAAATCGGTCCATTAGTTTTCAAGATATCGCCATTTGAAATATGTATGAAAAAATTGTGGTTTTCTCCTACGGTAAAAAAATGTTTTTGAAAAACTCTCAAAATTATTTTCCATTCGATTATTTCCTTGAGCTTGAGACAGAAACTCATTTAAACTTAATTTGACTCAAATCAGACTATTTTAACACATGGCGCCCTTCAACCAAAGTTTAGTGTTTTTGGTAAACATTTTCTAAAAATCTATAACTTTGATCAAGGGCGCCACGTTTTTAAATGTTCGTATTTGGCTCAAATTAATTTTAAATAAAAGTTTGCCTCAAGCTCTTTTTTGATTGAGATTTTTTTAATAATGGCCTCGAGCTAGAATAAACCTACTCAAAATATTTCTTGACCGTAGGAAATGCTAAATTTTTTTTTGCAAATTTCAAATACCAATATCTCGAAAACCATTTGGCCGATTTAAATATGATGTATCGCCAAAACTTTTTTTAATTTTTTTTTTTTATTTTCAAAAATCCAAAACTTTTATCGCCAGGCGCCATGCGTTAATTTATTTCATTGGCCTTAAATTTGAGCAAAATAATTTTTATGTCTATTAGAATAAAATTTTCCTGAAAAGTTGAATAAAAACTGTCACTCTTGTGCCACATAGTATGTATTGTAATATACCAAAAATTTATGGCTATTTTTTGTATGTCTAACATTGCACACATGACATTCTTTTTGTAATATTTTTTTTATCTTCTTATACAGTCAGCTTGTCAAAACAATTCAAGGAATTTTTCTATTGTATCGTTGGTGGAAGAAAAAAGCACTAAGTTTAGGAATTCCTAAGAAAAGTGATCAAGTATATTCCAAAGCCCACTGTGTATAAGTAAAATGGAGGGATAAGTGAAGAAGCCAGCAGATTTTTTATACTTTTTTGATTTATTTGCAAATCAATGTAAAAAATTCCGGGCAAAGTAACCTTTAAAATTCTTCAAAATTTTACGGAAATTTATTTGACTTTTTTTTTTGGCGCCCCAGCAGGCTCGTTGATAACATGTTAGCCTATGAGTATGGTGGTGCTAGGTCCAATTCTCACCAGAGGCCATGGTTTGTTTTTCCTACAATGAAACAATGGTCGTTGTTACCCGTCTTGGTTATGTTAAATTTGTATACAATTTGTAATTCGCACAATAATATTAATACATATGAGGCATTCCATTCAAATTTGTGTCGAGTTGCCTTGTTTAAATGTTTATCAAATTAAAACGGAATGCACCACAATCTCAAAAATTTACATTCTTGTATAGTTTTGTATGAGCTATAGACAAAATTCTTTTTTTTTTTTTGGAAAATTTTCAGAACCTGTTCTGAAATTTCCTATTTTTCAAAAAAGTAAATTTATCAAAAATCCGGCCACTGAAAAAAAAAATAAAATTTTTTTTAAAAGTTTAGATGTTTGTCTATCCACACAAAAAAATTCAGACATGTGTTTTTCGTTTTTTTTTTTTTCAGAAAATCGAATTTGAACATTAAATTTCATAACTAGGGATGTGATTTTCATGCACTAAAAAATCGAAAATATGCGCTTAAAATATGCGCTAAAAAATCCAAAATATGCACTAAAAAACCTAAAAATATGCACTAAAGAATAAAATGTGTGCAATAAAAATCTTGTTTTCATAAGAAAAACTTCTTAAAAAGCAAAAAATAACGCCGTGTTAAATAATCATATTTAAAACTTTATAGAAGCAAGAGTTTTTGAGAAATTAAGAATATCTAAAAAATAATTAAAAAAAAAAGAAAAAAAAAAATTATTATTTTCAAAATAAATTTTTAAAATTTAAAATAGATTATGAAAACAATAAATTTCAATTTGTGTTTTTGCTAATTTAGGCCAAAATATGCAAAAATATGCACTTAAAAGTTTGAAATATGCACAAAATATGCATTTAAAACCAAAATATGCAAAAATATGCATTTTCACCCAAATATGCAAAAATATGCAATAACAAATCGATGCCATTTTAACGCAAATTTCTTGATTCGGAAAGATAATTGGTCGATATCGTTTTTAGTCTATCGACAAAAAACATGCATTTGCATGGAAATCTCATCCCTATTCATAACAATTTTATAATTTGCTTGTATTTTATTTTTTAACATGGCGAATGAGTATTAAATATTTGCATAAATATTACTTATACGCTACGTTGAAACAAGAAAATACACGTAAAAAAAAAAAAAGAGTGGCCGGATTTTTAATACATTGACTTTTTTAAGAAATGGAAAATTTCAGAACAGATTTTGAAAATTTTCCTAAAAGAAGAAATTTTTTTATCGATAGTTTTGTATAAAACTGCACAAAAAAAAACATTAACTGTTTGTAGTTCTTTTAAAAAGTTTTACGTTTAGTCGTTTTTAAAAGAAAAAAACATTTGTTTGATGTTCAGTTTTTATTATTGACTACTTCTGGCCTTTGTTTCAAAAATAACACACTAAAAAATAAAGACTTTCATTAACATTTAATTTTTAAAGTCATTTATTTTTGTTCTGTTAGTAAAAACTATTGATTATTCTTTAAATTTTTAATGATTTGTGTAAGTATTTTTTTAAATTGTTGGTATTTTTTAATGAGATATCATTAGTTGTTACCTACACAAGTAGGTTATTTTTTTGTAGAAAAAAATTAAAAAAATTATTTTTAGAAATATAAAAACATGTTTTTATCAAGTGACTTTGGCACGATGGGTAGAGTGTCTGGTCAGAATGTAGTTGATTGCGGGATCGATTCACCAAAATTTTATTAAAAATTTTTAAAAAATTATTTCAATAGAAAATTGTACAAAATAACCTACAAAATCATTAATTTGTAATGTTTTCGTAGGTTATTTTTTTTTAATTCATTGGTTAAAATAACTGAATTATCATTAATTTTTAATGTTTTCGTAGGCTATTTTTTTTTCAAATTTGTTGGTAAAAAAGATAAAAAATCGTACTTTTTTAATGTTTAATGTTATTTACTTATTTTAGAAAATTTTGTTTTGTATACAATAACGTAAATTTTTGAGATTATGGTGCATTCCGTTTTAATTTGATAAATATTTAAACAAGAAAACTCAGCACAAATTTGACCATTTTTCCAATATTTGACCACGCCTCCTAAGCCCAGTCTTTGAAAAATTGAAAAACCTAAAACACAATTTTCTTAGTTCTACATAGTACTATCCATAGAACCTATTCAGAAATGTAGGGTTCTCATGTTTATTTCACCCTACACTTTTTGATTCTTAGAAAAGAAAGATGTACATTCACTTACAATTAGTTTGATCACAATTGTCAAACAACCAACAAAAACTTTTAAAACAGACTTACATACAGTTACCTGTTGCATACTACTATATGCCAGTATTTGTTGCAATGCTCAAATATTTATCCAATTGCAACTAGCATATAATATTATCTGTTTCAATAGTTTTTGTTGGTTGTTTGACATTTGTGATAAAACTGTACAGTGAATGTACAATTTTGTTCTTCTAATTCTCAATGAGTGTAGAGTTGAATATGTATTAATACTTTTGTTTGGACTTTAGCGATTTATAATTTAAATTTCCTTCGTTACTTGAAGTATAGGGATTTAATATTTCCTAAATAGTCTTGACAATGGAATCTGACAAATTTCGAAAAACGTGTTGGCTAAGTCTTACAAAAATTATTAACATAAAAAATTTTAACACAGAAAAATAATTTATAAAATAAAATATCTTAATTTCAATTAATAAAGAGACCTCGAGCTTGAAAATAACCTACTGAAAATA
Source organism: Pegoplata infirma (assembly GCA_963921195.1). Lineage (NCBI taxonomy): Eukaryota > Metazoa > Arthropoda > Insecta > Diptera > Anthomyiidae > Pegoplata > Pegoplata infirma. The sequence continues at coordinate 194,510,412 of OY992539.1, forward strand.
TAAATAACAAATACTTTGAGTTTTTCTTAATTTTCTTAATAGGGGTTTTCTCAATTTAACCGTTGCTTTTTGTAAAAAAATCATTTTTTTTGTTATTTTTGTATTTTTTTTTTTTGCAAAATTTTTCTGAATTTTTTTTTATTTTTTTTAAACTTTAATTTTTCTGTACCAGTCAAATTTTTTTTTAAGATTTTACCACATTTTTTAAAAGTCTTTCTGAATTATTCTAAATTTATTATAATTTTATTAGTTTAAACTTTTTTTTTAGTTTTCTAAAATTTCTCATAGTTTCATTAAATTTTTTTGATTTTTTTTCGAGTTTTTAAAATTTTTCAATATTATTCCAGCGGTGGAAAATTTGAGCAAAATCGGACACTGTGAAAAAGGGTATAAAACATTCGACGCAGCCGAATTTACCACCCTCACTTGTTTCTTTTTCTAAATTTTACTTAAATTTAGTAATAGTAAGCATAAATTGAAATTATTTCAATTTATCATGTAAGAAGTTTAATGTATTGCAAAACACGTATGTAATCAAGTATGCAGTCGCATTTGAACATTTATGCATGCATGCATGAAAAACTTATGCATGCAAAATGTTTTTCTGGTAAATATACAGTGAAACTGTCCAAAAATGTGTAAATTTCTCAGAAGACGTTTAATCATAAAAAAGGAACATTTAAGTTTTATGCTGTTCGTTGCTGTTGTACTTTACAGTACTTCTATGCAACAAATGAATAGTTGCAGTTTAAAGACAGTTCTTTTTTTTGCAAATTGTTGATTTTTACTTTAATTTAATCCAAAAATTCAATCTAAAAGTTTTAAAGTCAGTTTTAAATTGATATGTTGCCTTTTTAGAATTTTTTAATAGTTTTAAGACTTCTACGAAAATAAAAAAATCCTAAAAGTGTAATAAAATTTTAGAAAAAAAAATCAATTTACAAAATTTAAGAAAAAAACAGAAATTTTGAACAAAATTAACAAAAACAAAAGCATTTTTTTCTATTTTCTTTACAAAAGCATTTGTAAAGAAAAAAATATGAAATTATAAAAAAAAAAATTATAAAAATTTTAAAAAATTCTGAAAATCTATATAATTTTGTATATAAAAAAAATTGCTACACTCAAAAAAATACGTTAGTAGATTTACTAATTTTTTTTTGCTAACGCTAGTTAGCTAACTTTTAGCAAATTTTTAGTTGAGATTAGCATGTTAGCAAAAAATTCTTGTAAACTTCGTTTAGCACATTAGCAATTTTAAACAAACTTTGAACTTATTTCTTTTGCTAAATTTTAAATTGAGTTGACTACATTTTTACAAGATTTTTTGCTAATATTAGCAAAGTAAATGGTATTTTTTTTTTTATTTGAATAGTTCATGCGAATAAAGACGAATAGACCATTTGTAGAATTTTACAGGGGACAATAAAAACGCAGGAAACGGTTAAAAAATAATATTTTTGTCAACTTTTTGATATTAGCTTAAAGGTTTAAGTCACATCTACCTATATACAAAATTTTAGTAAGGTATTCGAAGGAAAACTTGCCAAAAATTGGACTTCAATTTTTTGCTTAAATGGAAAAAGGGCGAATATCCAAAAAAATGTATTGAAATTTGAATAAAAATGTGTTATTTTGCAGCAGATTTTGACTACATTTTCACGAGACTTGCAAAACTTGACGAACTATGGTTGGTATTTGTTTGTAACACTTTAAGGACTTCGAGGATACACTATTTAAGGATTTCAAGGACATGCAAAAAAATTTTTTTTTAAATTTTTTTTTCTAATATTCCTGCCTTTTGATGCAGTAGTAATTCTTTATGACACTAAATACATTTTTAGGAATTATAATATTAACCCTTGACTGCATATTACGATGTAACATAAAAGGACATGAAAACATTTTTGTTTTTTTTTTCGCAAATCTGGTTAATTTGTTTGTATGTGCTAAGATTGTTTTTTTTTTTTGTGCAATTTCAAATTTTACCTAATATCAATTTTAAACTCGCAGCTAAATAATTTTTATATAATATTTTGTTAAGGATGGATATTCGCCCTTTTTGCTTTCCACACTTTAAAGTCTTATAACTCAAGAACGGTAAAATTTTTTGCCAATATAATAAGTGTGGTTTGTTCCTCGTAATGTTCTTTTAACACATTGTTACCGAAAGTAAAATTTTTGTATGTTTTTGTGTTGTATTTAATCAAAATTGTGCGTTAGTTCACTCCCAATTTAAACAAAAATATAAAAATATACGAATTATTGAACTTTTAAAGTCATTTTTTTAGCCTTAAAAGTCAAAATTTCCCCAAAATTTCTGCATAGGATTGTAGGGCTCTGCTAATAAAATGCATTTATGCAAAAAAACGTGTTTGCGAAAAAGTGGTCTATTCGTCCTTATTCGCATGAACTATTCATTTTCAGAAAACTTAAAATGGCGCTATCTCGGAAACTAAGCCAGATAGAGCAAAATGGAGGCCATTTTTGGTTCTTAGAATCTCCATAGTATCGCCGGTCCTCTTCACATGTGTGGACCCTAACAGGCCCTAACTTTGGATCTAACAAAGTTAGCATTCCCGAAAATTTTAAAATGCTCATATCTCGGTAAATATTTCCGAAACAACAAAAAGTCCAAAAGCGTTTTTGTAGCTCTCAACACGTAGAACAAGACCGCAAAATAGTCAAAAGCTCTCCGAGTAATATTTTTGAAGTTATCGAGTTTTTTAATTCTCAAGACCCCAGTGGTCCCCTATAATCACGTATCTCAAAAACTAAGCAAGGTAGAGCGAAACGGACACAAATTTTGGATCAAAAACTATGACGATTTTTAAGGAACCCAACTAGATCTATTCCCATCGGGGTCTGGACCTATCAGGTCCGAACCCAATGGGGTCCTCAGATGTGTATAAACTAAGTTAAAAAAAAAAATATTTAGTTAACTAATTATTGGCAAAACATTTTTGCTAACTTTAGCAAAAAAATTGTGGGTTCAAAATCAGCAAATTTTCTTGTAGGTTTACAAGCTTTTTTTGCTAACATTACAGTTTTTTTTTTTTGAGTGTATAACAAATGAAGTTCAGAAAGAAATTAAAAAAAAAAAAAAACACTATGAATTTTAGGAAAATGTCGAAAAGTAGAGAATAAATCAGAAAAGCCCAATCGAATTCAAATTTTCACTGTCGGTTGGGTAACGAATATATAAAATTTTACAGTTTTCCTGAAATAACGGAAACATTTCCTTATTTTTTAAGATTTTTTTTTTTTAAGAATACTTTTTTCTTTCTGGACGGGATTTTCCCGAAAATGGGTCTAAATATGGATTGATTAAATCTATCTTTTACTAGATCTTTAATTAGTGTACATAAAACACAAATAACTAATTTGATTAAATTGAATATTCCGACTTAATTTAATATCGGTCGAAATTTTGACTGATTCCTAAAATGGTCTAATTGTATTCAGTTAAAACCACTTACAAGGACAGATGGACGGATATCATTAAATCGACTTAAAAAGTAATTTTAATTCGATCGATCAACGACCAATATATCGGGTAGTTACAAGCAACAAAAGAAACTCATTATGCCCTGTACCACAGAGACAGGGTTAGCAACCGATACCCACCTAGAATAACGGTATTTGGCTATTTTACCGCAAATACTGGAAATTTCATCAGCTTTCATAATCGCTTTTGAAAATGTCCATATCTTTATTGGTTGCGGTACAATAGCCAAATACCGTTATTCTATGTGGGTATCGGTTGCCAACCCTGCACAGAGTATAAAAAATCGTAAAAGTTATAAAAAATTTTAAGTTTTAACAAAAATTTTAAGTTTTAACAAAAATTTAATTAACTAAAAAAAAAAACAAGTAAGAAAGCTATATTCGGCTGTGCCGAATCTTTAAATACCCTCCACCAATGTAATGATTTAAAAACAAAAAAAAAAAGGTACTTTTTATAAAAGGTACTTTTTATAAAAGGTACTTTTTATAAAAGGTACTTTTTATAAAAGGTACATTTTATAAAAGGTACTTTTTATAAAAGGTACTTTTTATAAAAGGTACTTTTTATAAAAGGTACTTTTTATTAAAGGTACTTTTTATAAAAGGTACTTTTTATAAAAGGTACTTTTTATTAAAGGTACTTTTATAAAAGGTACTTTTTATAAAAGGTACTTTTTATAAAAGGTACTTTTTATAAAAGGTACTTCTTATAAAATGAACTTTTTATAAAAGGTACTTTTTATAAAAGGTACTTTTTATAAAAGGTACTTTTTATAAAAGGTACTTTTCATAAAAGGTACTTTTTATAAAAGGTACTTTTTATAAAAGGTACTTCTTATAAAAGGTACTTTTTATAAAAGGGACTTTTTATAAAAGGTACTTTTTATAATAGGTACTTTTTATAAAAGGTACTTTTTATAAATGTTACTTTTTATAAAAGGTACTTTTTATATAAGGTACTTTTTTTAAAAGGTACTTTTTATAAAAGGTTCTTTTTTTAAAAGGTACTTTTTATAAAAGGTACTTTTTATAAGCGGTACAGAATTTTCAGGAGGTACTTGTTCCAAAGCGTTTTGTTTCACTAAAGGATCCTACGTTCCAAATTTCAAGTTTGAATGACCATTATTTCAGTAAATAAAAAAATAGTACCAGAAGTGCACTTTTTTACCCATTTTGCCCCTGTAGAATCAACATTGCCAAAAACCCAGACTTAGTGAATCTTTTTTCCGGGAAGTTAACCTACATTGAAAATTTCAAGTTTCTAGTACCATAATTTAAGGAAATATAAAAGGTACCAAAAGTACAGTTTTTTAACCTTTTTGCCCCCTTAGGATCAACATTGGCAAAAGTACATTCTTATCGAATCTATATTCCGGGAGGTGAACATACGTCCAAATTTCAAGTTTCTATGACCATTTTTTAAGGAAATATAAAAGGTACCAAAAGTACAGTTTTTTTACCCTATTTACCCCCTAAGAATCAACATTGGCAAAACTCCAGCCTTAGTGGATCTATATTCCAGGAGCTGAATTTACATTCCAAATTTCAAGTTTCTAGGACCATTAGCAAAGGAAATAAAAAAGGTACCAAAAGTTCAGTTTTTTACCGTTTTTACCCCCTTAGAATCAACATTGGCAAAACTCCAGCCGTACTGGATCTATATTCCGGGAAGTGAACATACAGTCTAAATTTCATATGACCATTATTTCAGTAGATATAAAAAGTACCAAAAGTACAGTTTTTTACCCTTTTTACCCCCTTAGAATCAACATTGGCAAAAATCCAGCCTTAGTGGATCTATATTCCGGGAGGTGAACCTATTTCAAGTCTCTAGCTTCAGCGGTTTGGGCTGGGCGATGATGAGTCAGTCAGTCAGTCAGTCAGTCAGTCAGTCAGTCAGTCAGTCAGTCAGTCAGTCAGTCAGTCAGTCAGTCAGTCAGTCAGTCAGTCAGTCAGTCAGTCAGTCAGTCAGTCAGTCAGTCAGTCAGTCAGTCAGTCAGTCAGTCAGTCAGTCAGTCAGTCAGTCAGTCAGTCAGTCAGTCAGTCAGTCAGTCAGTCAGTCAGTCAGTCAGTCAGTCAGTCAGTCAGTCAGTCAGTCAGTCAGTCAGTCAGTCAGTCAGTCAGTCAGTCAGTCAGTCAGTCAGTCAGTCAGTCAGTCAGTCAGTCAGTCAGTCAGTCAGTCAGTCAGTCAGTCAGTCAGTCAGTCAGTCAGTCAGTCAGTCAGTCAGTCAGTCAGTCAGTCAGTCACATTACTCTTTTATAGATTAGAAAAATTATGTCATAAAAAAAGCATTAGAACCCGAAAATTTATTGAGGAGATTTTTCAAAATATCAAACAGTTTTTCTAGGAATAAATTTTTAAAATTTGAAAATGTTTCTATGGAAAAAGTCATAATAAACATGAAAAACCCTTGATGATTCAAATTCGACTTGAAATTACCTGCAAAAAAAAAAAAAAAAAATCACAAAAAAAAATTTTCCCCCTGGAGCTTATTCGCGCTAGTAATACAACCTATACAGAAATTCACAGAACACATGTTTTTCTGTACCGGGACATTTGGTGTAGAATGCCTTATATACTTTATGGAGTCCTAGACCGATATTTCGATGTGATACACACAGACAAAGTGAGTGTACCACCATACTGTGATGGTGACTAATAAGTATACAATACAAAGTCATTTCTTAAATTTTATTAAATTTTTCTTTTTTCAAAAAGATTTTAAATCTAAAAAAAATACAATTCCATAGTCAAATTTCTTGCATTACTTAATTACGCTGCACATTGGGTTGAAATGGATTAAAAGTGGCGCTTTATTCAAAACTGAAAAAATTTTTTTTGCAAAAATTTTTAATTTAGGATTAAAGTATATAAAATTACACTAAAAAATCTGTCACAACTATTATTCTGAGTTGTTTACTTTTCTTGCAATCCGCCGTCAAAATCAAATAAATTTTTGTGTTTTTGAATATGGTGCTAAAAATTGAAAATCAACTTATTTCTAGAATTTTTTTTTGGTATTTATTCATTCAAAGTTAATTTTTTTATTATGGAACCATCAACTTTAGGCATTTTCAAATACATTTCTGTTTTTTGTTTTTTGAAAATTGTTGTAAAAATATTTTTGTTATTTTTTTGTAAAATGTTCCAAAATTGGAGTATTTTTAATACTTGATGGAATATAAAAAAAAAATGTAAGAGGTTGTTATTGCTTATACATTGTGATAATAAAGCATATAGTATAAGCTTTAATTTAAAAGTAAAAAAACATCCGCGTTTAATGCCGTTATTTTTTTATTTAACCCATTTTGGACCAAGATTCAATTTTATTTTTCTTTTTTGTAAAAAGGTACTTTTTTTGGGTAATTAGCACCCGCTGATCTCAAAAATCTTGTCAAAAAAAATTTTTCAATGTGCCGTTATCCCAGAAGACCCTGCATTTCAACTTTTTATGCAATTTTAATTTTTTTGGTTTTATTTGCTATTTTATTAATTTATTTCATTATTTTCAAAATAAACAATTTCAAAATACTTCAAATTAGCGGAATTTGATAATAAGTTAAATCTAAAAAAAATTAAAATTAATCAAAAAAATTAAAAGCCGAAAATCACAAAATGCTAAATTTTCGTTTTTGCTTGAAACAATTTCTGTGCTGACTTGCATTGCATTTCATGGACACATAAATCGCGGTGGACAAGTGGGGATATTTTTTTTCAATTGCAGAAAGATAAGACTTAACATTCGTAACCATATGTACCCGAAATTCCACCTTTTTCATACATAAATATTTTTTTGAAAAAGGTGTTCTCTACTGTTCGAAAAATCGAACAGAGGATCAAAATGGGTTAAGCTTTTATGAAAAAAATCTGGTGGCTACAATAACACTGTATCACCAAAAAATAAAAAAATTTCTGACTCAGAAACTAGACCCGCTAATCTTTATGTAATTTAATCTTCTGAATTCGATTCTGCCATCAGAATTGAATTATATTGTTGGGGTTTCCTGTAATTTACAAGGAAAGTCCGCAAAGTGAACCTACCTAATTTCCTTGTGAATTTGACAAAGTTCCAAAATTTTTTAATTTTATTTCTGTATGTAAGGTTCAAGTCTGATTTATTACGTAGAAAATAAGACTATTTTTAATAAAATACGTAAAAAATTGCAGAAGTTACATGCATTTGAACAAAAACCCATTATTTCAGTTTTATACAAAAACAGTTGTATTTATGTTGTGAATTAATGCATTTTTGTTCAAATGCAAGTAACTTCTGCAATTTTTGATGGATTTTATGAAAAAATCTCTTTTTTTCTTCGTAATAAATCAGACTTAAACATTACATACCGAAATAAAATTTTAAAATATGTTATCTTATTGTTAGTCAAATTTACAAGGATATTAGGTCGGTTCACTTTTGCGGACTTTTCCTGTAAATTAGAGAAAAACCCAAAAATAGAATTTAATTGTGATCGCGGAATTGAATTTAGATGGTAAAAATACATAAGTATTAGTGGGTCTAGACCTTTTTTTGTGGGTCTTTGTAATCTATAAATAAACAAGTAAGAGTTTAAAATTCGGCTGTGACAAATCATTGATACCCTCCAACAAGCAAAAAACAAAAATGACAGGAACGGTTTTTGTGGGAAGTGGAAGGGGGGGGGGGGGTGGGGAAAGCAGATGTCTCTGGGTGGTATAATATAATATCTGACAAAAACCCTGCATGATGTTAACTTTATTTATTATGAATAACACAGCTGATATAATTTTTTATTTCAATTTCCAAGGCTTGAGTTAAAAAAGATAAATTTAAACATTAAAGAATTTTTATGAAAAAATTAGGTTTCCTAATAAATTTAGTATTTATATGAGAGCATATAATTTTTGTTTTAACGTTTATAATAGCACTTTACGTATTCTTTAATTTGCTATTTGTTTCAAAATATTGTGTTTTTTAATTTCACAGACACAGTAAAAATTGTGAATTTAGTTTTTTCCCGAAATAAAGCATAACCACGCACCTAATATGTTAAATTTTTTCAAAAATGGTGGTATTTTACTTATTAATGATTAGACGCCAATAAAAAAATTAATAGTTCAAAATTACAACTTTCCTAACTTTTTTATGGAAAATTTAAAAAAATTTTAAATTTGGTGTAACACAAAAATCCGACTTTAAACAAATTTTATACAAGTATTAACACATATTTATTTTTTATTGTTTTAAATTTTTACTATCGCATTAAAAATACTTTAAATTGCAACTGTATTCATTAAATTATCGCTTTTCGTTTAAAAGTTACAGCTTAAATTGTGAATCAAGTTCAATTTTCAAGAAACTCTAAAAAAATTCTGGCAGGTTAAAAAAAATAAAAAAATACATGTTATCTCTTTAAAAGGGTGCTTTCTAATGCATTATTCGTCATTCATCAATCAAAAAATATTATATGTTAAAATTACTGCTTCCCTGAATAAAGCGCCACTTTGCCTCTCATTCAACCCAATGTGCGCTGCTTAAAATAAGAACAAGTTTAACAAAACGCCTTATCAACATCACAAATTGAATGTAAATCTTAATGAAAAACTGGCAGCAAAGAAAAGTGTATTATAAAGAAAGAAAAGCTAGTGATTACAGATTTAGTTCAACGAGTGTTATTTAAATACTGGTATGTACCTTAATTAGCTGATGAAGTATAATAAAGTTAACTTAATTAATTAAAGGCTTAAGAAAAAACTTAAGAGGATTACAAAAACAAGAAAGAAATGAGAATTAAAAAAAAAAATTAAAAAAGTCATCTCTTTAAAGAATTTTAAATGAAATTCTTCGTTATAAATTGAAACCATGAATTATTTGAAACCAAAAAAAAAAGTCAGAGAAAAATCCTCCAAATATCTTAATTAAATCCATTGGATATTCATACATAGAGTTTGCAAAACGATTAAAATCGTAATCGTAATCGCGATTAATCGCACCAATTAATCGTAATCGTAATCGACAAAAAAATCATGCGATTACGATTAAACATTTTCTATGAAATACACTGTTTTTATAACGAATTTAAATCAGTTCCAACATTTTTTGGAACCAATTTTAAAATTTCTATTAAAGTTATTTGTCAAAAAAACTAAATTAGTGTTAAAAACGATTACTTTCGGGACAATTTCAAACAAAAATCAATGATTCTGGAATGTTTAGTAGACCGGAAAGTTTTGATGGATTGACCCATGGTTCATTTAACTTGTTTGCGATTTTTCTTTCCTTTTCTCGTAAAAGTCATTCAAATTTAAGGTAAAATTTAAATTCTGATCTCAGTAAATTTTAAAGAGTTTTGTTTTTAAAATATACTCAAAAGCCTTTGGTCAACAAATTTGGACATGAAATTTTGTAATAAACTTAATTTTTTCATACTTTGACCGCTGGTTGACTAATGATGCCTTGTTAATTTTTTAAATAAATTTCCTCACAAGAGCTAACTGACCATCGGCAGGTATTTTGACACGACCCCGCAGAAATTTTGGTAAACTGGAAGCAGCTTTGGAAAGAAATCATGATCCATAGAGCGAATCCAAATCAGTCAGAGTTCAGAGTACTCTTTAGTAGCAAAGATAAAAAGCTATTAAGACCCAGTAAAATCATGTCACTTTTCAGCGCTGATTGAAGAACTCTTTGTAGAGTTTATTTAACCGCAATAAAGATGTAAGAAAATCTAGTATTTTTCTCCAAATTTTTTTTTTTATCATTTAAAAAGAGTTAAAGATGTCAAAAATTAAAGTATGTATGAAATTTTATCAACAAAGAATTTTAATGATAAGTTTTAAAAAAATCTTAACTAAAAATTCTCAAGGGCGCTCGAGCGCAATGATACACTAAAAAAAGAGACCGTGGTGCTAAAATCTCAAATAATTTTTACTGGAAAAGTTCGAAAGCTTTTAATTATATTTCTTCAAAATAACAGTTTTTGTTCCTAAAAATACGTTCTAAAATGTAAATTTCAAAAGATTTTTTTTAAAGATATTGCAACTCAAATTATTAAAAAAATTCGATTAATCGTAATCGCGATTAACGGCAATTTTTTTAATCGTAATCGCGATTATGAAATATCTCGATTAATTGCAAACTCTATTCATACATATCGCGACCTTGGGACAACAAGGTTCTAACTGACATTTTTTTCAAAAATGAGTTAAATATCGCATCGCACTAAAGCGCCTACGCTCTTTCGATTGGCGTTCTCAGTTTTTGTCCATCTCTTACAGCTTCCGAGATATCCAAAGCAACAAGGTTCTATCTACACTTTTTTGGTTTGAGATTCAGTTAACAAGGTTCTAACTGGCTGATAGAACCTTGTTTACCAATAAAGCCTATATTATTTTGCAGATAGAACCATGTGGACACTTTAATTGGAAACAGAATTATGTTACTCAGATTATAAATTGTACATTGCACAAATACACTAAAAAAATCTTGTAAAATAATAATAAAATCTTATAATTTTTTTTCTATCTTCTATTTTATTAGGATTCCTAATAAAAAATACAACATTTTTTGGAATTTTACAAGCTTTTTAACAATAAAATTGTAAGTTTATAGCTTTTTTGACGCAATGCTCCCTCCTATTTTACGAGAATTCCTTGTGAAAATTACGAATTTAATGTTTTTTTTTTTATAAAATTACTAGAATTCTTTGTGAGCAACAAATTTTTTTTTGTAAATTTAAATTTTTTTCGTAAATCTTGGCTACGGATAACTAACATTATACGAATTAAATTGTAAATTTCCAAAAAAATGTAAATTTCGATTAACCAAAAGAAATTTAAAAAAAAAACAAGAAAAACTTTCAAATATTGGTAAAATACGATTACAAGACTTTTTCGAGTAATTTGACAAGGTTTTTTTTGAGTGTACACTCAAAAAAAGTTGTAAAATAACATAATTGTTTGCTACCTAGTTCCTAGTAAAAATTACTATTTTATTGGTTAAAAGATTGTAAAATTACAAACAATTTACAAGCATTTTACCAAAAAATTTTTTAAATTTACAACTTTTTTGACGCGATAAAAATAACAAGAACTTCTTGTGCTTACCTCCTATTTTTCGAGAATTTCTTGTAAAATTTACGAGCTTTTTAGCAATTTTACAAGTTTTTTACCAATAAAATTGTAAATTTTCAACTTTTTAGATGCGATAGATAATACTTACAAGGAATTCTCGCGACTTAACTAGATTTTTCTTTTTGTAAAATTACCTTAGAATCTCATACATTTACGAAAAAAATTGTAAAATTACAAAGAAAAAATTAATTATCGATCAAAAATGTTTGTTAAAAAAATAGGATAACTGTCAAATATTTGTAAAATGGGATTACTGGACTTTTTCTAGTAATTTGACAACAGTTTCAACGCACACGAGAAGAAAAATAATGTAACTGGGGTAGCTAAAAGATGCGATAGGGAGTTAAAATCCGCCAAACGAATTCCTGAAGCAAGGTTTTGAAGTAAAAACACATAGTTGAAATGAAAAACTTTGGATAAAAGGTAATCCAACAGCAATAACGAAAAAATATACTGTGCTTTGTGGACTGACAAGTGAAGTATCTCAACCCTTATGAACCGATTTGCCTGAAACTTAAAATATATATAAATGAGACGATTTTAAGGTTGGGGTGTCTCGGCTTTTCGGCCATATTAGTGTTTCAAAATTTCGTTGTCCCCTTATGAAACCATATGGACCTCCAGGAAAATTTCGATAACTCACGAACTAACAGGAATATCCTCTAGAGCAAAAATACGTGTCGACTTAAATTTAATAAAGATTATTTCGTATTCATATGGACATCGTAGCTCTATGTCTTCATATAAATACCCCCCAAAATTTTCACATTTTCATGAAAAAAGTATTTAACAAAGCCATACTTTTACAAGGTTATGCCACCGTTGGATAGTCATTAAAAAAACCTTTCTTCTCATATGTAAACATCATATAGTTTCTTAGAAAGAAATGGCTGAAAATCCAAAAAACGATTTTTTCCCCATTTTTTGACCCATGTTTTGAACCCCTAAATTCCCGATATGGCCGATAAGCCGAGACACCCCAACCTTAGAATTGTCTCTTTTATATATATTTTACGTTTCATGCAAATCGGTTCATAAGGGTTGAGATACTTCCCTTGTGAGTATATTGGCGGAAGAAGCGTGAACGATATTGCATCAGCCTTCCAAAAAAACAGTGAAAAATTTTTCGAAGACAAGAATATTACCAAACTGTTAACATGGACCGATTCTTGCGCAACTCAAAGCAAAAATTCCATTGCGGTCCTAGTAATAAAATATTTTTTTCAAACTCATCCCGATGATGAAAGCATTACAATGAAATACTCATTGCAGGGATTAAAAACAGGCCGTTTTGCCCCTCTTATCCCCCTAAATAACGTGTGACGTTATTTTTCCTTGTAAGTAGGATTATTCTTGAATAAGAAATGTTGTATTATTATATATAAATCCAAATAACACATGGTTCTATCTGCAAACAAAATATTTCTTACAGACACACAAAGTTCTATTTGGCAGTTAGAACCATGTTGTCCAAATTCATGTGCCTTATCGTTGAGCAACAGAGTTCTATCTGATTTTTGAGACTCAAATTGTGCAAAAACTAATAAAGTAGCGCGAATATTTTCATATACATAATAATATTTAAGGACTAATATGAAATTATGCAAAAACCGCTTTTTAGTTAAATCAAATCTGACTTAGTAAATCGATTATCAATATTCAACCTTAGTTTTCTCAATAGTTGTGTTGGTGCAAATAGAATCTTGTTGTTCCAAGGTCGCGATATATCAATTGGTAACAAAAAAAAAAAAATTAAGGAGCTACAAAATAATTGCCATTGTTAAACAAAACTCAACAATTGCAAAGAATTGTGGTTAAAAATTCAATTCTAGATTTCCTTTTTTTATTTATTTCTCTTTAATTTTCATTTGATTTTTATTGTTGTACATGAAAACTAACAAGACTATAGCATGTCACAGTCATTCGAACTTGCATGGACCACAGCCACCGTCACTGCCACCAACACATAAACATTAACATATACATTCAAAAATTTTCATTGCTTCGACAGAAAATTGTTTTGCGGAAATGAATGTTACTAGAGCTCAATGGCGGCTAAAGGAAGTGCAGTCTAGTTGGTTTTTATAGTTGTAAGGTAGTACACATCCAAACATGTATTATAATGAAGCAGTCATTGAAAATAACTGTACTCTGTAGCAGTCGTAGTCGTAGTGGTATTGGTAGGCAACGATATCAATATACTGGATTTTATACATGTGAATACAGGGCTGGAGATGAAGACAGACTGACTACGAAAAACATCGATGCCACAATTTGCTAGTTAATTCTTTAAAAAAAATACTCAGAATCTTAAAATTTTAATATAGAAAAAATGTCATTGAATTTGAGACTTTTTTGAGGCATTCCACACCAAATGTAAAAAAAAAAAATCATGTGTACCATGAATAGGTTGCATTGATGGTCCTATATGGAACTAAGAAAATTGCGTTTGAAAAAAGGTCAAATTTGCGTAGAGTTGCCTTGATTAAATATTTATTAAATTAAAACGGAATGCACCATAATCTCACAGTTTTGTATACTTTTTTATGGGATATCGACTAACAATTTGTATTTTAAAAAATTTTCAGAACCTCTTCTGAAATTTCCCATTTTTTAAAAAAGATTATCAAAATCCAGCCATTTTTAGATGTTTGTCTATCCACAGTGTGGATTCCACACTTAAAAATTCAGACGCTCGTTTTCGCTTTTTTCGATAAAATCGTATTTGAATATTAAATTTCATAAGAAATTTAAATATTGTGGTGCATTCCGTTTTAATGTGATAAATATTTAATCAAGGCAACATGCCACAAATTTTACCATTTTTCCAATATTTGACCACGCCTCCTAAGCCCAGTTTTTGAAAAATTGAAAAACCAAAAACGCAATTTTCTATGTTCCATATAGGGCTATCCATACAACCTATTCAAAAGTTTACGGTACACATGTTTTTTTTCGCTGGACATTTGGTGTGAAATGCCTCATATATGCTTCAGAATCTGAGACTTTTTTCTTTAAAAATATGTATCATAATTTGGCGGAGAATCTAAGACTTTTTTCTATGGGAAAAATGTCTGAATATCTAATACTTTTTCTATAGGAAATATATCTCAGAATCTTATACATTTTTTTTATAGAAAATATGTCTCAGAATCTAAAACTTTTTCTTTACCGAAAAAAATATTTCAGAATCTGAGACTTTAAAGTTTAGGAAAAATATTTCAGAATTCAGGAAATTAAAAAAAAGTTTGCTAAATGGTATACACTTAAAAAATTATGTCATTAACTGTTTGTAGTTTATTTTAAAAATTTTACTTTTAGTCTTTTTAAAAAGAAAAAACATTTGTTTGATGTTCAGTTTTTATGAATGACTACTTCTGTCCTTTGTTTCAAAAATAACACAATAAAACATAAAGATTTTCATTAACATTTAATTTTTAAAGTCATTTATTTTTGTTCCGTAAGTAAAAACTACTAATTATTCCTTAAATTTTTAATGATTTTTGTTAGTAATTTTTTTTAAATTTTTGGTATTTTTTAATGAGTTATCATTAGTTTTTACCTACACAAGTTGGTTATTTTTTTGAAGAAAAAAAAATTCAAAAAATTATTTATAGAAATATAAAAACATGTTTGTATCAAGTGACTTTGGCACGATGGGTAGAGTGTCTGGCCAGAATGTAGTTGATTGCGGGATCGATTCCCCAAAATTTTATTAAAAATTTTTAAAAAAATATTTCAATAGAAAATTGTAAAAAATAAAGTACGAAATCATTAACTTTTAATGTTTTCGTAGGTTATTTTTTTGGAATTTGTTGGTTAAAATAACAGAACTTTCATTAATTTTTAATGTTTTTGTATGTTATTTTTTTTAATTTGTTGGTAAAAAAGAATGAAAAAACGTAATTTTTTAATGTTAAATATTATTTATTTTAGAAAATTTTGCCAACAGTAAAAAATAAATGTTCATGTTTGTTAAAACAAATGAATAATTACTGGGATGGTTTTCAATTGTTTATTTACTGGTTTTAAGTGTGTTTTTCATTTGTTTTTGCCTACAAAATATTTTGAGTGTAGCGGATGAGTAACAAATATTTGCATAAATAACACTCACTCATACGATTGAGTAAAAACAGCAGAAAAATAAACGTCTGAATTGTTGTGTGTGGATAGACAAACATCTTAACTGTTGGCCGGACTTTTTATAAATTGACTTTTTTAAAAAATGGAAAATTTCTGAACGGGTTCTAAAAATTTTCCAAAAAAAAAAAATTAGTCGATAGCCCATACAAAACTGTACAAGAATGTAAATTTTTGAAATTGTGGTGCATTCCGTTTTAATTTGATAAATATTTAAACAAGAAAAGTCAACACAGTTTTTAAAATTTGAAAAACAAAAAAAATAATTTTCTTAGCTCCATATAGGGCTATCGATACAACCTATTAAGAAATTTACGTTACACATGTTATTTTTCGCTAGACATTTGGTGTGGAATGCCTCATATATAAGTTTGTCATTCCGTTTGTAACTCACCGATATATTGGTCTGGACCCCAGAAAGTATATACATATATAAGTGATCAGTGATCGATTTTAAGATATTCTTGCGATGTGCATCTGTCCGTCTGTCTGTGGAAATGGTGATCACGAGCAAAAAATTACATGGAGTTCATTTAAACTTAACATATTCATTGGAAGTTCTCCAGTGCAGTTTGGTGGTGCATTAGAGCGATATCGGTTCAGCTGTTCAAAAGTTATGAAAAAAAATGTGAGGACACCTCAAAAATGTTGGTACCCGTGTAAAAAATATTTAGATCAAAACATATCTGATTTGATAAAAACATATATGGATCATATCTAAATGGATGTAATCAGATCTACTCCATATATATTCACATCTGCTTCAGATATGTTTTGATCCGTAAATTGAGTATATCTGACAATTTTACATATATCAACATATCTGAAAATGCTTGATCATATATGCCATATATGCTAGATAGACTCAATTTACGGATCAAAACATATCTGAAGCAGATGTGAATATATATGAAGTAGATCGGATTACATCCATTTAGATATGATCCATATATGTTTTTTTCAAAGGAGATATGTTTTGATCTAATTATTTTTTTACACGGGTTTATTCAACATAAACTAAAACTACAAAATGCTTTAATTCGGCTGCTGGTTGACATATGTGAACATAATTGAAGACCGAATGGCATTTAAACAATGACGAACATATTTTTTTTGAAAAAAAAAGAAAAAAATCGCGGATTTTTTTTTACCAATTTTTTTTCCCCCGGAAATTTTTGTTCAAAAGTAATTTTCTTTAAAAAATTTTTTTCGCAATAATCTTTTTGAAATTGGAGTGCATGTTTACATTCGGCAAGGCCGAATTAATCTGAATGTACATAACTGATTTATTCTTAATTTTTCGAAATTTTCCTGAGCTTTTAAAATATTTTGTATTTTTTTAACATATCTGGGTTTTCCAGCCTTTATTTGAACTTTTCTTAACATTACTTATTTGCTTTGTTTTCCAATAAGTGGATTTATTTTTGGATTAATCTTTTGTAGTTTAAAACAAATTTTTTAACATGCCAAAACAAATTTGTAATATCCGAAAAAACAATAAAAAAAAATGAAAAATCAAAAAAGTTGTAAAAAAATCAAAATTAAACCAATTACATTTTAGAATTTAATAAGTCCACTTTGGATTAATTTTGATTTGTTTATAAATTTTTTTATTTTCTATTATATCGTAGAATACGGAAAAATATATTCCAAATTTGTTTTGGTAAGTTAAAATATTTTTTTTTAAACAAAATAAGATAAATCTGCAAATAAATCCACTTATTGAAAAACAAAGCAATTGTTAATTTTTCTAAAATTTTCTGATTATGTCTCTATTTATCTTAATAATTCTTAGTATTCTAAATTTTTAAGTTATTTTTATCTGATTATTTCTGAATTTTCAAATAATTTATTTAATACTATATTTTGATTATGTTTATTCTAGCACGAGGTCGTGTTTCCTTTAATAATTATAAAAAACCGTTTTCATAGAATAATTTTCAAGAAAATTATTGTTTTTGTTTTCAATTTAATTTGGTAGATTTTGAATAGAATTTTTTAAAGTATTACTGATTTGATCAAGAGTTTGTCTTATTCTTAAAAAAATTATCTGACTAGTCCAGATTTTTGTCTGATTAATCCAGATTTTTTCATAATTTGTCTATTTTTTTCTAAATTAAATAAATAAAAATTAATCGAGCTTGAATAATTTTTATTTATTTATTTAATTTGAAAAGGTCAAAGAATTAGAACTTTAATTTTTCTTAATTTTCTACAACTTTTTTCTTGTATTTTTAAAATGTTCTTAGTTTTACTGCACTTTCCAAATTTTTCTTTTTTTCAGAATCGTCTAAAGTTTTTGTAACTTTTGTATTAATTAAAAAAAAAAATTTTTTATAAAATTTCTTAAAAACAGAAAAAATATTTTTTTTTTTAATTCTTCGGATTTTTTTCGGAAGATTCAAAATTTATTTTCATTTTTTCAAAACATCTTCTAGTGTGTTTAAAATATTTTCTAGCGTGTTTCTAATTTTTCCAAAATTTACCAGAAATTTTTAATGTCTCTCAATTGGAGAATTTAGGAAAATGTTTCAGATTCTGAGAATATTTGTTTACGAAAAAAAGTTTAGAACCTGTGACTTTTTCTACTGGAAAATGTCTCAAAATCTGAAAATTTTTCTTTAAGAAAAATCTCTCAGAATCTAAGACTTTTTCTATAACACCGTCCGAAAAAAATTAAAAAAAAAAAACACGAACTGGATAATAAACGATTGAAATTAGAGACTAAATGTAGTTAAAGTGCTTTCACTGTTTTTCTTTTCGAAATCCTGTTTCCTTTTAAATGGACTTCATAGTTTTTGAGGAATAATTTTTATAAATTTATTTTTTTAGTATTTGCACTTCTTCTAGGATGCCACTGGTGATAGCAAATAAAAGAGGAGGATCTTCACTAACTTTCCGAGTCTATTATTTTTATATATCAGGAAAAAGGAGGTATGTTACGACCTTTCAAAAATTTATCCTTTAATAACATTCTAAATTTTTAACAAAACATTTTGATAAAGTTTTAAAAGAACTCTGATTAATTTTTTTAAAAAATAAAAATAGTTTTATTCGACCTTTAAAATATTATATTTTGAGGATTTTTATTCTGGCTCGAGGTCATTATTTTCTTTACTAATTAAAACCATGATATTCTCATAGCATAATTTTTAAGAAAATTATTTTTTTGTTTTAAATTTATTTAATCGACACGTGTTTCGGAATTTGATAAATTCCGAAACACGTGTCGATTAAGTCTTGCAAAAATGAACAACATAAATAAATTTAAAACAAAAAATAATTTTCTTGAAAATTATGCTATGATAATATCATGGTTTTAATTAGTAAAGAAAATAATGACCTCGAGCCGGAATAAACATCCTCAAAATACAATATTTTAAAGGTCAAATAAAACAATTTTTATTTTTTAATAAAAATTAATCAGAATTTGAACATAATGGTTGGCACGCCATAGTGATGAATAACCCTAATGTGGTATTATACATTCACAACAACAAAAAACCTATTGTTGTAGTCCAATGGACTATCTTATGTAAAAATGTTTTTAATATTTTTGTTGGTTATTGACAATCGTTGCCTTACTAGTATAGTACAATTTCTTTGTCTTTCTAATTCACATTGTGGATAGAGTCGAATATGTATTAATACACAAGCGATTTGGCATTAGACTCGTTTACTACGTTGTAGTAAATCGTTTCTATTTTTTGGTAAATAATATTGACAATGGAATTTGACAAATTCCGAAACACGTGTCGATTAAGTCTTGCAAAAATGACCGACATAAATAAATTTAAAACAAAAAAATAATTTTCTTGAAAATTATGCAATGAGAATATCATGGTTTTAAATAGTAAAGAAAATAATGACCTCGAACCAGAATAAACATCCTTAAAAAAAAATGTTTTAAAATAACTTTATTCACATCCTTTTTTCCTCTTTCATTTGCCATAACCAGTGTCATCTTAGGACAAATAAAAATATTTCAAAAATATTTTATAAAATGTATCCTTTAAAACTTTGAAGTCATTTTAAAAGGAAACAGGATCACGAAAAAACTGTAAATGCTTTTTTACCCCTTTTGATCTCTTCTTTCAGACGTATATCATCTTAAGAAAACTCTTTAACTTTGCCCAGTGTTAATCAAGTTTTAAGTGTTTTAGTAATTTTGAAACACCGAATTTTCTGTGTTAATATATGCGTAAATTTACAAAGAATTTTGTGTTTAATTTATGAAATTCAGTCATGTGTTCAATAATAAATGAAGTGAAAATGTTTAGAAAATGTAAATTTTGTAAGGTGTTCAAGTAAGTGTTTTTTTTTTTCTAGTAGCTACATTTTTGTGTTTTGTTTTTGCTAATTCAAAGTAGATAATTGATATTCTAAGAATTTTCAAAAGGCATTGACTTGAAATGACATTGCAGAGTGTCTGCGAAATAGAAAAAAAATGTTTTGAAAATAATTTTATTTAGATTATGTGGGAAATAAAATTTTTGTTTAGAGAAAATTTAAAATAATGAAATTTAGCAATAATTTTATTTGGATTATGTGGGAAATGAAATTTTTCTTTAGAGAAAAATATAAAAATCTAAAATTTAGCAAATTTAAAATATTTGATTGTGAATAATAACCACACTTAGGCGTATGATTGATATTTTTGTAATTTTGTATTAAGTATACGTAACCTGACCAACCATCCCGCTTTTGGCGGGATTATCCCGCTTTTTGATGTGTCATCCCGCCTTGAATTCCGATCCCGCTTTTTAAACAAAAGTCCCGCTTCATCCCGCTTTATCCCGCTTTTTGACTTTTGGAATAGCAAAGTACAATTTTAAGGTTATTTTGAAAAATATATTTTTGAGCATATTAACTATTTCTTACCGTATAAAGAAAATTTAAGGAAACATTTTGTTAACTCAAAAAAACTGTTCGCTAGAGAACCCTACTGGACTGATTTAAATCAAAAATAAATTAAAATTAAATTTTTACATAAAATTTGTTCATTGTGATACTTCGAATATTCCGAAAAAAGCTTTCAATAAAAAAGTGTTAAACTTAAATACATTTTTCTTAATTCTCAGATTCTTAGAACTTTTTTGTATACAAAAATCCTCAGATGCTGAAACATTTTTCATAAAAGAAATATTTCAGATTCTAACAAATTATCGGTTTCTAAAAAATTCTTCCTAAAAAAAATCGGATACCCTTTTCTAAAAACAAATTCTTAAATTTTATAGCCCCGTGAAAAAAATTGATTACATCTGGTCTGATTTGTAAAAATCTAATGATTTCATTTGTATCTGATAAGATCTACTATATACGAAATTTTTACGAACTGATCCATAATTGAATCTGATCAGATTCTGAAATTGTGGAAAAATGTCGAATCAAAAAGACCTGATCAGATAAAATTATATTTTTTAGACCCGACTAAAAATAAATACACAGGTCCATATATAATTTGAAATTGAGCCATACATAATTTAATATGGCACAACACGTATTTGGATAAAATAAGATGATGAAATTGGTGGATCAAAATAGCTTAAAATTTGTTATATTAGATTAAATATGATCGTTTTTGATCCGAATATTGGGTTTATCTAATTTGATATAATTGTATATAATTTTATATCATAAGATAAAATATGTAGAATTTTGCATAAAATATTTTTTTTATCTCATAATTTTCAAATTTATCCCAAGTTTTTTCGGGAAATACAAAAAAAAAATTGCCAAAAAAAAAAAAAATGTGTCCGGGACTTAGACATTTAAAAAAAAAAATTAAAAAAAAAATTCCTAAAACTTTGTTAATAAATTTTTACTTAAAAACTCAAAAAATGTACAAAAAATATTTTTTATCCAGGACTTAGAAAATATTACAAAACTTTTGCAGGACTTGTAAAATTTTTCAAAATTTGGCTAAATTTTTTTTTTGTTTAAATAATTTTTAATGAAATTCTTAACTCCAAAACGCAAAAATTATTTGTGTCTGGAAATTAAAAAAAAAAATTCTCGGGACTTAGAAAACTTTTTTCCCCCGATTCGGAACCATATATATATGAGGCATTCCACACCAAATGTCCCGCTACAGAAAAACATGTGTCCAGTAAATTTCTGAAAAGGTTGTTTCGATAGCCCTATATGTAACTAAGAAAATTGCGTTTTTGGTTTTTCAAATTTTTGAAAACTGGGCTTAGGAGGCGTGGTCAAATATTGGAAAAATGGTAAAATTTGTGGCGAGTTGCCTTGATTAAATATTTATCACATTAAAACGGAATGCACCACAATGTCAAAAATTTACGTTCTTATATAGTTTTGTATGGGCTATCGATTAAAAATTTTTTTTTTGGAAAATTTTCAGAACCCGTTCTGAAATTTTCCATTTTTTAAAAAAGTCAATTTATCAAAAATCCGGCCACTTTTTTTTTCTTTTTTATTTATTTTTTTAAAAGTATAGATGTTTGTCCATCCACACAAAAAAAATCAGAAACACGTTCATCTTTTTTTTCGAGAAAATCGCATTTGAACTTTAAATTTCATAACAGTTTTGTTATTTGCTTGTATTTTTTGTTTTAAAGTTGCGAATGAGTAATATTAATTGCATAAATATTCGTCATACGCTCTGTTGACACAAGAAAATACAAGCAAATTACTAAATTGTTATAAAATTTAAAGTTCAAATGCGATTTTCTCGAAAAAAAAGATGAACGTGTTTCTGATTTTTTTTGTGTGGATGGACAAACATCTAAACTTTTAAAAAATTAAATAAAAAAGAAAAAAAAAGTGGCCGGATTTTTGATAAATTGACTTTTTTAAAAAATGGAAAATTTCAGAACGGGTTCTGAAAATTTTCCAACAAAAAAAATTTTAATCGATAGCCCATACAAAACTATATAAGAACGTAAATTTTTGACATTGTGGTGCATTCCGTTTTAATGTGATAAATATTTAATCAAGGCAACTCGCCACAAATTTGACCATTTTTCCAATATTTGAACACGCCTCCTAAGCCCAGTTTTTGAAAAATTGAAAAACCAAAAACGCAATTTTCTAAGTTCCATATAGGGCTATCCATATCACCTATTCAGAAGTTTACGGTACACATGTTTTTTTTCGCTGGACATTTGGTGTGGAATGGCTCATATGTGTATCTCATCTTGTATGAGGTCAGACATGGAGTTGTATATCATATATTTATTTATCTAATATTGTATGAGGTCATTCATGGAGTCATATAAAATATTATATGCAACATCTAACTTAATAAAGCATTATATATTGTATGTGGAGCAACACATGATTCGATATCCTTTTATATGGCACCATATTAAATTTTGGGTGTAAAACTTAATACAAGATACATTCACATATAATTATGTAAAGTACTGTGTATGGCCGCATATAAATATATTAAATAATATATTACTATATCTAAACTTTTTTAGTCGGGGAGTCAAACAGATTAAATCAGATCTAATAGATTATTTCAAGGGGCATTTTTCAATAGAAAATATTTGAGAAGGGAAATTTTTAAAGTTCTAATGTTTTCTAAGATAATTTCATATAGTAAAATTATTAGGTTTTAAGACATTTTCCTAAAAGAAAAATCTAAGAAGCAACTTTAAAAGAACATTTTACAGACTTCCTTCAAATTTCACGGCAAATATTTTTGCGGACCATTTTAACCCCTTAAATACCTGTTTTAATGGTGTTTTTTGCTCTTTTAAAAAAGAAGGACAAAAAAGACCCTTATTTTGAGGAGTTAGAGGGTTAACATATTCCACAAAAATGTTCCCCGTAACATTTTACATAAATTTGCTGAACATACCATGTACTTCAAACGTAAACTTTACTCGATATTCAATGACGATTGACAATACAACATTTGCATTTAGGGGAAACTTTACCTCCCCCGATACACGTGTACTTTTTTTTTTGTCTCTTCTATCAAAATTTGTTGGTCTGGCCTTGTAATTTTTTTTTTGTGTTGTGCAGTGTTATTGTTTCCAAACGTCAATTTTATATGAAATTGATCAATGATTAGTGTTAATCATTGATTAGCTTTTGATAAGTTACCAGCCCTAAAACATTTAATCCCAACGTTGGTAAAAAAATTCCTTAGACTTAAGACTATGTTTGCTGACGTAATCTAAATAAAATTTTTCTAGTCAAAGTTCTTATGCATATTTTTACATAAAAAAATTACAATCCCTTAAAAGTATTTCCAGAATTTTGTGCATTTTGGAGGGTATTCGTGGGTTCGTTCAAGTCGAATTTCACTTATTAAAAAAAATCCCGCTTTTTAGATCAAAATCCCGCTTTTTCAACCTTTCGATCCCGCTTTTCAGTCAAAAGCAGTTGGTCAGGTTAAGTATACGCCATGTATGTCATAAGAAAATAAAACGTTATCAGAGCGAATGATTGATATTAATGAACATAAAATTGCTCTGAAGTTTAAAAAAATTATATTTTTTTCTCTTTTCGATTTTTTTTTTTTTAATTTACCCTATGATAGCCCTAAAATTCCTAATTCAAATAGGTCAAAGTACATGTACCTTAACATCTTCATCCTCTTGTCCTCACCATACTTGTCCTAAAAATTATAAACTAAAAATATGTACATTAACCTTAGATTTTTCATCGTCATCATATACCAAAACTTAAATTATTCACAAGGATATTTTCCGGTGAGTTGTTGAATATGATAATGTGATGAAGAAACCAACAGACAAAAAAAAATAATGTTCTACCTAAGCGTTTAATGTGGCACTTTGGCTTAAATGAGTACAAGCACACAACATGTGTGTCCTTATACAAACGTTGACACTAAAACATTGGCCAACATACACAACAACATTTCATGTGGTGTCTTTTGGCTGTGTAGTGTAAGAAGCAAAGCACACAGTTGGAAAAACTAATGGTAATAAAGGTAAAGCAGTATAATGATGGTTATACATCATGCTATGGTACAATGATAGTAGTGGTTTTTTGAAAGTTAGAGAAAACGGAAAAAATCTACAAAATTTTGCGTTAAGAAAAATGTTAAATAATCGAAATCGACAAAAAATTTTAGAAATGTTGGGAAAATGCTGTAAAATGTTCAAACATTTTTTAGAAATTGAAAAAAAAAAAAAAAAAAAAAAATGTTGTGGAAGATAAAAACAAAATAATGAAAAATTATTGAAAACCCTGAAAACAAAAAAACAGAAAAAGCTGGATATAACAAAATTCGTGAAAATATGACAAAATCAGTAATATTTAAAAAAAATTGGAAAATATTGAAAAATATTTGAAAACTAAAAAATTAAAAAAAGATATATTAATTGACAAGCTCGAGGCCACAGAAGTATTTTAATACATTTTTTAATCTTTATTATTTTTCTTTTCAATATTTCCCCATCCTCTGGATGGCATCCTCAGGAATCTTAAATAATAAAAACGAGTTACAATTATCAAACACACAACGACTGTTCGCGTTTACATTTAAAATTGCGTTGTAAACGCGAAGGTGTTTTAGGTGTTTTATAATTGTATAACTCGTTTTTATTATTTAAGATTCCTGAGAATGCCATACAGAGGGAAAAATTAAAAAGAAAAATAATAAATATTACAAAATTTATTAAAAAACTAATGTGGCCTCGAGCTTATCAATTAATATAGGATTGAAAATTTAAAGATCGAATAAATATAATAATACTAAAAATTTATTTATTTAATATTAAAATAAGATAATTAAAAAAATTTGCAAGCTCAGTAATATTAAGAAAAAATCAGACAAAGAAAAACAATAAAAATTAAAATTCGTTATTGATTAAATTCAATTTAAAATTTTTCAAAAAATTCAAGAAAGAATTTTTAATAAAATTCTAAAAAAAATTATTTCAAATTCTTTAAAGAACTTTATTAATAAAAAACGAATTTTATTTTCATAAAAACAAATATATGTAAAACAAATAAATATTTTAAAAATGTTTGAAAATTTATTTTTGGAAAAATAAAATTCTATGGCCCTTACCACAAGAAAACAAAAAGTCTATTTTAACAAAAGTTTTATTTTAAATTTTAAATTTTCAATACATTTTTTGAAAGTCGATTTTAAAAACAAAAACAATTTGTAGGGAAATAAAATTAAAAGCACATTTTAAATTTATTTTATTTTCTTGTGGTAAAGCTGTATTTTTTTTGAAAATTTTATTCGAAACAAAAAAAAAAAAACGCAGAAAAGTTAAACAAAAACAAATTCAAAAAACTCAAGAACGTTTCGAAAAATGGAGAACAAACCTCGAAAATTCAGAAAAAGTGTAGAAAAATCCAGAAAATATTTAGAAAGTATTTCAAAATTCAGAAGAGTTAAAAAAAGTTAAATAAAAGATAGAAAACTCAGAAATATTAAGAAAAGAAAGCTGAAAGATAAGAAATAGTACTAAAAAGGTTGAAAAACTCCAGAAAATTAAAAAAAAATGTAAAGAATTTTTAAAACTCAGGAAAATTTCTAGAAAATTAAAAAAAAACAAGTGAGAGTGTTAAATTCGGCTGTGCCGAATACAATCCAACAGATAAAAAAAAAAAAAATGCAGGGGCGCATTTTTTTTTGGGGGGGGTCAGAAGGGGTCATGTGGGGATACATAAACCAATGCGATAAATGTTTAAAAATTGATTTATTTTGCTTTTTGAGCTTAAGTAATACAATTTTATCATTATTTAAAAACATATTTAAAATCCACGCCCACAAAAGGTGGGCGGGCAAAAAAAAATATTTTTCTTATTTCCCAAGTCCAAGTGCAGGACCGTAAACTTTTTCTGGCATTAAATTGTTTCATTTGCTTAACAAAAATACAAAAAAAACTGAGAAAATATGGCGTTTTTTAGAGGTTAGTTAAGTTGTTCAGAGGAGAACTTTTTTCCCCCTGATCCGATTTTGCCCATTCACGAACTTATACTGCCTAGGACCAAAAGACATATTTGTGCCAAACTTCGAAAGTCTAGCTCTATTATTTTGGACTCCATCGTGTCTTATACAGACGGACGGACGGACGGACGGACATACGGACATTCTAAAAAAGTCTTAGAATCATTCATAGATCAATAATATATATACTTTATGGGGTCCCCGATCGATATTTCGATGCGTTACAAACGGAATGACAAAGTGAGTATACCCCCCATACTGTGGTTGGAGGGTATAATGACAAAAATGTGACAAATTCAGGAAAATTCAAAAAAATATCAAAAGAGTGCAGAGTAAATTGAAAAAAAAAAAAAAATTAAAATAAACAAATTGAGGAAAACCCATAACAAACTAAGGAAAAGCAAAAAAAAAAAACAGAACAAATTTGTAGAAATCTGATAAATTACTGAAAAATCAAAAAAAAAAAATCTTGACAAAATAATAAATATTTTAAAAATTCGACAAAATCAGACAAATTCGGAAATAAAAAAAAAAAAATGAAAAATGTTTTAAAATTCATAAAAGTATAAAAAAAAAACTCACAAGGGAAGCATCTCAAGCCTTATAAACCGATTTGCCTGAAACTTAAAATATATGTGTATGAAAGAGACGATTTTATGGTTGGGGTGTTTCGAGTTTTTGGCCATATCAGTGTTTAAAAATTTCGTTGTCCCCTTATGAAACAATGAAAACGTTCGGGAAAATTTCGATAACTCCCGAACTAACAGGAATATCGTCTAGAGAAAAAATAAAAATAAACGTAAATTTAAATTTAATAAAGATTATTTCGTATTCATATAGATATCGTACACTCAAAGAAAAAGCTTAATTACATTTATGAAACTGTCATAAATATAATGAAAATCTTCATCAAAGTTCGTCCAATGTAACAGTCTCATAAATACAATGAAACAGTTTCATATGGCCAATATGAAATTTTTCATTATTATATTTATCAAAGGTTTCATAAATACAATGAATAAAATTTCATCAACTTTTATTAAATTCTTCATAAATATTTTGAAATGTTTCATAAATACGATAAAACATTTCATAGATTTATTTTTTATTTCTTAAATATTTTATCATATAAGGAAACAATTTTATAGTATTTATGAACCAATTCATTAGTATTATAAAATGGTTCATAATTATAATAAAATACTTAAAAAAATAATATTATTTTTATGAAACATTTCATAGTATTTATGAAACATTTCATAATAATTATGAAACAGTTACATTGGACGAACATTAATGAAAAGTTTTATTATATTTATGAAAAGGTTTCATAGTACTTATTAATTGAGCAAATGCATTATTTTTTTTAGAAATCAAATAGCTGATATTTACATTGAAAAAACTAAAATAAGGAATTAAAATTTTAAGGAGCTTTAATTGTTTTGCTACAATTTCTTATTTATATTTAAAAAATTTTATAAAAAAAAATATTTAAAAAAAATATTTAATGAGTGGTGTAGGGTATACAAATATAAAAAACTCGGAAATTTGGAAAAAAAAATCAGAAAAACTTTGAAAAATTTAAAAAAATACAGAAAAAAAAAATCAGAAAATATTTTAAAATTCAGAAGAGTTTAGAAAAATTAAAAAAAAAAAAAACGATAGAAAACTCAAAAATATTAAGAAAAAACAAATTAGGCAAAAAAGAATGAAAAATGCAGGAATACTCAAAAAAGTCATATAATGCTCTACCTCACTACTTCATTACCTCACTTCTAAACTGAGTATGGCTTTAGTTAGACAACGACTGTCAAATTTCTGAAAAATTTTAAAAATACAAAAAAAAAAACATGGAATTTTAGAAAAAAAAAAAAAAAATACACTCAATAAATGCGAACGACCAAGAGGCGCTGATGATGAAATGGTGGCAACTAAGAAAACTGTCGATAATTTCGCCTTACCGGTGCACACTGGGTAATTTGAGCCAATTTTTAGGCCAAAAGTAATTACAGCCAAAGTTTTAGACCGATATGGCTGAAATTTTAAATTTAAGAGTTTTTTGTGAACACGCACAGCTGGATTTTATGAATTTGGTAATCGTGGAAATTTTTAGGGTTGCCACCATACGAAAAAAAGGGAAAATACTGAATATCTCGAAAACGAATAGGCTAATTTTTTTGAAACTCGGCACGAAGAAAATACGCAAGAAGGCTAACAAAATGGCACATAAACCATTTTGTTTGATTTTGCTGAAAAAAGCTGTTATTTTTTGAGTGGGCCTTGTACCACCTTAACGAAAAATTTTCAAAAAAAGTTCGTACTATTTCCTTCAACGAAGCCAAATATTGGTTTAAAACATTATTTTAATCAATTTTACTGACAACAAAATTATAAACAGCAACAGGGTTTTTTCTCTTAGTTCTTTTCCCAATCCAAACGTTAGAAAGTTCAAGATATGGCAAGATGAGGCTGTCTGAAAGAAAATTGATATCTCAAAAAGTGCAAAAAAGTGCAACGGAAAATAAAAAAAAATGAATTCAGAATTATTTTCTTTAAATTTTTCATCAATCAAAAACACGGCACACCACGGCTAACATTATTAAAAGCTTATGCGAAGTTTATATTCATTGAAAAAGTCATTTATTTAAGGTTAAGTTATAATTACACGTTTTGTTAAAAAAAGCAATAACGTCCACCAAAATATTTTGCTATTTTTTTATTACTTAATATCCCCTCTCTTCTCCATATTATACACGATATCCTTCTTTATGTTTAATAGCTGAAAAAATCGTTTGAATTTATATCAAAATTAGGCGTTTTATACTGCACTGTGCACGTTGCTTGAAAATGCCGAATTCGACTGCCCGTCAATCAGTTTATATTTGTTTTTTGGAAAAACCAAATATGCAGTTATTTGCTTTAATATTTTCTAAATCGAACGTAATTAACAAAAACATTATTATTGTTAGTTCGAAAAATGATTTTTGGCCAAGATTTCGGTTCAAATTACCTACTGTGCGGTGTCAGAATTTAATTTTTTTCGGATTTCACGTTTTACAATAAAAATTGTTTTAGCGCAGAAAAATAATTAATGTGGACAAAAAAAAAATAAAAATCAGTTAAAATTAAATAAAGAGAATTTTTAAAGTTTCACATGGGAAAAATGTCTCAGAACCTGTATTAATTAGATTCAAAATCTGATAAATTTTTCTGTAAATTTTTTTTTCGGATTTAGAAAAATTTTCTAGTAAAAAACTTTTTAAAGTTTATGATTTTAAAGTGCAATTCAAGCTCTTACATAATATGTTTTCCAGTACCTCTCTATTGTGCACCTATATTTAGTGTGACAACAGCTGCTTTTATCAAAGTGTTGAAGTGTTTATAAGTACAATATAAAGTACAAAGTTTTTCACGGTTATAAACCAGCAAACACATATATTAAAATTCTTTCAAAAATATGTTAAATAAAAAATTTAATAATAAATTTAACATTCGTGATATGATTTGTGATGTGCAGTATTAATATTAATATATATATCAAAACTGTTCTTCTCTTCAACAGTTAAAAATTAAATTCTGAAATGATCAATTTTAATTCAAAGTTGTACTTGTTAATTGAATATTTAATTTGTAATTTAGAAATTCCAATAGAATATCAAAGATTTCACTTGTAATTGGAAGAACTTCAATTGTTATATGCAAAAATTCAGGTATAATTCAAAAAACATTAATCAATTTCAATTCGAAAATGATAAACTGCAATGCAAATAAGATCAATTGTGATTCGAAAAGGAAAATATTTACCTATCGTTCACAAATTTTTTGCTGGGTTATTTGATGTGTTTAAATGATATTGGCAACTTATATTTAGCAACACTCCTTTGTTTAAAAGATAAAATCCAAGTGAAAACTGTAATTATAATTTTGTTTTATAAGCGCTTTATATGAATGCTCTAATTATAAATTAGATGCTTTTTTTAGCTTGTTTTGCATTTATTTTATAAAATTCTTCTTTAATATTTGTAATTGTGGTTTTAAGAGTTTTACAACTTCAATAAAAACGCAATTTTTGCTAAATATAACATTAGCTTTTGATTGAAAGGTTCTTTAACAAAATGCAAGTGGTGTGGTTACCACTTGAAATCCTGAATTTCTTCACTTTACATTGATTTTAATTTTTTTAAGGTCAACTAAAATAATTATAAATAATTTTGCGATCTTTTTTTCTATAAATCTGCAAAAACATTTTATATAGCCAAATTCCTAGAATATTTTTTTGCGACACTTTCGACTTGGCATTTATTTTTAAATAAATATTTTCCAATCTATCTTCCTTACTTTTCACATAGGCTTTTATTGCAAAAAATATTAAAATTCATAAAACCACTTTGCGTTCGGCCACACTACGTATACTTTATATGTGAGTTTAATCCAATATTAACCCACATACGCCATAGTGTCATAGTTAAAAAAATGTATTTATTGTTAAATTTTTTTTTTTATCAATTGTAAATAGTTTTTAAAGGCATTTGTGCCGTTTCATTGGCATTAGTACAAATAATGCCAAACAATTTCATTGGCAATATATGATAATGCTTTTTTGGCATTGACATTAGTTTCAACTAATGCCAATGAAATTCAATGCCAATTAAAAATTCCCATGTATGCTCTATGGCAATATGTTTGTGAACCAATAAAAACAATAACAATAAGTGATAGCGAAAATATTATCAACTGTATGGTACCGTTAACAGTAGGTCTGCCAATACCGGATCGGTATTAGAAAATCAGTATTTCAATATTGGGAAATTTTCAATACCGAATTCTAGGTATTTTCGGTATTCATTAAAAAAAATATTTTTTAATTCATTTCATAAATTTTTTACCTTAAATAAATGCACATATTTACTTAAAAAACTATTTAAAAGGAAATTCACATATTTTTATTAAAATAACATTTTAATGTGTTATCTTCCAGACTAAAAATTAAGAAACAAATTTTTTTGTTATGTTCTTGTTATGAATATTATAATTCTTAAAAACGTATTTTGTGTAACACAGAATTACTACTTCATCAATTGACAGGAAAAAAAAAATTAAAAAAAAAAAAATTTGTTGTCCACTTTTAAGTTAAAAAAAAACTACAATGTCCCCCCTACACTCAAGAAAAATTTGTAAATTTTTCAAATTTGTTTTAAAATTCAAAATTTACTTGTGATTAAGCAAACTTTTTGTTAAAATCATCGTTTAAATAAAGTTTTTAGTAAATGTTTTCAACAATCAACTAAATAATTGAACTAAACTAATAGTATTTTAGTTTATTTAACAAAACAAATCTTAAAAATTTGCCTGAAGCATTGAAATTGCCCCCCAGTGGTGCGAGAATCAAAAGTTGGGAACCATTGCTTTAAATCCCTAAAAAGTGTATCCTTGAAGTCCCCATAGTGATACAAACACATACCAACAATAGTTCTTCAAGTTTTGAAAGTCTCAAAAAAGATAGTCAAAATCTACTGCAAAATAATGCATTTTTATTCAAAGTTCCATATTTTTGCCCTTTTTCCATTTCCAAAAATTACCTAAAATTTTGTATATGGGTAGAAGGGTAGAAGGGAGTTAAATCTAAGCTTAAAAGTTAAAAATAAAGTTAAATTTAAGCTTATGCAAAACAGTTGCCAAAAATATTGGTTTTTAACCGTTTCCTGCGTTTTTATGTCCCTATAAAATTATAAAAATGTATTATTTTTACTTGTTCACTTTAGTTAATTAAATTATTTTTTGATTTTAATTAAGAAACAAAATTTCATAAGCACACAAAAATAGTTGTTTGACCTAAAAATCACGGCTCCACTGTGAGTAACAATAACTTTTATATTTAAAAATCAGGGTTGTATTATAAAAAGTACATATATCGAAATCTCACTTTATTTAAAAACTAAGGAAATTCCACAATAAACTGATAACAAAATAATAATTTTGTTAAATATTTTTTTAGGAAATCGTCATATACCTAAGACAAATAATTATATGTGCACTGTATTATATTGAGTTATAGGAAAGAAAACAAAATATTTTTTCAAGTTTGGTTGATATTTTGTTATGTTTTTAAGTAAGCTTTAAAATCATAAAAACATTAATTTTAAACTTTATTTTTTAGTACAGAAAATAAGGAATGAAAATATACTTCATAGAAAATAATTATATGTGCATAAAGGATAATTCATATATTTTCTTTTTGATATACAATATAATTAGGTGATATGAATATTTAATGAATATTTATACTTGTTTAAGACTACGAGGCATAAAACCAATCAAGTTTTTTAATGTGCCAATACCATTTTTCCCTCGATTCATCAATATCGCAAATTTAAGTCCTTAGCGCGTAGTGTACCGCTTTGAACTTGAAACGACCTTGGCAGAAATGGTCCTAAGGAATAATTTAGTTAGGTTTATGTCAGGACTAATGCCTGGCCACTTCAATACTGGTATGCTGGGCGCATTAAACAAGTTTTTTGTCAAACCAGTTACATGGATTGGAGCGTTGTCTTGGTGGAATGTCCAATTATCTCCACACGGTTCGGTAGAAAAGTCTATTTAATGTTCCCGAACAAGTAAAATTATATTGTTACATTATTTTTAGTATGGGCAAATCATATTCGGAACCGTCCTCTTCATCCAAATGCACCCCATATCATAACGGATTCGCAACCGTGATTTTGCAAATAGCACGTTTGGCGCGGCTGTCTTAAATCTCTCCAATATTGGTGTTGACGATCATTGCCATCCAAATTAAACTTTTTTTATCACTAAATAAGACGAAAAAAAGTTAAAAATAAGACGGCGCTGATGGTCACCACTTCTCTTGTAGAGATTTAACACATTTCCGCCAAACGTGCAATTTTCGAAAGCACAGTTTCGAATCCGTCATGGAATAAGATGCATTTGGATCATGAAGAAGGGTTTGAATATGATTTGTTTCCAATAAAAATAGTACAAAAATATATTTTTACTTGTTGGGGATCATTTAATAGACTTTGCTACCGAACTGTATGGAGATAATTGGATATTCTCACAAGATAACGCTCAAATCCATGTCACTCGTTTGACAAAAAACTTCCTATATGCGCACAACATACCAGTATTGAAGAGGTCAGCCATTAGTCCCGATCTTCACCCAATTAAATTCCTCTTTAGGACCTTTTGTGCCAAGGTCATTTCAAAGTCAAAGCCGTACAAGACCATTAAAGGACTTTAACTTTAAATACTGACAAAACGGGGGACAAGGGGTATTGGTACATTAAAAACCTTGGCGGGTTTTATGCCTCCTAGGCTTAAAAAAATTTAAATACACAAGGCGAACACAAATTTTCACAAAATACTTTATTACATTGCAAATCAAAAAGAATATATAGGAATTTTCTTCTATGCACATATAATTATTTTCTATAGAAAATATATGAAGTATTTCCTTTTTCGTTATTTTCGGTTTTAAAAAATAAGGTATAAAATTAAAATGTTTATGATTTTAATGCTTATATATAGAGTGACTCAAAAAAAAAAGTTGATGATGTACCCCCCTCAAAATGAACTTTGACATGTTTTATGAAGATTCGCAAAATATTTGGGCTCTAGCGATAATCTCCCGTGAGCTAAACCGCGTCAAAAAAGGGTCCAAAAATGGTATTTTTCATGAATATAAAATTCAATAAATTTTTTTTTGTCCAATGAATGACCAAATATAATAGATATTAAGGAATTCTTTGATTCTGCATTAAAACATGTAATGGCGCTTGCATCGGAAAAAAATACTTTTTTTTATTTTTTTATTTTTTTTACAAGATACAGGAAATAAATAGAATGTATCTATCTATTCTTATTTTTTTTAAATATATCCGCCAATTATTGTTGCTATAACTTTTTATTTATTGTGTTTACTGCCATCTGTAAGTCAGTAGCAACTTTGATAGTTGTTGCTACACTTTGTGGTAATGACATTTATCGTATTGTTATGTTGATATTTTCCTTAATTTTTGGAAATAAAACGTTAAATTTTAGCGCGCCGAAGCGCGTAGCTAGATACGAGGTTTCTTGGTAGCAAGAGGCAAGTATCTTGGTCATTGTAAAGTCCAGAAGCCGTTGTGAAAAGTGTATAGTTTATCCAGCATTATAAAGTTTTTCTTTAATTAAAAAGTGAAAGTGGGAAAAAATTTTAAAGTTTAAGTTTTTTTTATACCAATTTTTTTATTTGAATAAGAAATTTTCTCCTTTTAATTGGGAATCGATTTGATTTTTCATCGATATATTTTTTTTTTGTTTTTCTGTGAGTATTTTCATTTTTTTTATACATATTTTACAAAATTTTTCTTTTTGTAAAATATATTACTTTATATTTTCGTGTAATAAACGAACATAATTTTTTTTTTGTTTTAGTTGCTCAGATTTTGCTACAAGAAAAAAAGGAAGAAAAACTAATCTCACACAAAAGGCTAATTTCTTGTCAGAGTGAATTTTGGTTATTTTAGTTTTTCCCAATTAAATTTGGCTAACTTTTTTTATATAAAAAGGTATGTCCTAAACGACCAAATTGACTTATTATTTTTTTTTCCACTTGGTTAAAATACATTTTTTTTTGTTGGTTTTAGATTACATATTTTATTCCCTTTTCTTCTAATTGGCTTCATTTTTGATTTTGGCGGGACTTATTTTGTGTCATTTATCCCGTTGGTGCCATCCCTAAGTGGTAATTTATTTATTTTTATTTAATTAATCATTTTATATAAAAATTCTTATAAAACCTTTTTGTTTTATTAGAGTTGGCACCTTATGTTTGATACAAGAACTTGTAGGCAATAGCTAAATCAACAGCATCGTCGATCAAACGAATAACCAAAAGCTTCTGCTTGTACTTTCTCTCTCCTTGGTTTGGATGTGCAACGTCAGTACAATAATAGAGTTTAAAAGTGCGGTTCGGTCAACCTTTTTACGTCAGGTTATCTACATTGTGTTTGCCGTCGGTAAATCGTTTGATTAACAAAAGGATTGATCTATGTGCAGAAAATCCTTTTTATTTCACTAAATTTGCGCCCGGAAAAGAAAATTAAAGAATCCCTAAATTGCCGAAAAATTAAAGTGTTTTTTTTTTTGTTGTTGTGTTGTACCAATAAAAATAAAATAAAAAAAAAAGAAATCACAAATTAAATATTTGAACATATTAACATTTTTATGTGCATATGCACTTTACGGAAGTACATACAACAACAAAAATACGAATACATGAACCAAACATAATATTCAACATAAAATTGCCAGTGTTCAAAATTCAAAATTTGCTAGGGAAAAAAAAAATTGTGTTTAAATCGATAGTGTGTTAAAATTAAAAACTAAAAGTTTTCTGAAGCAAAGTGAATTCTATTTCGTAAATTCTAAAAATTTAAACAAATATAATTTTATTGTTATAAAATTTTTTTTTTTATTGTAAAATTTTTATAAAAGAAAAGTGGTAAATTTTTCTTTTTTTGTGCCTTGGTGTAAAGTTATTTTTCTTCAATTTACAAAAGAATTTACTTTGTTTTAAATTATTTTTCGTTATATTTTTTTTTTCCTTTACTAATTTTTTTTATATAGTTTTGCTATACCAAAGATCGAACGGTTTTATTTTGCATGGTCTAATATTGAACACACATTTTAACATATTTGTTTTTTTTCGATATTAACAAAATTGCCAATTCTGTTATTAACAGACTTAAACTCCCACAACTTTTTATGTTAATAACAGTGTTAAAATATTTAAAATGTTCGTGTTTTGGTGAGATCTTTGGTTGAGTGAAATTTTACTGTATTAGTGGTTCAAAGAGTTTTAAATTTTTATAAATATCTCTTATGAGTAAATTGGTTTAAATTCAGTGTTTCAAAATATTTAAAAACTTGAAACAGAGACAAGACTCTGTTACTTAACGTTTGAGTGTAATTGGTATTTCTCTTAAATTTTATATTTAGAAAGAGAAACTAAGAGAGCGGTATATTTGAAGAGACAGCTTACAACCTACATCGAAAGATCTTTCGGCGAAGGAGCAGCTTTGTGATTCAGCAATGTAAGTGCATTTAAACTCTCTTTATTTTTAATAATTCTTCTTCTTACTGATTTTTTTATTTTCAATTTTTGTTTATATTCTTAATTTCTTCAAAATTTTACCAAAAATTAAAGTTCTTTGAACTCTAGATATTTTTGTGTTTAAAGTGACCAACTGTGTCAAATTTGTCTCTGGTAAAATTATAGTTTTTTTTAATATAAAAGTTTAAATTAATTTAAATAACGATGTTTCCTTTTGTTTGAAGAGATTAAGATATTTGAATGATTGAAGAAATTTTGAAACACACTTATTTATTTTATCTTTATTTATTTACTAACCCTTTGTAATATTCTTTTTATTTTATTATTATGTTAATTATTTTTTTTTTTTTTATTTCTAATTTTGAAAATTGAATTTTAATTTTGTTTTCGTTTTAATTTCCTTTATTTTTTTTTATTTATTTTATTTTTTTTTTGTTTCATTAAATTCGATGATTTATTTGTCGGGTTAAATGTTTCTGAATTTCGGGCTTTACTTTTCCATAATTTATTTTAAGAATAATTTTAAATGAATTATTGTTAATAAAATCATAATGGATTCGTGCTAAATTTAAAAGAATCTGTTTGATTTTGATCTGAGGTAGGGTTATTGTGGTAGTCAAAGTGGGATCCTTAAATATATTTTTAGTAGGGTTTTGTTTTTTTTTTGGATCATGGATGGGTGGGCAAAGTCGCGGATACATTTCCACCTCGTATCTGTCGCAAGTTAAAGATTTAGCATTTTATTCCTGTTTTATTGGTTTTTATATATTTTCTTAATTTTCTTTCTACGGTTTCTTTGTCCCTGTCTTTTTCTATCCTGCACGCGAAATAAAAATATTTATAAGGTAGCTGTGTGGTACTGGTTGCAGTGAAGCACTGAACCCCCCCAATCGACGAGCTATAAGGCTGGAGTATACGCGTGCAACCGCTTCATATCTGCCTCCGTTAACATCGACCACGTAAAATCACTTCGTTACATGCTACAATATAAATTTGGCGCCCAACGTGGGGCCCGAACAAGAGAATTTTTTTCGTTTTACCATCTTTTGTTAACATTTCTTTTGTGTTTCAAGTTTTGTTCGGCTCCTACAAATTTCGATCTCTATTTTCTTTAGTTTTTCAAAATTTTCTTTTTAATTCTGTTTTTCTATATTTTTATATCTGTAAATTGTTGGAATTTGTTTGGATCAAGTTTAGTAAAACATTCTATTTACAACCGTCAATTATGCAATATAAAAAGGTAATCTTAATTGTTTCGTAAATCTATGAAATCATTATTTTAAATGTCTGGAATTCGGTTTTTGGAGTAAAGAGCTAAAATCTGACCGCTTTTTGAAAGAAGTCTAATAGATTTACTCTATCTTACTACGTATGGAAAGTTAGAACAAAAGTTTAGTTCTTACCCGTTTAGTAGTACCTTTAATTAAATTTCTTTTCCAAATTTCCGCTTTAATTAGTTTTTTTTCTTTTCTGCCAATATCGCTAAATAATCATGCTATAGTCTAAACCAGCGACAGGCAAACACATACTATCACATTTTGTCTTTGTGTGTGTAACATGTAGCACTCTCATACTTAATGCACTTAAAGAAACTTATAGTAAAAATAATAATACATTTAACCATTTAAAAATAAAAAAGATAATAAATGACATTGGTTAAAATGTCTAGCAATGTAATATTTAGTGAATAGTGACAAACTAAGCATTCTGGTTTACCAAAAAAATGTTCCTTAAACAAGAATTTGACATTAAAATTCTTTATTGATTATTTCTCTAAGTATATTTTAAGCAAGAAGAGAGGAGAAAATTGTGTTTTTTTGATTTTTTTTAATGAGTGAGAGCATGTAGGTGTGAGAGTAAAAACGCCGCGTAGTGCTTTTGCCTGTCGCTGGTCTAAACTACCACAAAATGCTTTTACCATCAGTACATCATAATCAAACAGATCATTTTGAGAAATTGTTTTTGTTTTTGAGAAAAATATTTAAATTTTTTTTGCTTTCTTTTGAAATTTTAATAAACATATTTATCAACATATTTTAATTTTATTTTTTTTTTTAAAAAAATCCGCAAAATCTTAAAGATTTTTTTTAATTTTTTTATTTATTTAATTATTTTATTTACTAATATTTATATTACATAATTAATACATATTTTATTTAAAAAAAAAAAAAAAAATCGCTTCAAAATCTTTTTTATATAATATATCTTTTGTTTACGCACCAAACTGAGAAATTTGTATCTACGAGATTGCACATATTTTTTTTCCTTTTTCATTAAAACTCTGCATAGTAGTATCTTGTTATTTCATTTTATTTCCCTACAAAGTTTTTGTTAGAGAATATACATTTTTGAGTAGAGCATTTTGAGTTTATGTGAAAAGTGTTTAAATTCTGTTCGTTTCTATTCAAGCAACAGATTTTTGCTCTTAATATTTTTTTTTCTACAGAACACACACCAGTTCATTCCATTCATAACATTTCTGTTTTACACATCTGTTGATGTTTTGATTTTCTCTAAAAAGAACAATCATTGTATTAGAAATACATTTCCGTTTCTGGTTTCAATATTTACATTTTTAAGTGTTTAAATACGACAGATACCAGTATAGCAATTCACTAAGGAAAAAAATATTTCCGAATTGGAAAATTTAAGTTAATTTATTTTATTTGCTTTCAAATATTTTTTTTTTAAATAAAAATTTTGTTTTTTTAAAAAAAAAAGAAGAAAAAAGGCTAATATTTATTTAATACTATTTTGCGGTTAATTACGTTTTTTTGGTTTCTATTTTTTTTTCCTTTAATTTTTTTTTTTATTGATAATCATGTCGGACACTGAAACTGGCCTTGCTGGGACAGGTGCCTTACCCAAGCATCCTATATGTGATGCTTGCAAGCAGGTTATCAGTTCTAAAACTTTGCTAGTTACGACTGTTTGCAAACACAATTTTCATAAAAGTTGTTTGTCGCAACTTCTAAAACTTAGGCCATATTGCCCAGTATGCAATACTAGGATAGTCAATGATGGTCCTCAAATTACTACAAGAGGTGCAGCTAGGACTGAGGGGCAGGATAATGCTCCGACTGCAGTCCAAGGTACTGCTCAGACTGGAGGGCGGGATATTGTGCAAGCTGGTACATCTTCGGGTAGTTCTACTGCCAATAATGAAGCTACAGCTTCTATTCACAATCAGCCAGTAATGACTTCTGCAAATATACAGGAAATGGTCTTATCAACTATTTCCGCACAACAGGCTGAATTTTTATCTGCTATTACAAGTCAAATTGCTACCCTTGTAGAGGCAAATATACAGGCTAGTCTTTCAAGATTGAATTTAGGTAGTCCTGCCGAGACATCAAGACCACCCCCTCAGCAGCAACTACCTCCCCCTTTGTATTCTTTACCTCCCCCTACACAACCAGTTCAGCAACAAGTACGTACTCCACCAAATAGAATGTTGACCCTTCCATCTGTAGAGCAACGTACCTTTAGGGAAATGCTTGGAATTGAACAGAGTTCTGCAGAAACACAAAGCCGTGCTGAAGCCGATCGCTCCAATTCTGCGTACAATCAATCGCACTCTTCTACCTTTAATTTTCGGCCAGATAGGGTTTTGACCATTATGTCTAAATGGAATATCAAGTTTAGTGGTGGTCCAAAATCTCCATCAGTAAAATTATTTACACATATGGTAGAGTCTCAAACGAGGACGACTTTAGAGGGTAATTTTGATGCTCTGTGTAGCAATATAAGCTCACTTTTCGAGGATAAAGCCCATACCTGGTTCTGGAGATACCACAAATCAGTTACTGATGTTACCTGGCCTGAACTAAAAGCAGCCTTAAAGGAAGAATATCAGGACTTTAGATCTGACGTAGATATTGAGGAACTAATAAGGGCCCGTAAACAAAAACCGACAGAAACATTTGACACCTTTTACGATTCGATTTTAAAAATGACAGACAGACTTAAAGAACCGATAGAGAATGAAGTTTTGTTAGAAATTCTTCGTCGTAACATAAACCCTGATATTCAACATGAAATTTTAAACACCAAAATTGGGTCTATTCCTGAACTGCGTACAATATGTCGGCGGCGCGAATCTTTTATGGATGACCATCCGAAGCGTAGTAGTCAACATGCAAAACCAATATGGACTCAAAGACGTGTAGGCGCTGTTGATGCTGAAGTCAGAGAAGAGAAAGAGTATTTTTCTGACGAGGATGGGGCTGAAATATCAGCTATGGGTTTAGAGTGCTGGAATTGTAGGCAGAATGGCCATAGATATGACCATTGTTTACAGGACCGAAAAATTTTCTGTTACGGGTGCGGTGCCCCTGATACTTACTTGCCCAACTGTACAAAGTGCAGTTCAAAAAACGGGAAAGCGAGTGCAAGGAAAAGCACTTACAAAAAACGACCAGATGCGGAAACAAACTAGAAATTTTAAAAAGAAACACCAACTTTGACCATAATACAACCGGAGGTGAAATGACTCACACCGGAAATAAAATTTTATCTACCGGAAATGACAATATTAAACCTTTGTGCACTAATGATAGATTTTTCAAACCCTTTCACGTTCGCTTGCAGGAATACAATGAGGCTCGTGATAGAATTTTTAACAGTGATTCCCAACCTACGCGCTCAGCTCTGCGTATGCGTTCATTTTGGCAAAAAGTTAGGGGCTTTAATAAAAAATTAATTTGTTCTGTTTTACACTCAAAAAAAAAAAACTGTAAAGTTGGCAAAAAATTTAGTTAAATTTAACTAAAAAAACACCTGATTTTGAACCTACTAAATTTCTAGTTAATTTAACAAAAAATATTTAGTTAACTTTTCGTAGAATGAATGTAGCAAAAAAACAGTAATTTTAACTAAAAATTCAGCTGAAAATTTCGTAACATTTTTTATTAGCTGAATTCAGCTAACCTTTTTTTTTAAATAAAAAAAAAAAAATTTTCACAGCGTTAAGTTCAGCTTAAGTAGGACTAATGAGATTTGCATAGGAGGCTACACAAGAAATGTTTAAAATTTTCGACTTGACAAAAATGTTACAAAAAATCAGCAAATTAATTAGTAAAAATTCGTAAACTCAGTTTTAAAGTCAACAAAAAAAATTAATTCCAAATTTGTACAAAACTAGTATTTTCGTAAATCGAACTTAACTAAAAAAAGTAGTTAAAACGCTGATTTTAACTAAAAATTTGCTAAAAAGCCAGTAAACTCGAGTTAACAAAAAAAAGTTTGTTAACTTTACAGTTTTATTTTTTTGAGTGCACTCAAAAAAAAAAAATGTAAAGTTGGCAAAAAATTTACTTAAATTTAACTAAAAAAACACCTGATTTTGAACCTACTAAATTTCTAGTTAATTTAACAAAAAATATTTAGTTAACTTTTCGTAGAATGAATGTAGCAAAAAAACA
The DNA here is from genome assembly GCA_963921195.1 of Pegoplata infirma. Taxonomy (NCBI): domain Eukaryota; kingdom Metazoa; phylum Arthropoda; class Insecta; order Diptera; family Anthomyiidae; genus Pegoplata; species Pegoplata infirma. The sequence goes on from OY992539.1 coordinate 194,552,618, forward strand.
GTAATTTTAACTAAAAATTCAGCTGAAAATTTCGTAACATTTTTTATTAGCTGAATTCAGCTAACCTTTTTTTTTAAATAAAAAAAAAAAAAATATTTTTCACAGCGTTAAGTTCAGCTTAAGTAGGACTAATGAGATTTGCATAGGAGGCTCAGTTTTAAAGTCAACAAAAAAAATTAATTCCAAATTTGTACAAAACTAGTATTTTCGTAAATCGAACTTAACTAAAAAAAGTAGTTAAAACGCTGATTTTAACTAAAAATTTGCTAAAAAGCCAGTAAACTCGAGTTAACAAAAAAAAGTTTGTTAACTTTACAGTTTTATTTTTTTGAGTGTAGATAAACCATGTGACATAAGGCCATATGCTGAGGTGATCCTCTTTGGTGAAAAGATTTTAGGTCTAATGGACACGGGTGCTTCTATCAGTTGCATCGGTGCAACAGCTGCTAAAAATTATATTGCTTCTAGTTCTCCTTTTAAAAAATTAAATTCGAGTGTGAAAACAGCGGATGGCAATAGCCAAAAGATTTTAGGTTTTGTTGAAACTAATATCACTTTTAAGGGGGTTAATAAGAAAATTTTAATTTATATAGTACCAAGTTTAGACCGTGACTTATTTCTGGGAATTGATTTTTGGGATCTTTTTGAGTTACTCCCTTCTTGTGTGACACAAATTTCATCTTCTAACCCAGAGGATGAAGTGCATGAAATTTCACCACAAATCCCTTTATCATCTGTTCAAAAACAGCTTTTGAATAAAATAGTCAACTTATTTCCTTCGTTTGCTAAACAAGGTTTGGGAAAAACAAAAGTTTTGTGTCACGTTATTGACACCGGTGATGCCAAACCGATTAAACAGCGGCATTACCCCGTATCACCTGCTGTGGAAAAATTGATTTACGATGAATTGGATCGTATGATATCTCTGGGCGTTATCGAGGAATCGAATAGCGCATGGTCTTCTCCTGTAGTGCTCCACAGAAAACCGGGTAAAAATAGACTTTGTTTGGACAGTAGGAAATTAAATTCGGTAACAGTTGGTGACGCCTACCCCTTGCCTCAAATTGATGGCATTTTAAGTAGGTTACCAAAAGCCGAATTTATAACAAGCCTAGACCTCAAAGATGCTTTTTGGCAGATTCCGTTAGATGTGGGATCTAAAGAGAAAACTGCATTTACTGTTCCTGGGAGACCGTTGTACCATTACAACGTAATGCCATTTGGGCTCTGCAATGCCCCGCAGACCATGTCCCGTCTTATGGACAAGGTGATACCACCGTCTCTCAGGACAGAAGTGTTCGTTTATCTTGACGATCTTCTTATCATTTCGGATTCTTTTGAGAGGCATCTTGAGGTTCTAGGGATTGTTGCAGAGAAAATTAATGAATCAGGACTGACCATTAATGTAGAAAAAAGTAATTTTTGTGTCCCGGAAGTGAAATATTTAGGCCATGTTGTGGGTAATGGGGTCATTCAGACGGATCCGGAAAAAGTGTCCGCTATAACCGACTTTCCAGTTCCGCGATCCGTAAAGCAAATTCGTAGATTTTTAGGGATGACAGGTTGGTACCGGAAATTTATCAGGAACTACGCGTCAATTACCACACCTATAACTGATTTGTTAAAAGCCAGGAAAAAATTTGTATGGACCGATGAAGCCCAAAAAGCTTTTGAAGTTTTAAAGACCCATTTGAGTACCGCGCCTGTTTTACATAGCCCTAATTTTTCGCAGCCATTCTTTATACACTGTGATGCTAGTAAAACAGGTATAGGAAGCGTATTGGTACAAAAGAATTCGGAGGGTGAAGAGGTTCCTGTGGCATTTATGTCCAAGAAGCTCAACCAAGCCCAACGAAACTATTCCGTTACCGAACAAGAATGCTTAGCAGCTTTGCTGAGTATTAAAAAGTTTAGAGCATATGTCGAAGGGCATGAGTTTACTGTGGTCACTGACCACGCATCCTTAAAGTGGCTCATGTCCCAGACAGATCTCAGCTCAAGGTTAGCTCGATGGTCTTTAAAATTGCAGGGGTACAAATTTAACATACAGCATAGGCGTGGTAGTCTGAATATAGTTCCTGATACTTTATCTAGGGCCAACACTGAGGACTTGTCCGCATTATGTATTAACAGTCTTTCCGATTTTGACAGTGACAGCGGGGTATTCGTAGACCTTAACTCTACACATTTTCAAGCTGACGAACATAAGGAACTGTTAAACAAACTTGGGGGAAAAATTGACCAAATGCCGGACTTGAAAATAGTTGACGGATACCTGTACAGACGGACTGAGCATGCTACAGGAGAAAAATTGCAGGACGATCTTGCATGGAAGCTCTGGATTCCTCGGGGAATGATTCCAGAGATTCTCAAACGTGCCCATGATAACCCTTTATCGTCACATTGTGGTATAAACAAAACACTGGATAGAATTCGCAGGTTTTATTTTTGGCCGAATTTGGCTGTCGATGTGAAAAACTACGTAAATAATTGTGAGGTGTGTAAGGCAACAAAGCATCCTAATCAAGTACTTAGACCACCAATGGGTAAAATGTCTGAAACGCAGCGGTTTTTCCAAAAATTATATGTCGATTTTCTTGGACCGTATCCGAGATCGCGTTCGGGTCATATCGGTATTTTTATCGTATTGGATCATTTTTCCAAATTCCCATTTTTAAAACCAGTAAAAAAGTTTACTGCTGATCCAGTCATAAAATATCTTGAAGGTGAATTGTTTCATACGTTTGGGGTCCCGGAAACTCTAGTGTCAGATAATGGGTCACAATTTCGTTCCCACCAATTTAATGACCTTCTTAAACGGTATGGCATTAACCACGTTTACACCGCCGTTCACGCGCCGCAAGCAAACGCCTCTGAACGGGTTAATAGATCGGTTCTATCGGGGATAAAATCGTATATAAATCCAGATCAAAAGAATTGGGACGAGTTGTTGAGCAGTATCTGTTGTTCATTGCGTTCGGCTGTACACTCGGCCATCGGTACTTCACCATACTATTTAGCTTTTGGTCAGCATATGATAACAAATGGTTCCACTTATCCATTACTGCGGCAATTGGAGATGTTGGATGATAGATCTGTGCGGTTTGATAGGAATGATTCGATGCAAATAATGAGTAGAAAAGCGGCTGAAACTATGAAAAAGCAATTTGATCGTAATGAGAAGACCTACAATCTTCGATCCAGAGAGGTATCCTATGATGTAGGTCAAGAAGTGTTTCGTCGAAACTTTAAACAAAGTAATTTTGAACAGGGTTACAATGCCAAATTAGCCCCTACTTTTCTTAAGGCTCGCGTGCGCAGAAAATTGGGTAACAGTTATTATGAGTTGGAGGATCTTAAAGGTACACTTTTGGGAAACTATCATGCAAAGGACATCAGGCAATAGATTAGGGCTTATTAAAATTTTGCAAGCGTGATCAGCCTTGGTGCTTTATTTAACCCCCATAGTCTGATTTTGGCGGGGGGGGTGTTGTAATGGCGCTTGCATCGGAAAAAAATACTTTTTTTTATTTTTTTATTTTTTTTACAAGATACAGGAAATAAATAGAATGTATCTATCTATTCTTATTTTTTTTAAATATATCCGCCAATTATTGTTGCTATAACTTTTTATTTATTGTGTTTACTGCCATCTGTAAGTCAGTAGCAACTTTGATAGTTGTTGCTACACTTTGTGGTAATGACATTTATCGTATTGTTATGTTGATATTTTCCTTAATTTTTGGAAATAAAACGTTAAATTTTAGCGCGCCGAAGCGCGTAGCTAGATACGAGGTTTCTTGGTAGCAAGAGGCAAGTATCTTGGTCATTGTAAAGTCCAGAAGCCGTTGTGAAAAGTGTATAGTTTATCCAGCATTATAAAGTTTTTCTTTAATTAAAAAGTGAAAGTGGGAAAAAATTTTAAAGTTTAAGTTTTTTTTATACCAATTTTTTTATTTGAATAAGAAATTTTCTCCTTTTAATTGGGAATCGATTTGATTTTTCATCGATATATTTTTTTTTTGTTTTTCTGTGAGTATTTTCATTTTTTTTATACATATTTTACAAAATTTTTCTTTTTGTAAAATATATTACTTTATATTTTCGTGTAATAAACGAACATAATTTTTTTTTTTGTTTTAGTTGCTCAGATTTTGCTACAAGAAAAAAAGGAAGAAAAACTAATCTCACACAAAAGGCTAATTTCTTGTCAGAGTGAATTTTGGTTATTTTAGTTTTTCCCAATTAAATTTGGCTAACTTTTTTTATATAAAAAGGTATGTCCTAAACGACCAAATTGACTTATTATTTTTTTTTCCACTTGGTTAAAATACATTTTTTTTTGTTGGTTTTAGATTACATATTTTATTCCCTTTTCTTCTAATTGGCTTCATTTTTGATTTTGGCGGGACTTATTTTGTGTCATTTATCCCGTTGGTGCCATCCCTAAGTGGTAATTTATTTATTTTTATTTAATTAATCATTTTATATAAAAATTCTTATAAAACCTTTTTGTTTTATTAGAGTTGGCACCTTATGTTTGATACAAGAACTTGTAGGCAATAGCTAAATCAACAGCATCGTCGATCAAACGAATAACCAAAAGCTTCTGCTTGTACTTTCTCTCTCCTTGGTTTGGATGTGCAACGTCAGTACAATAATAGAGTTTAAAAGTGCGGTTCGGTCAACCTTTTTACGTCAGGTTATCTACATTGTGTTTGCCGTCGGTAAATCGTTTGATTAACAAAAGGATTGATCTATGTGCAGAAAATCCTTTTTATTTCACTAAATTTGCGCCCGGAAAAGAAAATTAAAGAATCCCTAAATTGCCGAAAAATTAAAGTGTTTTTTTTTTTGTTGTTGTGTTGTACCAATAAAAATAAAATAAAAAAAAAAGAAATCACAAATTAAATATTTGAACATATTAACATTTTTATGTGCATATGCACTTTACGGAAGTACATACAACAACAAAAATACGAATACATGAACCAAACATAATATTCAACATAAAATTGCCAGTGTTCAAAATTCAAAATTTGCTAGGGAAAAAAAAAATTGTGTTTAAATCGATAGTGTGTTAAAATTAAAAACTAAAAGTTTTCTGAAGCAAAGTGAATTCTATTTCGTAAATTCTAAAAATTTAAACAAATATAATTTTATTGTTATAAAATTTTTTTTTTTATTGTAAAATTTTTATAAAAGAAAAGTGGTAAATTTTTCTTTTTTTGTGCCTTGGTGTAAAGTTATTTTTCTTCAATTTACAAAAGAATTTACTTTGTTTTAAATTATTTTTCGTTATATTTTTTTTTTCCTTTACTAATTTTTTTTATATAGTTTTGCTATACCAAAGATCGAACGGTTTTATTTTGCATGGTCTAATATTGAACACACATTTTAACATATTTGTTTTTTTTCGATATTAACAAAATTGCCAATTCTGTTATTAACAGACTTAAACTCCCACAACTTTTTATGTTAATAACAGTGTTAAAATATTTAAAATGTTCGTGTTTTGGTGAGATCTTTGGTTGAGTGAAATTTTACTGTATTAGTGGTTCAAAGAGTTTTAAATTTTTATAAATATCTCTTATGAGTAAATTGGTTTAAATTCAGTGTTTCAAAATATTTAAAAACTTGAAACAGAGACAAGACTCTGTTACTTAACGTTTGAGTGTAATTGGTATTTCTCTTAAATTTTATATTTAGAAAGAGAAACTAAGAGAGCGGTATATTTGAAGAGACAGCTTACAACCTACATCGAAAGATCTTTCGGCGAAGGAGCAGCTTTGTGATTCAGCAATGTAAGTGCATTTAAACTCTCTTTATTTTTAATAATTCTTCTTCTTACTGATTTTTTTATTTTCAATTTTTGTTTATATTCTTAATTTCTTCAAAATTTTACCAAAAATTAAAGTTCTTTGAACTCTAGATATTTTTGTGTTTAAAGTGACCAACTGTGTCAAATTTGTCTCTGGTAAAATTATAGTTTTTTTTTAATATAAAAGTTTAAATTAATTTAAATAACGATGTTTCCTTTTGTTTGAAGAGATTAAGATATTTGAATGATTGAAGAAATTTTGAAACACACTTATTTATTTTATCTTTATTTATTTACTAACCCTTTGTAATATTCTTTTTATTTTATTATTATGTTAATTATTTTTTTTTTTTTTATTTCTAATTTTGAAAATTGAATTTTAATTTTGTTTTCGTTTTAATTTCCTTTATTTTTTTTTATTTATTTTATTTTTTTTTTGTTTCATTAAATTCGATGATTTATTTGTCGGGTTAAATGTTTCTGAATTTCGGGCTTTACTTTTCCATAATTTATTTTAAGAATAATTTTAAATGAATTATTGTTAATAAAATCATAATGGATTCGTGCTAAATTTAAAAGAATCTGTTTGATTTTGATCTGAGGTAGGGTTATTGTGGTAGTCAAAGTGGGATCCTTAAATATATTTTTAGTAGGGTTTTGTTTTTTTTTTGGATCATGGATGGGTGGGCAAAGTCGCGGATACATTTCCACCTCGTATCTGTCGCAAGTTAAAGATTTAGCATTTTATTCCTGTTTTATTGGTTTTTATATATTTTCTTAATTTTCTTTCTACGGTTTCTTTGTCCCTGTCTTTTTCTATCCTGCACGCGAAATAAAAATATTTATAAGGTAGCTGTGTGGTACTGGTTGCAGTGAAGCACTGAACCCCCCCAATCGACGAGCTATAAGGCTGGAGTATACGCGTGCAACCGCTTCATATCTGCCTCCGTTAACATCGACCACGTAAAATCACTTCGTTACATGCTACAAACATTTTAAAAATCTAACCACAGACTCGAGATAACGAGATGTTTATGTCAGTTTTTTTGATGCTTTTCAATTCGATTTTACTGAAAACTTAAATAACTTTGGTATTTTTTGTCCGATTTTCACTTATAATGCATCGTTAGAAAGGTGTTGACCACCGCTTGGGATTTTAGTCAAAAATTAACCCTTAACTGCACTGTCTTACTTTTTTATAAAATTTACTTCGACATCATTAAAAACACATTTTATAACCACAAATGCATATCTTTGTGCAGGAAACACGTTTAATTTATATTTTTGGCCACAATTAATTTAACCCATGCATGATCAAAATATTTTGGCAAACATTTTTATTGAAAAATTATTGAAAGCTAGTTGAAATACTTAAAAAAAAATAAAATAAAAAGGGTTTTGTTTATCCAGACGTGCTTAAATAATTATTACGTGTAACACTTTCCCGGTGAATTTTTTTTTTCGGAATTTGTATGTGCAAATAAATTTTAGAAATAAAATATAAACCAATTTTCTCTTAATCACATATATTCGTGCAAAAAACGCATCTAATAAATAGATCTTAATATTTTTAATTTAACCCATTCATTACCAATTAAAAAAAAATTTGGAAAAAATTTAAGTCCAGTTGTTATACTTAAAAAAAATAATATAATTGATATTTCAATTTATTGGATGCGTTTTTTGCACGAATATATGCGATTAAGACAAAATTTGTTTATATTTTATTTTTAAATTAATTTGCACATACAAATTTCGAATTTGATATTAATAAGCACGTCTAGATAAACAAAAACCTTATTTAATTATATTTTTTAAAGTATTACAACTAGCTTTCAATAATTTCTGCAAAAACTTTTTTAAAAATGTTTGCCAAAATATTTTGATCATGCATGGGTTAAATTAATTGTGGCCAAATATATTAATTAAACGTGCTTCCTGCACAAAGATATGCTTTTTGTGGTTATAAAATCGGTTTTTTTATGATGTCGAAGTAAATGTTATAAAAAAGTAAGACAGTGCAGTTAAGGGTTAATTTTTGACTAAAATAAAGAAAACCTTATTTAGTTTTATTTTTTTTAAAGTATTACAACTAGCTTTCAATAATTTCCGCAAAAACTTTTTTAAAAATGTTTGCCAAAATATTTTGATCATGCATGGGTTAAATTAATTGTGGACAAATATATTAATTAAACGCGTTTCTTGCACAAAGATATGCTTTTTGTGGTTATAAAACGGTTTTTAATGATGTCGAAGTAAATGTTATAAAAAAGTTAGACAGTGCAGTTAAGGGTTAATTTTTGACTAAAATCCCAAGCGGTGGTCAACACCTTTCTAACGATGTATTATAAGTGAAAATCGGACAAAAAATACCAAAGTTATTTAAGTTTTCATTAAAATCGAATTGAAAAGCATCAAAAAACTGACGTAAACATCTCGTTATCTCGAGTCTGTGGTTAGATTTTTAAAATGTTTTAATGCAGAATCAAAGAATTCCTAAATATCTATTATATTTGGTCATTCATTGGACAAAAAAAATTTACTGATTTTTTTATTCATGAAAAATACCATTTTTGGACCCTTTTTTGACGCGGTTTAGCTCACGGGAGATTATCGCTAGAGCCCAAATATTTTGGGAATCTTCATAAAACATGTCAAAGTTAATTTTGAGGGGGGTACAACTTTAACTTTTTTTTTGCCCATATAAGGTGAGTCGGTCTAATAAACATAATAAAATATTAACCAAACATAAAAAAATAATTTCTTTTCTTTCCTATAACTCAATACAAAAAAATGCACATATAATTATTTGTCTTAGGTACATTTTAATTCAAATATAAAAAAGTTGTATGCAATACCGAATTCGAAATTGACAAAAAATCGGTATTTCGAATTTGAAAAAATGCTTCGAGTTTCGACGAATTCGGTGTTACTGAATTCGGTATTTGGCAGCTCTAGTTTACAGTATCACCTTAAAGCAGTACTGCCACAAGTGACGATTTTTTGTCATTTTAACGACTTTTTTCACGAAATTTTGCAAAATGACAACTGACAATTTTCTGAATTGATTCCCATACATTTTGACGATTTTTATCACTCCACTTTTATTAACAAAAGTCAAAATTTGCAACTTTTTCAATTTTACAATGGTTTGAAAACGAAAATTAAATGAAATTCGATTAAAATAAAATACAAAAGAAAGACAAAAATTTACAACATTTCATTTCTTTTAGAAATATAACTGCACTTAAAAAATTGTGTCATTTTAAAGCAGTGGTCGGCAGACAGAGAGTATATGAATGCATTGGTATATGAAAATAAACATGAATGTGTTGGTATATTTCTCAAACAAAGCGACTTGCTTGTTGTTGTATTTTTATGCTCTTTGTTGTGAAATTTGTTAACATTCGTGTTGAATACATGTGAATAGCCGAATGTGTTCGGGATCCATGTGCAATTGATGCCGACCACTGAAATGATTTTTCTTTTAATATAATTTTAATTGTTGCTATTTTTACATGAGAAATATTTTTTTTTAATATTTGAATTTCCAGTGAACAAACTCCAAAAATGAAGCAAATATTAAAAATGTTTAAATGAAAACGATTCATCCAAAAAAACCCTCTTCTTAGACTCAAAAACTAAAACTCTGAGAATAATTGGAGTCTTTATCGATAAATTTTCAAACAAAATACTTGATACGTTCATTTTAAGCTATTTTAAGTCGTCCCAATTTAGACAGGACAATTTTAATTACCGCAATTCTTAGTTTATGTGAGAGTGAGGTAAGAGGAATGGAAAGGGGAAAAAACTTGCTCGTTTTGTTTTTTATTCGCAACTCTCACTTTGTAGAGTATTTTCACATTTCTTTTTGGAATTGCCGATCAGAATTGCCAGTGTATGAACGAACACTGGCAACTTCAAAAGAGAAACATAAATATTGCCGCAATTAAAATTGCCTGTTGTGAATTAGGACTTCTTGGGGCTGTTTTCGAATGCTGAATTTTAGCTCCGAAAAGGTGCGTTTTTTTGACAAAAAAATTTTGATACTAAAAATTATTTTTTAAAATTTATATCCTTTTGAAATCTAAAAAAAATTGCCGGTTAAACATTATTTTTCCGCGGGTGTTAACGGTGTCTTTTTTTAAAGCGTTCTAAAGTTCTAAAACAAATAACACTTGTTTTTAATGACTTTGTAGTTTGTTTTCTATAGTAAAAATAAATGTAAAAAATTTTATTTGTTTAAGTTTTAATGGTATTTATTTTATCAGCAGATAAAATTTAATGTTGCTGTCTGCTGAAACAAATGAAAAATAGAATGACTTTCAACTGATTTGTCACTTGTATTAAAATAAAATTCCTTTTTATTTAGCTAAAAAATATTTTGTGTACGTAAATTTAAAAAATACATTAAACAAAAGTGGATAGAAAATATTTTATTGTGCGTTTTAAAATTTTGATATATCAAAAAATGTGTTTTTTAACATTTTTTAAAGTGACGACTTTTTTTTTTAAAAACTTTTGACGATTTCGATAATTTTTTTTTTAATTTTGCCGATTTTTCACAAAAAAAGCCTGGCAGCACTGCCTTAAAGTAAAATTATGATACTTTTTTCGAATTTTAGGCGTTTTTACTACAGTCAATCTTGAAAATTCGCGATATCGAATATTTCATATTTTTATATCGAAACGATATCTTTATTGAATAAGAGAAGAAAACGAAGAATTTTCAAAAGGGAATTGAAAAAAAAAGATCAAGGAAAAAAGTCTGTGTGTAAAGTCCCTCTTATATTTTTTTTTTTTCAATTTATCAGGCAACCCATATTTCTCATGTCGAAAACAATACTGTTTTCTTCTTTTCTTGTCTTGTTTTTGTTGTAAAACGGCTAAAAACAAAAAAAAAAAAAAGTGGAAGGGAATAATTTCCACCATAAAAACATGTATTACAATATAAGCAACAAAAATTAATCATTTTAATATTTTTATTTTTAGTATTATTAACTACGCTAAAGTGTTTAAAAATATTGATTTTGGGGAATGATTCCTACCATAAAAAAAGTAATACAATATATTACAACAAAAGAAATATACCTAAAGTTTAGTGTAATGCAGTGTGGTGCTAACAACTAGAAAAAGGGAAAGCTTCCCATCACAAAATATACTCGTTTTTATAAACAAGAAATATGTTTATGTTTTTTTTTTACGAAATTAATTTTATACAATTATTAATGTGTAGTTTATAAAATAAAAATTGAAAAATAATAAAAAAAACTCACCTTTTTTTAGCAGAATAAAATATTAGTTTACATGACACAATTTTTAACGCACGAACCGATTACCGTTTAGTTTTTATATTTAGCAACACTAATAAATCCAAAAACTTTGTAAAACAACAACATCAGAGTATACGATGTTTGCTATAAATTTACCCAACAGGCAAAACAACAAATATTTGACAACTCAATATTAAAGGCATTATTACATTTGTATGCGAAAACAATCAAAAAAAACTAAAGCATACTCTTTTGCTATACCACAACAAATACTATCAATACTATTAATCATTCTTTCATTGGAGTCACACACATTATATCAAAACAAATTGCAAAACACTTTTTAACTCTCCATTGAGAATGATATTTCTTACACACATTTTGTTTGTGTAATTTTTTTGAGAGCCAAAACTAAGAGACAACAAAAATTAAACCCAAAGAAAACTAAAAAAAACTTAAAAAGAAATAGCAAAGAAATTTTGACAATCATTCATGCAAATTTACAAACTAATTTTTACACTTTTTCCACTTTATATTTAATTGTTTTTGTTTAAAGATACACAATTATTAAACACTATTATAAATATTTTATTAAAAAACACAACTTAAATTAATTTTTTATAAAATTAACATTACTTTTTAATGTTATCAACGTACGACGAACACGAAGACAACCGATTCAAACAAATGCGAAACGAAAACTGATTCAGATGTTATTGATGTAGGGTTACCATAGCTATGTTTAATTACACTATCACTCAGAAAATTATGTAAGTTACTACATGTTAGTTGTTTGTATATTTTACAGTAGTTAGTTGTTTTCAACTACAAAGTCAGTTGTTTTTGTATGACAAATTTCAAATAACTATTTCTGTTAGTTATTTTAAGTCGTTTTTTTGAATAACTAACAAAAAAGTACTGTAATGTAGTAACAGTTATTTAAAGTAGTTAATATTATTTTGTTTATCTCTGAAAAATTTTCAAAGTTTTTTTTCAAAAAATAAAAATAAATTTTCGTTTTATTCAACTTAAAAAAAAATTGGTCTTCAATTTTTTTTTTTCTGAAAAATTTTTTGAAAAAAAAAAAAAAATAATAATAATTTTACTACATGTTAGCTGTTTTGACTACAAATGTAAGTAGTTTTTACTACATAAGTCAGTTGTTTTTTTGTCAGTTAAAATAACTAACATTGTTAGTTGATTTAACTAAAAAAGTAGTTGACCCCAAAACAACTAACAAAGTAGTTATTTTAACTGACATTTTCAGTTGATTTTACTAACATAATTTTTTGAGTGATGCAACAAGAAAAATCAGCTTCAATGGCTGCAACGGCATATGAAAGTGGACCATAAAATAGAAAAAATCACCAAAAGGTTTTGCAAAGTCAGTTCAGATTTATTTTTTATGGCCCACTGAAGTTTTTATTTTTTTTATCAAAGGCGTTTGGAAAACCTAAAAATAATTTATAATAAAAACACATCTGAGCTTCAAAATATGGTAAGATACCTTCAGTGAAATTGTAGGACGGTTATTTTCTTACAACATACTAACACTCTAACTGACATTTTAAAAGGTAATTTTAGTCGTTTTTCAAAAACTAAACACACGTCTAAAAAAACATCCATTTAAAGGGTTAACATGTTCTACAAATATTTTCCTCATAAAATTTCACTAGCGTTTGTCAAAGGTTGAAAGTTTGTGCGACATGCTCAAAAATGGAAAATTTAAAAAAATTATCCCCATTTTAATATTATAAATCTGAGTGTTGGTTTGTCTGTCTGTCTGTTCCGCAATCAGGGAAGAACGACTGGACCGATTTTCAGGAAATTTTCACAACAGATAGAACAAACCGAGGCGGGAACTACTGGTCATAAGAGAAAGTGATCGAACAAAGGGGCGTAAAATGCCACGCGCCTTTTAATTATATTGAACGTTATTCTGTCTTTTCCTCAATAACGCTTAAACGGCTGAACCGATTTTCATGAAAATTTGACCACAGATAGCACTAATCGAGGCAGGAACTGTAGGCCATAAAAAAAGCGATCAGACAAATGGGCGTAAAATGCCACGACCCTTTTGAATTCATTGAAAGTTACATCTGCATTTTCCTAAATAACGTTTAAACGCCTGAACCGATTTACATGAAATTTTTACCACAGATAGTGCTAACCGAGGCGGGAACTATAGGCCATAAAAAAGAATGATCAGATAAAGGGGCTTAACATGTCACGCCCCTTCTCATTATATTGCACGTTATTTCTGCCTGTTCCGTAATTACACATAAACGGCTGAACCGATTTTAATAAAATTTAGACAAAGGGCGTAATTTGACACGCCCCTTTCTACTGTATTGAAAGTTTTTCTCCTTAACCACGCTAAAACGACTCAATCAATTTTAACAAAACTGTTTCCACAGATAGTAATGACCGAGGCCGGAAGTACAGTCGTTACAAACGGGCTGCAATCTACCATGCACCTTTGTAAACTGCCATGCACCTTTGTAAACTGCCATGCACCTTTGTAAACTGCCATGCACCTTTGTAATGTACTGAAAGATTTTTTTGCTGTTCCGTAATTACATGTAAACGGCGAACCCGATGTTATTTAAATTTTCACCACATAGCGGAAACTATAGGTACAATTGCCAGACAAAGGCGTAAATTGCCACTCCCCTTTGTAATACAGAGACATTTATTTATACCTGTCCCGTAATCACGATTAAACGCCGAAACCAATTTTATTAAAATTCTCACCACATATGGTACTAACCGAGGCGATCGTACAAAGGACCGTAAAATGTAGAACCTATTGTATTAAATTAAAAATATTTTTTTTTTGGTTTCGAAACCATATAGTAATGGTAAGACATTTATCTATTACCTTACTTTACCCTATACTGGACTGATGATTTTTGTTTGGGATGAGACTCAAAGTAATGGGTGGGATTGCTTAATGCATGAAAAATACAAAAAATTAATGCATATGGTTAGCGATAGGGAACAAAAAATCCCCCTAGGGGGTCGCGGAAGAGTTTCAGAGCGGTCGGGAACAATTTTGTTAAAACTTAAATTTTGGTAAATTTAAAATGTATTTTTTTATTTTTGTGTTATAAAAATATACAAATACTTTTATTAAAAAAATAAATTATGTTCATCACTTAAGGTCCCTCCGTAATCACTGTGCAGTTGTTAATTTCCCGGGATGCCCAACACAGATTTGTGAAGTTTTTGCCTGAGTCTGGGATCTGACAGTTCGTATTCTAATAACTTTTCTGAATCTGGGTTTCAAATTTGTCTACTACGTTAGGTTTTTGAGAAAAATTAAAGACAAAGTTTTCAAAAACGTATTCTTGTGCTTTTTTAAGATCATTGTGACTTTTTTGGATGCGTCTGGGATCTGACCACTTTTTCGATTTACTTTTTAATGCTGATTCCAAATCTGGATCCGAGTAACGGATCTAGATTAGTGACAGAATAAAATTTCAATCAATACCAAACATTACATAATTTTGAAAAAAGAACACTCATTACTCATAATTAGACTTTAAATGCTTTCTTGGTAAACATTTCTTCATTTCTGATCAGGTTAAACTGGAATTTTTCTTTTATTTCGGAAATAAAAAATCGATGAAGATAGCAAGTTTCGATATAAAATGCCGTAGTTCAGGATCTGGTTTCCAAATTTTTGAGGAAATTGAGGTCATAGTTCACAAAACTTTTGTTTTTTTTTTTTTTATTTTTTAGAAGTTTTTTAGGTGAAATTTTTGGTATGCGTCTGGGATCTGACCACACGGCTTTGATTAACCTTTCAATACTGCTTCTGAATTTGGTTTCCAAATTATTCCATTACTTCAGGTTCTTAAAAACACTGAGGGCAAAATTCAAGTTAATTATTTTTTTTTGTGGGGGGTCGTGAAAAATTTGAAATATTGAAAACGGGTTACAAAGCAAAAGTTAGTGAGAAGCTCAAACTTTCGTGTTTAGTTTTTCAAAAAGTACTAAAATGATCCCTTAAAATGGCAGATAGAGGGTTAAAATGGAACTCAAACAGAATATCGAAATAGCGATTTTTCCAAATTTTTTTTTTTTAACTTTTAACCGTTGATCTCACAGAGTAAAAATGTACAGTCAAATTTCCGGGGCTACGCCCTCTTTCAAGTGGGCGGTGCTTCAAAGTTAAAAAGTTGTTCTTAAATATCTTCAAAAGTACTTATATACATACATAAGCTAACTTGAAGAAATTTCTTTCAAAAGAAAAATTTCATTAATGGTGAAACGCGATTTTAAGTTATTTGTTTTTAATTTTTAAATATCTCACAAATTTTACTTATATAAGGTCATAAAAACTACACATAGGTGTGTAGCCAAGTTTCTAAGCTTTCATGTGGAATTTTACTAGACTCTCTAACTCTCCTAACACCAGAGATATAAAGGGTTAAAATTTTGGTGCTTCATAAATTCAGCCCAAACGGCTTCTCTAAATAAAGCTTTTATGCGTACAAACTCCATACACTAAGAAAAAAAAATTCTCAAATCAAGCAAAAACAATCTCAAATTAAAAATAAAACAGTGACAAAAGTCAACAAACTTTGTTTTTTCTAAAATTGAAAATGTTTATCGACACTTTTAATATGGCTTGAGTAACAAACAAAAGTTTAAAAATGAAATGAAACAACGTTGATTTGAGAATGTTTATATGTTCAAATCAAAAGTGCACATAATCAAATTAAATATTAAAAATTATTTATATAATTTTCTTTATGTTTCCTAAAATTTTCAATATAAATAATAAAGTACTGCACAATTCAACATTTTCTGTAAAAATGTCTTTTTCAAAAAATCCATGTCATGCCATGTCATGTTATTTCAAACAAGGTGTTGTGCCATGTTATGCTTACTCAAACACACTGTCTTAGCATGTCATTAAAACTTATCGAAGCTGTTGTACCCTGTTGAGTTCAGTATTATGTCTTCTAATGTTCTTTTGCATCATGTTTTTAATACTGTTTGGCCTACCTTAGATGAAAATATAAATTCTTCATTGTTTTTTTAATAAAAATCCTAAATCAAATAAATAATTGATTAAAAATAAATTAAATTCAAAGCATTTGCTATAGGTGGATTTTTTTGCTAACGTGTATAAATTATCCCATACAAATTTGACATAAATTTGCCGTATATACATAGTTAAAAAACGTCAAATGTGTATGGGATAATTTATACACGTTAGCAAAAAAATCCAGCTTATGTTAATTGAAATAACGGCAATAAAACAATTCCCCTAGTTTTTTTTTTTGTACAAAAACAAAGCATTAAAATACAATAAGATTATTTATTAATAGACAAAATATAAATGCTCCGTTATTTGATATCCGTTATCCTTCGCATAATTTCACTAAAATGTTAAAAAAAATATAATGAAAAGAAGTGTGCAATAAAACTAAACGCTAGTTTATAATAATTATATTATATTTTATATGAAATAATTAAGATTTATATATGTTCTAAAGTCAATAAAAGACAATTTTTATTGTTTTATAACAAATTAATACAAAAAAATTTATATTAAATGTATAAATAATTTCTCTTTTCCACTTAAGAACTTATATTTAAATATTTTGTTCATTAAAGCTTCAAAAGAAGATCCTTGAAAGTATTAAATATCATAATTAAATATTTTTTGCAGTTTAATTGCATATAATGAGCCATACAAATGGTAAAAAAGCATCAATTGTGTCATATGCTGCACATGTCGCATGTGTCGCATGTGTTGACATGGTCAATTTCTATGTTCATGCATGCAATTACAATTTTAAGACTATGCATAGATTTGTTTTGAATTTATTCGACATGCCTTCACATGTTATTGTTAAACATGTATTAGCGACATGGCATGAATTGACACTTGCATCATGTGACACTATGTTGTATGTTATATAGTTCAACATTTGCAGGCCTTTAGTAAATAAAACAATTGGAATTTTTTTATATTTATATACACATTTTATTTATTTTTCTTTACCACAGAAAAGTTATAAAGATGCAATTTTCTATATATAGAAATAAAATAATATATCGTCGCTGCTCTGACGAAAACACCCATGTGATTATCAAAAATTGTTTGAAGACGTCTACGAATAAGATTAATTTTGTACTTTCGCGATCTTTTAAAGATACACCTCTTACGTACATATTTAAATAATATTGCAAATCTACTTTTTCCATTAAGATTACCTTAAAATTCAACGCAAACGTTCACAAATTAGCTAGTATCTTTAATAAATACACATAAGTGTTTTTGTCAGAGCACCGACATTAAATAGACATCAAATAATACAAAAATTCCGGGATTGCTGGCATAAAATGTTAATTTTCTTCTGGATTATAGGTACTCCACATTAATTTCCGCAAACAGGTACTCCACATTAATTTTCACATTAATTTCCACACCGTTTTTTTTATTTATGTCAATACATATGTATTTACTTTTGACTTTTGTCACTTATTACAAAAATTTAGTTCATTGTTTTACTTTCAGAAAATATTTATTAGAGGTATTCAGAGTCTTGCTGCCAGCCCTGGCAATGTAGCAAAAGAGTATTTCTTTCAAAAAATACATGTATTTTGAAAAGTAATTTTGAAAAGTGCTCTTTTACCACCAGTGCCAGGGCTGGCAAGCAAGATTCTGAATACCACTATTGTTTTTCGTTTACTTAATTTTTATTGAAATTGAAAAGTTTTCACTTATGATACGCCTCGAGACTTTTCTAAAATAATTGCGTAATTTATATGGCGTCGTTTTTAAAGTTGTTTAAAACTCATTTTGCTATTGTTTACAATCAAAATGATTATTTTCATCATGGCAGCATCATGAAATAAAAAGGAGTTTTTTTATATTTAATTCGAAAAATATACTTTTAAAATCAAGACCGAAACATATTTAATTTTATAAAATTTCATTTCATTATTAAAATGTCTTTCAAAAATTTGAGAATTTTAAAAATGAGTACGAAAATGTTTGATTTGACGACGATTTTTTCCCTCAGTGTAGGTTCAGCCCAAATGGCTTCGCTAAATAAAGCTTTTCTACTTGGCGGCCTTCGGCCGGGCTTAGGGAGTACAAGCTCCATACATTCTTTTAGCGGCTTCGCTAAAAAAGCTTTTCTGCTTCATATGTTTAGCCCAAAAAATAGCACCAAAACTTAAACCCTTTATATCTCTGGTGTCAGAAGAGTTACAGATTATCTACACAGCTGTGTGAACATTTTATGACCTCATATATGTAACATTAATTAAAAATTAAAAAAAAAAAAAAAACGCGTTTGGGTGCTTAACGGGTCAATGAAATTTTTCCATGTAAAGGAATGTTCGAAAGTACTTTTTAAGATATTTTAGAAAAGCTTTTTTACTTTGAAAACCCGGCCTCTCAAAAGAGGGCGTGATACCTCCAAAATAAGAAGTTCACGCAACACAGGAAAGACCCCTTAGTCAATACACAAAGTTTTAATATGCTAGGAGTCATTTCAGTATTCTGGTCTTATGCCCTTACAACAGTGCCGGGTACAGCTTTTGAGTTTGCGAGGGGATTTTTTTTTTATATCGAACAAAAAAAAAAAATCATAAAATTTAGTAGTTTTTGACGAACAATTCGATTTTCAATTAAGAAATCAAAAAATTTCTTAACGAAAAATGTCTCCCAACCTTAAAATCAGACGATTTTAAGGTTGGGGTGTCTCGGCTTATCGGCTATATCGGTGTTTAAAAATTTCGTTGTCCAATTACAAAACCATGTGGACCTTCGGGAAAATTTCTATAACTTCCGAACAGATAGGAATATCGTCTAGGGCAAA
The DNA here is from genome assembly GCA_963921195.1 of Pegoplata infirma. NCBI lineage: Eukaryota > Metazoa > Arthropoda > Insecta > Diptera > Anthomyiidae > Pegoplata > Pegoplata infirma. The sequence continues at coordinate 194,571,562 of OY992539.1, forward strand.
AATACGTGTCGACTTAAATTTAATAAAGATTATTTCATATCAATATCGTAGGTCTATCTCTTCACATAAATACCCCCCAAAATTTATTATTTAACTGAAAAAAATATTTAAAGAAGCCGAATTTTTACATGGCTATGCCACCATTGGATAGGTATTAAAAAAAAACTTTCTTCTCATATGAAAACATCATATAGTTTCTTTAAAATAAATGGCTGAAAAATCCAAAAAACATTTTTTTCGCCATTTTTTGACACATGTTTTGAACCCCTAAATTCCCGATATGGCCGATAAGCTGAGACACCCCAACCTTAGAATTGTCTCTTTTATATATATTTTAAGTTTCAGGCAAATCGGTTCATAAGGGTTCAGATACTTCCCTTGTGAGACTTTTTTCATAGAGAAACATTTTTGTTTTCTAAGAACTTTTTTCCATAGAAAAAGTCTTATATTCTAAAACCTCTTACTATAGAATCTGAGAAATTTTCTTAGATAATAGAAAAAGTTTTTGATTCTGAGAACTTTTTTCAGTACAAAAAGTGTTAGATTCTGAGAATCTAAGAAAAAGTATCAGATTCTTAACCTTTAGTCTATCGAAAAAGTCTCAGACCTTGAGGCCTGTTTCTTTTCAAAAAAGTCTCAGATTCTAAAACTTTCTCCTATAAAATAAGTCTTAAATTCAGAGATTCTAAGACCTCTTTCCTATAGGAAAATACCTTTTTCTATCGAAAAACTCTCAGATTCTGCGACCTTTTTCCTGTAAATACGTCTCAAATTCTGAGACTTTTTTCTACAGAACATTTTGTATTGGGACATTTTTCCAATTTCTCCTATAGAAAATGTTCAGATTCTGAGAAATTTTTCCTGTACAAAAAGTCTCAGATTCGGAGAATTTTTTTTTTAGAAAAAGTCTTTGATTCTGAGCCATTTTCCTCATTTGTCGAAGATTGTAAGATAATTTTCCTACAGAAAAATTCTAAAATTCTGAGACATTTTTTCTATATAAAAAAGGACCTAGATTCTGATATATTTTGCCTATTGAAAAAAAGTCTCAGATTCTTAGACACTTTTCCTACAGAAAGTCACTGATTCTGAGGCATTTTTTTTTTTATTTTTTATACCAAAATTGTCACATTAACAACAATAGCCCTGTTTTCGCATAACCGTATACATGTTAACGTTAACCGATTAACCGAAAACATCACTTCTGTGAAAAAGGGTTGTGTATTTGCTATTAACAAAGAAAAAGGTTTGGGTCTTTGATATTTTAATAAAAATGTGATCTTGTCATCACTTTTTATCGACGCTTCATTTTAACGCCGATAATTATACAAGTTAAAAATAAGCGTGGATAATTTAAAATTTGTATGGGTAAGCGTATATACGGTTATGCGAAAACAGGGCTAATATTCCGCATAGAAAATTTCATTTTATATTAAGAACTTCCAAATTGACAGATATTTTTTCACAAAAAATTTTCGGATTTATTCACATTTTTCCTTGAAAAAATTTGAGATTTTCCCTATAAACGTTTTTAGATTTTTCCTTTAAAAATGTTTAGATTTTTTTCGATTAAAAATTTTCGGATATCAGAATTCTTTTCCTTTGGAAATTTGTTTAGAAAATTCCATTCTTTCTTCTTTCTTTTTTTTTTTAAATTTGATCTGGGGGGGGGGAGGATTTTCACATTTTTCCCACCCCTTGTACCCGCGCAAGATTTTTTTTTTTGTAAAAGTACCCTAGAAATTTGGACATTTTCTAAAAAAGTTGTAAAAATACAAAAAAAAAAAATTATAATAATCTTTAAACTATTTAATTTGTTATTTAATTCTTGTTATTTCAGTTTGCCTTAACACACTCCCACCCCACTCGTAGAATTAAACATAGCTATGGTAACCCTCCTACATCAATAACCTCAGTTTTCTTTTCGGCTTTGGTTGAATCGGTTGGTTTCGTGTCCGTCGTCCGTTCTTAACATTAATAGTTTATGTAAATTGTATTAAAAAAATTAGTTTAAGTTGTGTTTTTAATAAAAAAAGTAATAATAGCCCGAGTAAAAAAATTAATCTGGTCCTTTATGTAATTATATCTTAATTAATCTGGTAGCAGCTCTTAATTGATCTAATCTGATCTCAAAATTGGCTGTATCAGAAATTATGTAAAATTGTCTAATAATATCATATATGATATTGTTAGATTTAATTAGGTCCGAATTTTGGTCTAATGTGGATTTGTAAAATTTTATCAAATTGTATTAAAAATTATATAATCTTATATTTCATACAAATTTTTTAAAAAAAATTTGGACCATTAATTTTAAAACTTAAAACAAATATTTTAATGTAGTTATTGAATTCATTTAGGTTTTTTTCTTTTTGGGTTATATTAAAATTAGAATAAGCAACAATCTTCCAAGTTTTGTTTTTTTAATCATTTTAATTTGGTAAAAATATAAATTAATTTTTGTTATAATTTTTATTATTTATTTTTCTTCAACAATTTTTATTTTTATTTTTTTGTATAAAATTACATAAAATAATATTAAAATTAACTTAGAAAATTTTTGCTTTTTTGCTGTAATATAATAATATATTATTTGACATGGTACCATATATATTTATATGCGGAGTTGTATTTAATTTGGCCAATCTTGTATATTTATATACGGCATATATAATAATATATGTGACCACATATAATAATATATAACGTTATCTGAGACTATATAGGAAATTATTGAAATATTTTTTCCAATATATAATTTTATCTAGAAACATATAGTGTCAGATATAAACATATACAAATCTATATTCCTATACAATATTGTATATGACTATATCATTTCTTTTTTACTCGGGAGTGTTTAATAATGTGTTTTTTAATACAATTAAATATAAATAAATTAAATATAAAGTGTAAAAAGTGTAAATATAAATTTGTGAATTTTCATGAATTTCGTCATTGCAGGGGGTATTTATGTCGCTCACGAGAAAAAACTTTAACCGGTGGGATTAAAAGAATGATGGTTGAAAGAGGAATTGAATAAAAAAGGGATTTTTGATTTCTTTAAAAAAAACACTTTTGTATTGTTTTAAACAAAAAATAATTATGTGTTTCACACTTTTAAGATGTTAATGATTCAATATATTTTATAAAAAATTATTAAAATTGCAAATAAAGTACAAATTTCATGATTTTAAAAAAATCCCAAAAAAACCATTTAATCCCATCCACACTTCATTTGAGAGGAAAAATTGAGAGATGAGAGACACACAATCTCTTATCTTTCTTTCTCTATGGTCATTGTCAAAATTCACTTTGTCTTTTTTTACGTTTTTTAGTTTTCTTTTTCTCCGTTTTTTACATTTCTTGTCTCTATTAAAAAAAATAATACAAAAACAAAATGTGTTTAAATATCACCACAGAGAAAGAAAGATAAGAGATTGTGTGTCTCTCATCTCTCAATTTTTCCTCTCAAATGAAGTGTGGATGGGATTAAATGGTTTTTTTGGGATTTTTTTAAAATCATGAAATTTGTACTTTATTTGCAATTTTAATAATTTTTTATAAAATATATTGAATCATTAACATCTTAAAAGTGTGAAACACATAATTTTTTTTTGTTTAAAACAATACAAAAGTGTTTATTTTAAAGAAATCAAAAATCCCTTTTTTATTAAATTCCTCTTTCAACCATCATTCTTTTAATCCCACCGGTTAAAGTTTTTTCTCGTGAGCGACATAAATACCCCCTGATATCACTCTCATTGGAGAGATAATGAAGTATTTTGCAATTTGCTTTGCCCCAAAGTGTTTGTCTCCAAATGATAGTATGATTAATATACCAATCTAAGAAATTCTCATTGGAGACCTAATTGAGTGAGTGTTTTGTTTCGACTCAAAGTAAATGTGTTCAAAAGAGTAAGCTGTAATTTCATTTTTGTTTTTGCATACAAATGCAATAAAGGCTTTAATATTGTGTGGTCGAATATTTATTGTTTTGCCTGTTGGGTAAATTTTATAGCAAACATTTTATACTCTGTTGTTGTTGTTTTATAAATTTGTGTTTAAATTAGTGTTGCTAAATTTAAAAACTAAACGGTAATCGGTTCGTGCGTTAAAAATTGTGTCATGTAAACTAATATTTTATTCTGCTAAAAAGAGGTGAGTTTTATTTTTATTTTTTTAATTTTTATTTTATAAACTACAAATTAATAACACTGTGCTATAAAAAACACAAAATCTAATATACTTTTGAAATGAGGTAGTTAAGGTTGTAGGTCTCGTCGAAAGGATCACAAAAATGTCCATCAAACTTGCCAGACACCCTCAAATTTTAAAGTTATGGTAAAAAACTTTTTCTTTTGACTTTCTCACTAAACCACGTGTAACTTAAAAAGTTTTCAACCGATTTTCAATTTTTTACCTGTTTTTAATAGAAGAAGGATAGGGCTTTTTATGTGTGTGAATTGGTTTATACATATAAGAAAGAAATGTATTGATTTTTTCAACAAAATCTAATTTTTTTAGTTATTTTTTGAAAAATTTTTGAGTTTATCGATTTTTTTCTGCTATATTTCGTTAAACAATATTTATATTTATAAACGTATTCTTAAAGGAAATTTAATTGTGAATACGATGAGTTTTATGCCATTAAAATCGGATAACAATTGACTGAGTTGCGATAATTTTTCTAAAAAATAAAATTAAGATTTTCCATGAAATTAGCGTTCGGACAACCAAAAAAAAAAAATAATTTTTCAGGATAAATCTCATCGTATTCAGAATTAAATTTTCTTTAAAACTACGTTTATAAATATAAAGGTTGTCAAACGAACTATATCAGAAAAAAATCGATAAACTCAAAAAATTTTCAAAAAAATTACAAAAAGACTAGATATTATAGAAAAAACAACAGATATCTTTCTTATATGTGAAGACCACCAATTCAAACATATGGAGCCCTATCCTACTTATATCCAAAACAGTTGAAAAATTTAAAATCGGTTGAAAATTTTATGAACTACACTAGGTTTATTGAGCAAACTCCCGAAAAAACGTTTTTTGACAACTCTAAAATTTGAGGGTGTCTGGCAAGTTTAACCCAACAAACCAAAAAATAATACTCTATCATAACTAATATAATTTTTTACAAAAAATGTGAGTTATAAATTATCATTATAATGATAAAAAAATTGTATCATGAAAATATCTAAATATAATCATTTATGTTTGTTTTGATAGTTTGGCTGGAAATTTTTAATTTTATTTATTTGTGAAAGCAGTCAAAACTTTTCACAAAATATATTATTTTCTTTAAAAATGTGTTCTATTGGAGACACTATTGCGAAAATTGCTCGTTATACTAGCAATTCTCATCATTCCCACAATGCAATAATTAAACCCAAGGTATGTATGTTTACATAACTATAAAAATAATTGCATTCTGTTAATATATCATGGTGTGTTTTAAGGTTTCATCACGAATTTGGATATTTTGTGGATATGGATTCTTAGATGGAGCTTCATTAACAGTAAAAAACGCTTTACTTTCACAGAGTAAGTCCCCAATTAATATATTTTAGGAAAAATCTCACATTATCTGAGACTTTTATAGGAAAAATTTCTCAGAATTTAAGATTTTTTCTATAGAAAAAATGTCTCAGAATCTGAGACATTTTCTATAGGAAAAATGTCTCAAAATCTGAGACTTTTTCTATAGGAAAGATGTCGCAGAATCTGAATCTTTTTCTATCGGAATAATGTCTCAGAATCTAAGACTTTTTCTATAGGAAAAATGTCTTAGAATCTGAAACTTTTTCTATATGAAAAATGTCTCAGAATTTGAGATTTTTTCTATAGGAAAATTGTCTCAGAATCTGAAATTTTTTCTATAGGAAAAATTTCTCAGAATCTGAGACTTGTTCCATAGGAAAAATGTTTTAGAATCTGAGAGTTTTTCTATACGAAAAATGTCTCAGAATCTGAGACTTTTTCTACAGGAAAAATGTCTCAGAATCTGGGACTTTTTCTATAGGAAAAATGTCTCAGAATCTTAGACATTTTCTATAGGAAAAATGTCTCAGAATCTGAGACTTTTTCTATAGGAAAAATGTCTCAGAATCTGAGACTTTTTCTATAGGAAAAATGTCTCAGAATCTGAGACTTTTTCTATAGGAAAAATGTCTCAGAATCTGAGACTTTTTCTATAGGAAAAATGTCTCAGAATCTGAGACTTTTTCTATAGGAAAAATGTCTCAGAATCTGAGACTTTTTCTATAGGAAAAATGTTTCAGAATCTGAGACTTTTTCTATAGGAAAAATGTCTCAGAATCTGAGACTTTTTCTATAGGAAAAATGTCTCAGAATCTGAGACTTTTTCTATAGGAAAAATGTCTCAGAATCTGAGACTTTTTCTATAGGAAAAATGTCTCAGAATCTGAGACTTTTTCTATAGGAAAAATGTCTCAGAATCTGAGACTTTTTCTATAGGAAAAATGTCTCAGAATCTGAGACTTTTTCTATAGGAAAAATGTCTCAGAATCTGAGACTTTTTCTATAGGAAAAATGTCTCAGAATCTGAGACTTTTTCTATAGGAAAAATGTCTCAGAATCTGAGACTTTTTCTATAGGAAAAATGTCTCAGAATCTGAGACTTTTTCTATAGGAAAAATGTCTCAGAATCTGAGGCTTTTTCTATAGGAAAAATGTCTCAGAATCTGAGGCTTTTTCTATAGGAAAAATGTCTCAGAATCTGAGACTTCTTCTATAGGAAATCTCAGAATCTGAGACTTCTTTTATAGGAAAAATGTCTCAGAATCTGAGACTTCTTCTATAGGAAAAATGTCTCAGAATCTGAGACTTTTTCTATAGGAAAAATGTCTCAGAATCTGAGACTTTTTCTATAGGAAAAATGTCTCAGAATCTGAGACTTTTTCTATAGGAAAAATGTCTCAGAATCTGAGACTTTTTCTATAGGAAAAATGTCTCAGAATCTGAGGCTTTTTCTATAGGAAAAATGTCTCAGAATCTGAGACTTCTTTTATAGGAAAAATGTCTCAGAAACTGAGACTTCTTCTATAGGAAAAATGTCTCAGAATCTGAGAATTTTTCTATGTGAAAAATGTCTCAGAATCTGAGACTTCTTCTATAGGAAAAATGTCTCAGAATCTGAGACTTCTTTAGGAAAAATGTCTCAGAATCTGAGACTTTTTCTATAGGAAAAATGTCTCAGAATCTGAAACTTTTTCTATAGGAAAAATGTCTCAGAATCTGAGACTTTTTCTATAGGAATAATGTCTCCGAATTTTAGACTTTTTCTATATAAAAAATGTCTCAGAATCTAAGACTTTTTCTCAGATTCTATAGAAAAAAATGTTTTAGAATCTCAAAATGTGTCAGAATCTGAGACTTTTTCTTAGATTCTATAGAAAAAATGTCTCAGAATCTGAGACTTTTTCTATAGGAAAAATGTCTCAGAATCTGATACTTTTTTATAGGAAAAATATCTCAGAATATGAAACCGTTTTTATAGGAAAAATTTCTTAGGGTATGAGACTTTTTCTTTAGGAAAAATGTCTCATGATCTGGGACTTTTTCTATAGGAAAATTGTTTTAGACTCTGACAATGAGATTTTTTTGGCAGTAAAATTTAATTTTAAACTTTATATTTTTTCAGAAGCTGCAAGTATTTTACGAAAATCCAGAGCCGATGAACGTGTAAAAGGAACAAGTCAATATTTCCATGCTGTTTTATTGTTCTTAATTTATGTAATTTTTATAATTTAAATTAATTGTTATTTATTATTGATGTAAATTATTTTAAGTCAAAAAATGCATTAAAAGCAAAAAATTAAAAAAAACCCCGTTTATTAATTTTAGTATCATTTAGATATCATAAAAAATATTATATTTTTGGTTTATATTGATATCGAAAAGATATCATATTTTAATGGAATAATGATAAAATAACGATAAAATTCCAGGAATTTATCGAAATTATTGTTGCGCTGCTTAAAATTTTCGATATCATTATATTGTAATTTTTTATTTGAATTTCGATATTATTACGATAGGTACATTCTCAGCAGCTACCCCGATTATATTTGTATCATGTATAATATTATTTTCGGGCAAACTTATCATTGATATTATATTATTATGATATACAAGCAATATCTTTTGGTTTGTTGGGAATGGGCATTTTTATGATATACTCGACAAAACCAACAACTTATACCATGTCACATCGGAAGTATTTTTTACTGTAGCACAGTGTGATTGTATAAATCTACCATGCAAACACAACGATACGACATCGATTCGCCGGTTGTATTGCCGATACGATAAATGTTATTGCGGCAATTATCGAATTCGTATCGCCGGCGATACACCTTTCAGGAGAAACTGTTACCCGACGGAAATACATCCCGGTGATACGAAAACGATTCGCCTTGGAGATAAAAGGGCAATATCGCCAGATAATCGTGTAAACGAAAAATAAAAGATTTGTATGTATCGCCGGAATATCAAAAAATGATAAATCGGCGATACAGCTATATCGATTCCCTGAAGCTGAAAATATACATTTTTTTCATTCATATTTTGGTCATGTTAACATGACCAAATAAATGTATCCGCAACATTCGCTGAATTTTTTATTTTATCTTTGAAAGCACTTTTGTATATTTCGGCCAAATTTATATTCTTTCAACTATTTCTTGTTGTGCTTGATAAATTATTTTATTTTAAATTGACAAAGAAATAAAAATTTTCAATATTTTTTTTTATCGCCAAAATATCGTTCGTATGAGAAAATGGCGATATAATAAAAATACTACTTTGACTTTTTATTAAAATGATAAATTTTCGTATCGCCGCAATATCTTTTCGGCAATATATCGCCCTATTGTTTGCAGGGTAATTTCGTTAAAAAAAACTTAAACATGTTTGTTGTTAATAGAAACTAGGGTGTTTAATTAATCGGATTTTTTATTGTTCGATTAAACAATTAATCGTCATTTGGTATTTTTGATTTGTTAGATTAAACGAATTAAATTTAAAAATTGATCGATTAATCGAATAATTCCAAATTGAGAAATAATTGAATTTGGAATAAGTAAATAAACAATATTAATCACAAGTGTTTTAACATTTTATTAACAAAAAAAAATAATGTAAAAACATAAAAAATGTATCAGAATTTAAGTTTTCCGCAATTTTGTTTGAGAAAATTAAAAAAAAAGAGTTATGGAGATTTGAAAAATGTGTAGAATTCATAAATTATTTTTGTGGTCAAATTAAAAAAAAAATATATCATAAAAAATTTATGTTTATTATCTGCCTACATTTAGGAAAATAGGAAAATGTTAAAAAAAATATTTAATTTGAGCATATCATAGGATTTGTAATTTATTTTATTTTTTTTATAATTTTGTGGGGTTTTTCCCAAAATTCGAAACTTTGACCGATTTTAGCGAGGTCATAGAGTTAACTGTTTTGGTTCAAAATTTTATCAGGTACTTATTTAAGGTCGTTTAACAAATCCAAGCTTCTGACAGTTTTTTTTAATTCCAACGGCCACATACATATGCACATCTAGTTCGTTTATTTGACTTGAAACTTTAAAAAATTTTTACACATTATCAGAAAAACTCTATATTACTATTATTCGATTAATCGGCATAAATCCTTTAATCGAAATTTTAAATTAATCAAACAATTGTTTGCCTAAAATTGTTCGATTAACCGAACAAAAATTAATCGACTGAACACCCTAATAGAAACGCATGTATTTTTTTATGGGAATCCTTCCCTTTTTCTAAATCAGAGCTTCAAACTAACTTTTGCTTTTCAATATTTCAAAAAAAAAAAATATTAACATGAACTTTGCCCCTAGTTTTTAAAAACCTGAAGTAATAGAAAAATTTGAAATCCAAATTCAGAACCAGCACTGAATGATTAATCGAAACCGTTTGGTCAGATCCCAGACGCATACCAAAAATTTCGCATAAAAAACGTCTAAAAAATAAAAAAACACAATTTTTGTGAACTATGACCTCAATTTCCTAAAAAATTTGGAAACCAGGTCCCGAACTACGGCATTTTTTATCGAAACATAATATCGTCATCCATTTTTTATTTCCGAAATAAAAGAAAAATTTCAGTTTAACTTGATCAGAAATGAAGAAATGTTTACCAACAAAGCATTTCAAGTCCAATTTTGAATAATGATTGCTCTTTTTTAAAAATTATGTACCAATGTTTGGTATTGATCGAAATTTTATACGATCACAAATCTAGATCCGTTATTCGGATCCATATTTGGAATCAGCATTAAAAAGTAAATCAAAAAAGAGGTCAGATCCCAGACGCATCCAAAAATTTCACATAAAAAACGTCTAAAAAATAAAAAAACACAATTTTTGTGAACTATGAACTCAATTTCCTAAAAAAAATGGAAACCAGGTCCCGAACTACGGCATTTTTTATCGAAACTTAATATCGTCATCCATTTTTTATTTCCGAAATAAAAGAAAAATTTCAGTTTAACCTGATCAGAAATGATGAAATGTTTACCAAGAAAGCATTTAAAGTCTAATTTTGAGTAATGATTGTTCTTTTTTCAAAATTATGTACTAATCGTTGATTCAGAATTTTTTTCCTATCGCTGACCATACGATTTATTTTTTTTTTACTTTTCATGTATTACGCAAACCCCATTACTTTGAGTCTCATCCCAAACAAATATCATCAGTCCAGTATAGGATAAAGTAAGGTAATAGATAATAATAATACCATTACTATATAGTTTCGAAACCAAAAAAAATATTTTTAATTTAATACAATAGGTGCGACATTTTACGGCCCTTTGCCCAACCGCCTCGGTTAGTACCATCTCCAGTGAGAATTTTAATAAAATTGGTTTCGACGTTAAATCGTGATTATGCAACAGGTAGCTATAAATTTCAATGTATTACAAAGGGGCGTATAGTTTCCGCTATGTGGTTAAAAATTTAAATAACATCGGGATCACCGTTTACACGTAATTACGGAACAGCAAAAAAACTTTCAGTACATTACAAAGGTGCATGGCAGTTTACTACCATTGTTTGTAGCCCGTTTGTAACGACTATACTTCCGGCCTCGGTCATTACTATCTGTGGAAACAGTTTTGTTGAAATCGATTAAGTCGTTTTAGCGTGATTAAGGAGAAAAACTTTCAGTACAGTTGAAATGGGCGTGTCAAATTACGCCCCTTTGTCTAAGTTTTATTAAAATCGGTTCAGCCGTTTATGTGTAATTACGGAACCTGCAGAAATAACGTGCAATATAATGAGGAGGGGCGTGACATGTTAAGCCCCTTTATCCGATCACTCTTTTTTATGGCCTATAGTTCCCGCCTCGGTTAGCACTATCTGTGGTAAAAATTTCATGTAAATCGGTTTAGGCGTTTAAACGTTATTTAGGAAAATGCAGATGTAACTTTCAATAAATTCAAAAGGGTCGTGGCATTTTACGCCCATTTGTCTGATCGCTTTTTTTATGGCCTACAGTTCCCGCCTCGATTAGTGCAATCAGTGGTCAAATTTTCATGAAAATCGGTTCTGTCGTTTAAGCGTTATTGAGGAAAAGACAGAATAACGTTCAATATAATTAAAAGGCGCGTGGCATTTTACGCCCCTTTGTTCGATCACTTTCTCTTATGACCAGTAGTTCCCGCCTCGGTTAGTTCTATCTGTTGTGAAAATTTCCTGAAAATCGGTCCAGCCGTTCTTCCCTGATTGCGGAACAGACAGACAAACCAACACTCAGATTTATAATATTAATAATAGGGATTAATAGGGATGATTTTTTATATCTTCCTTTTTTAAGCATTTTGCGCATGTCGCACAAACTTTCAACCATTCCTTTGTTCATTCCTTTGACCACCCCTAGTGAAATTTTATGAGGAAAATATTTGTAGAACATGTTAACCCTTTAAATGGATGTTTTATTATACTTCTGTGTTTAGTTTTTGAAAAACGACTAAAATGACCCCTTAAAATGGCAGTTAGTCCCAATTCACAACAGGCAATTTTAATTGCGGCAATTTTTGTGTTTCTCTTTTGAACTTGCCGTATATGTTCACACACTGGCAATTCTGTTCTATTAGAGTGAGAGTTGCGAATGAAAAAACAAAACGAATTGCCAGTACGAGCAAGTTTTTTCCCCTTTCCATTCCTCTTACCTCTCTCTCCTTTAAACTAAGAATTGCGGCAATTAAAATTGCCCTGTATAAATTGGGACTTAGAGGGTTAGTATATTCTAAGAAAAGAATCGTCATACAATTTCACTAACCATATTTTGAAGCTCAGATGTGTTTTTATTATAAATTATTTTTAGGTTTTCCAAACGCCTTTGATAAAAAAATAAAAACTTCAGTGGGCCATTAAAAATATATCTGAACTGACTTTGCAAAACCTTTTGGCAGTTTTTTCTATTTGATGGTCCACTTTCATATGCCGTTAAAGCCATTGAAGCTGACTTTTCTTGTTGCATAGTTTAATTAAACATAGCTATGGTAACCCTACATCATTAACATCTGAATCAGTTTTCGTTTCGCATTTGTTTGAATCGGTTGTTTTTGTATTCGTCGTCCGTTGTTAACATTAAAAATTATTGTAAATTTTATAAAAAATTAATTTAAGTTGTGATTTTAATAAAAAAGTTATAATAGTGTTTCATAATTGTGTATCTTTAAACAAAAACAATTAAATATAAAGTGTAAAAAGTGTAAAAAATAGTTTGTGAATTTGCATGAATTTCGTGATTGTCGAAATTCCTTTTTCTTTTTAAGTTTTTTTTAGTTTTCTTTGGGCTTAATTTTTGTTGTCTCTTAGTTATCTATTCTATCAGGGGGTATTTATGTCGCTCACGAGAAAAAACTTTAACCGGTGGGATTAAAAGAATGATGGTTGAAAGAGGAATTGAATAAAAAAGGGATTTTTGATTTCTTTAAAAAAAACACTTTTGTATTGTTTTAAACAAAAAATAATTATGTGTTTCACACTTTTAAGATGTTAATGATTCAATATATTTTATAAAAAATTATTAAAATTGCAAATAAAGTACAAATTTCATGATTTTAAAAAAATCCCAAAAAAACCATTTAATCCCATCCACACTTCATTTGAGAGGAAAAATTGAGAGATGAGAGACACACAATCTCTTATCTTTCTTTCTCTATGATTCTATAAAAAAAAAAAAAAAATGCACAAAATGTGTGTAAAAACATAGAGAAAGAAAGATAAGAGATTGTGTGTCTCTCATCTCTCAATTTTTCCTCTCAAATGAAGTGTGGATGGGATTAAATGGTTTTTTTGGGATTTTTTTAAAATCATGAAATTTGTACTTTATTTGCAATTTTAATAATTTTTTATAAAATATATTGAATCATTAACATCTTAAAAGTGTGAAACACATAATTATTTTTTGTTTAAAACAATACAAAAGTGTTTTTTTTAAAGAAATCAAAAATCCCTTTTTTATTCAATTCCTCTTTCAACCATCATTCTTTTAATCCCACCGGTTAAAGTTTTTTCTCGTGAGCGACATAAATACCCCCTGGTAAAAAATATCATTCTCAATGGAGAGTTAAAAAAGTGTTGCAATTTGTTTTGATATAAAGTGAGTGCCTCAAAATGAGAGCGTGATTAATATTATTTGTTTTGGTATAGCAAAAGAGTATGCTTTAGTTTTTTTTTTTGTTTGTTTTCGCATACAAATCAGTGTTGCCACCCGTGAACCAATAAATTATCCAGAAGTTTTTCCGAAAATATCCAAAATCCCGAAAATTATCCAAAATATCAAAAACATTTTTTCAATTTAAAGAATAAGGGCGGATTACTCAATGAAAAGTTAGCTGCTAACTGCCGATTTAACGGAGCCTTATGTCAAAATTTGTATGAAAAAGTTAAATTTAACGGAGAGTTATTTTATAACGGAGCATTGAGTAATCCAGCCTAAATGAAATAATTTTTTAAATAAAAATCATACTTTTTGTACTGTTCAGAATAAAAATTATTTTAAATTTTAATAGTTAATTTTTTTTAACATTTCTATTGTGGGCTCAAGGTTTGAACCCCTATTTCATTCAATGCCTACTTTTGTAAAAAGATTTGAAGCAACAGTATTTGAAGATAATTGATTTCGTAAATCATAAGAAATTTAAAAACATTTTCTAAATTTAGAAAAGATTTTCACCAGCACAATTAGTAATTTTAAAAATGTTTGCTCAATTAATTTGGACATCCAAATAATCAAAAAGACCATACTTTTTGTGGTCCAATAAGGCTTTGAAATTTGAAAAGCTCCAAATTTAAAGATATTGCCAAAACTAAAAACAAAAGAAGTGCTATCAAATAAGAAAAAACTAACGAAAATCGCCAAATTAAAATAAAAAAAAATATATTTAGTCCATTTAAAACTTTAAATTGTAACTCATAAAATTATCCATAAATTATCCAAAAATGTAATTATCCAAAGAGTATCCAAAAATTTTTAAATTATCCATTTTTTGGATAATTATCCAAGAAGTGGCAACACTGATACAAATGCAATAATGCCTTTAATATTGAGTTGTCAAATATTTGTTGTTTTGCCTGTTGGGTAAATTTATAATATAAATTTTATACTCTGATGTTGTTGTTTTACAAAGTTTGTGGTTAAATTAGTGTTGCTAAATAAAAAAACTAAACGGTAATCGGTTCGTGCGTTAAAAATTGTGTCATGTAAACTAATATTTTATTCTGCTAAAAAAAGGTATGTTTTGTTTAATATTTTTCAATTTTTATTTTATAAACTACAAATTAATAATTTTATAAAATTAATTTCGGTAAACAAAACTTAAATATATTTGTTGATTATAAAAACGCATATATTTTCTGATAGGAAACTTTCCCTTTTCTAGTTGTTAGTACCACACCGCATTACACTAAATTATAGGTATATTTCTTTAGTGTTAATATATTTTATAAAATTTTTTATGGTGGGAATCATTCCCCACAACGAATTTTTTTAAACACGGAACAACTGATTTTTATAAATTTTTTGTAGATGACATCCCTTTTTATACTGATTTCAGTAAAAACAAATATCGGATCGCAGAGACATATTTCGCGAGATATTTCGCTTCAAATTTAAAAGCGAAATAGCCCATATCTCCGTCAATGCTTATCCGATAAATATGAATTTGGTATTGTTGGAAAGGTAATTTAAATACCTTTAAAATAAAAAAAATTGGTCAAAATGGGTTTACCCACGTTTTTGTGTTAAAAAAAAAATTGGTTTAAATAATTTTTTTTAAAAAAATATCGCTTTTATAGTGACGTAGTTTGTTTATACATATTGTATGAAGACCAAGGATACAACCTTTCATTTAAAACCGGTGCTGACATCGTTGCTCTTTTAACAACGAAAATATAAATGTTCAAATTTAAACCGGAATTTTCGGTTTCTATTTTTAAAGCGAAATTGTCCATATCTCCGCAAATTACATTCCGATTAAGATTTGATCAAAACCAGGGAAAAATTAAATCTAAAAACGCCATTCTCTCTAGAATTAAAAAAGAAATTAAGCAAAATTATTGATAAGTGAAGCCCCTTTTTTGGGGTCCTTTTTAATAGCCCAGTTGGCAAAATAAAATCACACCTGACATACTGCTGACTCTCCCTTTATGAAATCGCTGACATCTTCATACAATTTTTCAAAATGTCATCAACGACATGTCAGCTGTTGGTCAGCAGTGTCCACCAGTATCTGTGGCCACTAACAATTCGTTTAAACATCCGCTGACCAACTGCTGACATGTCATTGATGACATTTTGAAAAATTGTATGAAGATGTCAGCAATTTTATAAAGGGAGAGTCAGCAGTATGTCAGGTGTGATTTTTTTTTGCCGACTGGGAGGGACATCAAGAGAAAATTTTTTTTGTTTTATCATTGTTTTCTGCGTAGCCGGCCTTTGGCCGGGCTTAGGGATTACAAACTCCATAAATTATTTAAGCGGCTTCGCTAAATAAAGTTTTTTTGTGTGTCAGTCGTATTTAGTATTGACAAAGTTATGGGAAATTTAGCTTTAAAACTAAAATACCAAAATTCCGGTTAAATTTTGATCCTTTATATTTTTGTTGGTTAAAGAGCTACGATGTCGAGACTGGTTTTAAATGAAAGGCTGTATCCTTGGATTCAATATAATGTAAACAAACTATGCCAATATATAAGACATATTTTTAAAAAAATTGATTTAAACAAAAAATGTTTTGTTTTTTTAAAGCACAAAAAAGTGATTTGGCTCGCAATGGGTTAACAGATTTTGACCAACTTATTTTTGCTGGAAAGGTATTAAAATTGCCTTTCTAACAATACCAAAATCAGCTTAATGTGATAAGTAATAAAGGAGATATGGACAATTTCGCTTTCAACTTTAAAGCGATATATCTCGCGAAATATGTCTCAGCGACCCGATATTTTTTTTGTTAATATCAGTATAAAAAGGGCTACCATCAACAAAAATTTTGAAATATCGGGGCGGTGTCTTTCAAATGCAGTTAAGTCTAATATTTAAATGAATAAGTAGAGCCTGAGCTCAACTGTCTTTACAGAAACACAAATAGATTTTTTTTTGTTTTTCAAAGTATTGAAAGTAAATGTTTTCTAAATTACTCCTTAAGTAAATAAAGGATTTCTATAATCAAAATAGAATCCTCTACTTTCAACGAAAAGTTAAAAAAACTGTGTCATTAAAAAAATGCATTTTTAATGCATTAAAAAATTGCATTTGCATTTAAAACGCATTTTATGTTAATACATTTTTGTGAACTTTTACGTTTACAGTAGGGGATTCTAGTTTCATTTTCAATTTTGATATCCGATATTTACTTAAGGAGTTATGGCTTTTCAAAAATACATTTGAAAACAATTTTGCAATCATTTATCTACAAAATTTTGAAAAACAAAATAAAATTACATTTTGTTTGTTTTTATATGGAAAAAATTAACAATATTTAAAAAAATATTAAAAATAGAAGACCTTTGTGTCCTATGAAAATGATAGCCGATTTTTTTTCGACAAAATGCCACACATTAATAATATATTAATTAAAAAAAAATCAAAAGCGGTAAAAGTTGACGAAAATGCACTAAAATAAAGCCAAAATAATGACACATTTTTTTTTTTTTTTAAATTCTACGTTTAGAGAAGTGGAGTTTTGCTTTAAATTTAAATTTTGAATGAAAAATCCATTATTTACTTATGAAGTTATAGCTCTTTAAACTTTACCACTTTTTACATTTTTTGTAATTTAAAAAAAATGAAAATCGCGAATAAAATTTCAAGTTTTTGGAATTTGATTAAACTTTAAATGGGAACATCTAAAAAAATCTGAAGACCCACGTCCAGATTTGTTGTTTTGTATCGTAATTTTGACCGATATGAATATGGAGCTAAAGCTTAAAAAAAATATGTTTTCCTATCGGTCACAATTTTTTGTTGGGTTATTTGATGTGTTTAAATGATATTGCCAACTTATATTTAGCAACACTCTTTTGTTTAAAAGATAAAATCCAAGTGAAAACTGTAATTATAATTTTGTTTTATAAGCGCTTTATATGAATGCCTTAATTATAAATTGGATGCTTTTTTAGCTTGTTTTGCATTATTTTTATAAAATTATTTTTTTAATATTTGTAATTTTGTGTTTTAGAATTTCTCGACTTCAATAAAAACACATTTTTCGTTAAATATAATATTAGCTTTTGATTGATTGAGATGTTCCTTAACAAAATGTAAAGGATCGTGATGACCTAATTGGATATTTATCGATTTCAGTTTAAATTTCTTCAATTTAAATTGATTTATTTATTTCAATTGAAATAATTATAAATAATTTTGCAGTCTTTTGCCTATTTTTTTTTATAAATCTGCAAAATATTTTATGTAGCCACATTCCTATAATTTTTTTTTTTGCTACACTTTCGCATTGGCATTTATTTTAATAAATATATCCCAGTCTACCTTCTTTACTTTTTACGAAGGCTTTTATTGCAAAAAATATTAAAATTCATAAAACTCATAAGTCACTTTGTGTTAGGCCCACACTGCGTATACTTTATTTGTGAGTTTAATCTAATATTAACCCACATACGCCATAGTGTCATAGTAAACTATTAACACTATTATCGATTTACAAAGTGATATAAAAATAGATTCCATATAAAAGCTGGAGACGAAAAAAAATACAAGATTTATACTTAACAATAAAAGTCAGTAAAACTTGAAAAAAAAAAATTCTATGATTCTGAATCTTCGAAAGCAAGAACTAAAGCAAACTCTTTATATTCACGATAGTTAAAAAAAAGCATAATTTGTGAAAATTTTTTAAATTTTAATATTTCAATTTTTGAAATAATGTTTATTTCAGTTCGAGGCCAATTTCCCCATTATGAATTAACATAACAAGTACTTATGTTAACTCTACTTTCTTTATTAGGATATTCTCCTATTAAATACTCGAGAGAGTTTCTTGCTTTCAAAAAATTTGGCAATTTTCAGGAATGAATTGACGATCGTTTCGGGGGATTTCCAGTTCCCCCATCATCAGAATTCTTTAGAAGATTAGGTAATACTGTTAGTGTCCAAACATCAAATATTCATATTCGTATTTATTTCAACCTAATGAGAAAGAAATAAAGAAGAACAATAGTGGTATTCAGAGTCTTACTTGCCAGACCTAGTACTGGTGGTAAAAGAGCACTTTTTTAAATTACTTATCAAAACACATGTATTTTTGGAAACACATATCAAAACACATGTATTTTTGCCAGGGCTGGCAGCAAGACTCTGAATACCTCTAATGATTTCGAAATTTGACCAGTATACCAAACCAAATACAATTGGAAGCATGTTGATCTGCAAGTATGCCGTCGGCATATGTGCTATGCAGTTTTTTGTTTTTGCTTCAAATAGAAGACAAAAACTCTCTCGTACTAAGAGTAGGGTTATCAGGTTTGTTTAATTTTTATTAATAAAAAAAATTAGTTATTTATTCGACCTTTAATTGTGCAATGAAATAATGTTTATTTCAGTTCGAGGCCTATTTCCCCATTATTAATTAGCATAACAAGTACCTATGTTAACTCTACTTTCTTTATTAGGATATTCTCCCATTAAATACTTAATAGAGTTTCTACTGGAGTTTCTACTATGCTGGTCAAATTTCGAAATCAATGTTCTTCTTTATTTCTTTCTCATTAGGTTGAAATTAATACGAATATGAATATTTGATGTTTGGACACTAACAGTATTACCTAATTTTCTAAAGAATTATGATATTGTGGGAAACTGGAAATCCCCCGAAACGATCGTCAATTCATTCCTGAAAATTGCCAAATTTTTTGAAAGCAAGAAACTCTATCGAGTATTTAATAGGAGAATATCCTAATAAAGAAAGTAGAGTTAACATAAGTACTTGTTATGTTAATTCATAATGGGGAAATTGGCCTCGAACTGAAATGAACATTATTTCGTTGCACAATTGAAGGTCGAATAAATAACTAATTTTTATTATTAATAAAAATTAAACAAACCTGATATTTCAATTTTTTTTAAAAATTATTTTTTAACATGTTACGAAATATCGAACGAAATTATAATAAAAAAATTGAAATAAGCCCAATTTTGGGCGCCAATCGTGAACTTAGTCACATTATAGTGACATTTTCTGTTAAACTTTTAATATCCCCAAGTGACCGTGAAAATTTTTTATTTAACTAGACCTCAAAATTATGTGGTGCAAATTTGAGGCCAATCGTAATAAATTACCAGCCCCCCCCGCCTGCGATCAAAATTTTGAATTTTGAAAATTTAAAAAATGAATATGTAGTGCGATAAAACATATTAATTAGTGTTGATGCGATGAGCTCGAATATTTAAAATCTTTTAAATCGGTCGTATGATTTTCAAAATATTGCTAATTGAAATTTGTCAAAAATTAAAAAAAAAAAAATCTATTTAGAAAAATACAATAATAGAGCGTTTAAAAAAATTATATTTTATATGTAATTCATTTGAAAATAAAGTTTTTGAAAATAAAATAATAAACATATTATAATAAACGTACTACAATTAAAATAAGCGCCATGTTGGGCGCCATTAGAGTGTAATTTTTCTCTAACTTTCAATATTCCCACGTGTCCGCGCAAATTGGAATTCTAATAGACCCAAAAAAAATGTGTTACGAATTTGAGGCCAATCGAATTAAACTAACCCGTGACTCCCGGCGATCAAAGTTTTGAATTTTTGAAGATTTAAAAAATAAAAAAACCTTTCGACCGATTTCCGAAATTTTTTGGATATTTGTGTACCGCATGCCAAAATTAATAAAACTAATGTGTTTTTATGTTTAAATTTTTCAAAACCCCAAAATTTTTATTGAAATTTTTCAAAAATCAAAACTTTGAAGTTTTCCAAGGGTTAAAATGGACCGCTTTGATATTCACAACAGCTGGGACATTTTTCTTATAGAAAAAGTCTCAGATTCTGAAACATTTTTCTTATAGAAAAAGTATCAGATTCTAAAATATTTTTCTTACAAATTTTTATTACAAAAGATATCTCAGATTCTAGAGCATTATTCTTATAGAAAATGTCTCAGATTCTGAGAATTTTTCTATAGAAAAATTCTTAGACTCTGAGACATTTTTTTTAATAGAAATATTCTCAGATTCTGAGACATTTTATCTGTAGAAAAAATCTCAGATTCTGAGACTTTTTTTCTATAGAAAAAACCTTAGATTCTGAGGCCCTAAGATTCTCATATTCTAAACATTCAGATTCAGAGACTCTCAGATTCTGAGTCATCATAGAAAAAATCTCAGATTCTGAGACATTTTTCCTATAGGAAAGTCACAGATTCTGAGACATTTTTCCTATAGAAAAAGTCTCAGATTCTGGGACATTTTTGCTGAAGAGACATTTTTTCTATAGAAAAATTCTTAGATTCAGAGACATTTTTTTTTTTTGTAGAAAAAATCTCAGATTCTAAGATATTTTTCTATAGAAAAATGTCTCAGAATCTGAGAATTTTTCTATAGAAAATGTCTCAGATTATGAGACATTTTTACTATTGAAAATGTCTCAGATTCTGAAATTTTTTTTCTATAGAAAATCTATTAGTTTCTGACACATTTTTTCTATAGAAAAATTCTCAGATTCTAAGACATTTTTTTTTAAAGAAAAACTCTTTGGTTCTGAGACATTTTTTTATAGAAAAACTCTCAGATTCTGAGATACTTTTTCTGTAGAAAAATTCTCAGATTCTGAGACATTTTTTCTTTTTTTCAGGTTCTGGGTTTCAGGTTTTCAGGTTCCCTATAGAAAATTTCTCAGATTCTGAGACATTTTTCCTATAGGAAAATTTTCAGATTCTGAGACATTCTTTCGATTTTTAAATTATCAGATTCTGAGATATTTTGTCTATAGAAAATTCTCAGATTCTAAAAAATTTTTCTATAGAAAAATTCTTAGATTCTAACACATTTGATGTATTGAAAAATTCTCAGATTCTGAGACATTTTTACTATAGAAAAATTCTCAGAGTCTGAGACTTTTTTTATAGTTTCAGAATCTGAGATTTTTCTATAAAAAAATTCTCATAGTCTGAGACATTTTTTTTATAGAAAAATTTTCAGATTCTTAAACATTTTTCTACAGAAAAATTATTTTTTCTTCATTTTTTCTATAGACATATTTTCTATAGAAAAACTCTCAGATTCTGAAACATTTTTTTTTAAAAAAAAATCTCTCAGATTCTGAGATATTTTTTCTGTAGAAAAATTCTCAGACTCTGAGACATTTATTTCTTTAGAAAAATTTTCAGATTCTGAGACGTTTTTTCTTTTTTTCAGGTTCTGGGTTTCAGGTTTTCAGGTTCCCTATAGAAAATTTCTCAGATTCCGAAACATTTTTTCTATAGAAAAATTCTCAGTTTCTGAGACATTCTTTCGATTTTTAAATTATCAGATTCTGAGACATTTTGTCTATAGAAAATTCTAAGATTCTAAAAATTTTTTCTATAGAAAAATTCTTAGATTCTAACACATTTGATGTTTGAAAAATTCTCAGATTCTGAGACATTTTTACTATGGAAAATTCTCAGAGTCTGAGACTCTTTTTATAGTTTTAGAATCTGAGAAATTTTTCTATAAAAAAATTCTCATAGTCTGAGACTTTTTTTTTATAGAAAAATTCTCAGATTCTTAAACATTTTTCTACAGAAAATTTTTTTTTTCTTCATTATACCCTCCACTCTAGTGATAGAGGGTATATATAAGTTTGTCATTCCGTTTGTAACACATCGAAATATTAGTCTAGGACACCATAAAGTATATATATTCATGATCCTTGATCGATTTTAAGTCGATCTAGCGATGTCCGTCCGTCCGTCCGTCCGTCCGTCCGTCCGTCTGTCTGTCTGTCTGTCCGTTGAAAACACGCTAACTTTTGAAAGACTTTACGGAGGCTCCTGAAGTTTGACATATATGTTCTCCATTTACCGGGTCAGGTTGGTATTGCAATCCAGCGAAATCGGTCAAGTGGTTCAAAAGTTATGAGCAAAATAGTAAATTTCGGCAATGGTATTTTTCGAATTTACAAGATTAAAACCACTATAACTTTCGAAAGACAATTCTGAGGGGGCTGATGCTCAGCATATATATTTGTCGTTCCCCAAGGCTGTTTGGTTTTGAATTTCAGCAAAATCGGTTCAGTGGTTCAAAAGTTATAAGCAAAGCACTGAATTTCAGATTTGTTTCACCTTAAACTGTTGAAAACTCGTTAAACAAGTTTTAAAAGCATGGTGAAATACCAGGACTATGATCACGTAAAGTGAGAATGATGTATCGACGTCGTCAAAACGATGCATTGGCTTCACGTAACTCGATTTTTCTTAAATCGTATGTTCGAAATCGTCATTTTGACGATTTTTAGCTTCACGTAAGCTCAAAATCGTTGAACAACAATCGTTAAATCGACTTAAAATAAACGACATCTAATGAGGTGTCGTGTTGCTCATTTTTTTGTAAAAATATGAACTTAATTGTTATATTTTGGATAATTTTTCACTTTTATTAATAAAAATTGTGTTTTCCTTTTAAAACACTACTCTAACACACAAAAAATAAATTTTTTTATTTTTGAAATTTTGTAACTTCGTTTTGAAGTTGAAGCTTTTATTCTGTTTGTGAGTTGTTTATTTATTTACATTTATAAAAAAAACAAATACATATGTCAACAATAAAAAAAAAAATCACATGAAATTTTCATCACATAAAATCTAGTTCGGTGTTTTGTTGTTTACGTTTTCATTTAAAGTTGAAATCAAATACCCAAAATTTAAAAAATTATAACGAAAAAAGAGCATTCGTTTATAGAAGTAAACTTCTTTTTTGGAGGGTGGAAGCTCTTGGAATCCTTTTGTGTAACACAAAATAAAAACAATTAAGAGTGTTAAAAAAGTGCATTCGTTTATATAAGTGTATTTTTTTTTAAGGCTTTTTTTTGTAGGTTTTCTAAAGCTAAATTTAAAATTATCTTATTATTTATGGTAGTGTTTTGTTTAGGTGTTTTTTTTCACAATATGTAATTTTGACATATGTCAGTTTGACATACGTTGTCGTTTTCGATATTATGTTCGAAACGATACGTTAGTGATGGGCTTACGTGAAGCAAAATAAAAACGACATCGTTCAATCGTCGACAGACGTTACTCACTTTACATGATCACAGTCCAGTTTTGTAAAACTTGTTGTTGTTTGTTTTCTTGTCGTGGCCCACGACTCGTGGGGTGCAGTTTAGTTGTTAGACAAGTAAATATTTGTTATTGTTTGTTATTGTTAGTGTAACTGTATGTAACGGGAAAAAATCAAATAAAGTATGTGTATGATTGAATGTTAATTTGTTTTTGGTTTTTAAAGAAGAGGATGGTAATATAAACAAGGAAAATATGTGAAATAGTTATTTTTTGTATTACATATAGGTATAAAACAACAAAAATATTTTACAAAGTAATTTGTTACTCAAAGAAATTGTACACTAAAAAAATATTTACACTCAAAAAAAATGTTACACTCAAAAAAAAAATGTACACATTATTATTTTTTTTTTTTTGGATGAAATGGCAGACTCAAAAAAATGTTGACAGTCAAAAAATTTTACACTCAAAAAAATTTGATTGATTAAAAGGAAGTTTGACTCAAAATAATATACATATTTCTAATAAAAAATTTGTAATGCAATTTTTTGATTTTTTTTTTAGAAAATTACTATCAGATAACATTGTGGAGGGTATTTATAGATTCGACCAAGTCGAATTTAATTTTTCTACTTGTTTTTTCTATAGACATATTTTCTATAGAAAAACTCTCAGATTCTGAAACATTTTTTTTTTAAAGACAAACTCTCAGATTCTGAGATATTTTTTCTGTAGAAGGTTTTCAGGTTTTCAGGTTCCCTACCGAAAATTTCTCAGATTCCGAAACATTTTTTCTATAGAAAAATTCTCAGATTCTGAGACATTCTTTCCATTTTAAAATGATCAGATTCTGGGACATTTTGTCTATAGAAAATTCTCAGATTCTGAGAAATTTTTCTATTGAAAAATTCTTAGATTCTAACACATTTGATGTATTGAAAAACTCTCAGATTCTGAGACATTTTTACTATAGAAAAATTCTCATAGTCTGGGACATTTTTTTTATAGAAAAATTCTCAGATTCTTAAACATTTTTCTATAGAAAAATTCTTTTTTTCTTCATTTTTTCTAAAGTCATTTTTTCTAAAGTCGTTTTTTCTATAGAAAAAGTCTCAGAGTTTGAGACATTTTTTCTATAGAAAAATTCTCAGATTCTAAGACATTTTGCTTATAGAAAAAGTTTTTGATTCTGAGACCTTTTTCTTATAGAAAAATTCTCAGATTCTTAGATATTTTGGCTGTAGAAAAATTTTCAGATTCTGATAAAATTTTTCTATAGAAAAATTCTCAGATTGTAAGACATTTTCTCGATAAAAAAATTCTCAGATCTTGAGGTATTTTTTTTAAAGAAAATTTACAGATTCTCAGAAACTTTTTCTACAGAAAAATTATCAGATTCTGATTCATTTTGCCTATAGAAAAATTCTCAGTTCTGAAACATTTTTTTCTATATAAAAATTCTCAGATTCTGAGACATTTTTTCCATTAACTTAAGAAAATCCACTAATATTTTGTGTGTTCTTTTAATTAGAATGAACACAATTTTTTTAAGTGTATTTATTTAAAAACCACTTACAAGTTTATTGCATGTTCTTAAACTTTGACCTTGTCACTTTAAAATGAAATTCCAATCACACTCATATACACTTATTGTGTAAGCAAAAAAGTACATTATTCGAGTTCTATTTTTGTACGTTTTTTTCGTGTATGGTTTGACACAAAAGACAACTTATAAAATACAAATTGATTTCTGGTATTCACTACCAAACCAATACAAACATATAAATACCATAAAAAATGGAGTGCCCTTTGGGTTTTTTAACAAACATTTACAGTTTTTTTTTATGTGAATAAAAAAATGATGGTGGATTTTTGTTATGCCTAGAAGCAGTGAAAAAAAAACATCACACAAAAATATTTAAAATGATGAAAATGAGGAGGAAGTATAAAAAACCGAGATGATAAACGATTTTCGATAAGCGTATAGTAAATGAATTTGAACACAGTTCATATTGACACTTACACAAACCTAAATATACTAAAATGTCATAAGGACAAAAAACTGAATGTTACATAATGGGGCAAGAAAAACATTTTTGATATGAATTTTTTAATTTTTTTTTGTTTTTAATAACTTAAACCAGTAGTTATAATTAAAAAAACGATGATTTTTCTTTTTTTGCCTGGTATTTAAATTCTCTACTAATTGATTTTTTATTCTCCTGGCCCATTGTGCAGTTAGTTGCCTAAAAAGAAAACATGGCCAGCAATTGAAATTGAAATTTACAACCATATCAATGTTTTATATGAATGAATACATCTACAAAATATTCGTTTATAAAAAAAAAAAAAATATCGCAAAAAAAATGTAGAAACGTGCGTTTGAATTTTGAACTTTCAATGGCAGTTTCGATAGAATTTTTTTTGTTGGTCTCTTTGTTGCCTCAAAAAAAAAAAACGAATAAAAAATTTAGGCTCAAAATTGTCAGATTATTTAAAAAAGGAAACTGTTGAAAAAATAACACTGACAAACGGAAATTGCCTTAGCAGTTGAAAAATGATATGAAATTGATGTTTGTATTCAACAGAAAAATTTTACAAATATTTGAAATTTATGGTACTTTTACATGCAATTGTTGCCATTGTTGTACCTATGAAAGATTTTTGTTTGATAGATAACATCTTTAGGGCATCATAATGGAGGGGAAATTAATCATCAATATTATTTATTACATTTGAAGATACAATTTCAACACTTTTTGATGGAAATTTAAAAATTAAAAAAAGAAAGAAAAAAATAATAAGAAAAATATTTCAGAATTTGAGAATTTTTCTATAAGAAAAATGTCTCAGAATCTGAGACTTTTTCTTTAAGAAAAATGTCTCAGAATCTGAGACTTTTTCTATAAGAAAAATGTCTCAGAATCTGAGACTTTTTCTATAAGAAAAATGTCTCAGAATCTGAGACTTTTTCTATAAGAAAAATGTCTCAGAATCTGAGACTTTTTCTATAAGAAAAATGTCTCAGAATCTGAGACTTTTTCTATAAGAAAAATGTCTCAGAATCTGAGACTTTTTCTATAAGAAAAATGTCTCAGAATCTGAGACTTTTTCTATAAGAAAAATGTCTCAGAATCTGAGACTTTTTCTGTAAGAAAAATGTCTCAGAATCTGAGACTTTTTCTATAAGAAAAATGTCTCAGAATCTGAGACTTTTTCTATAAGAAAAATGTCTCAGAATCTGAGACTTTTTCTATAAGAAAAATGTCTCAGAATCTGAGACTTTTTCTATAAGAAAAATGTCTCAGAATCTGAGACTTTTTCTATAAGAAAAATGTCTCAGAATCTGAGACTTTTTCTATAAGAAAAATGTCTCAGAATCTGAGACTTTTTCTATAAGAAAAATGTCTCAGAATCTGAGACTTTTTCTATAAGAAAAATGTCTCAGAATCTGAGACTTTTTCTATAAGAAAAATGTCTCAGAATCTGAGACTTTTTCTATAAGAAAAATGTCTCATAATCTGAGACTTTTTCTATAAGAAAAATGTCTCAGAATCTGAGACTTTTTCTATAAGAAAAATGTCTCTGAATCTGAGACTTTTTCTATAAGAAAAATGTCTCAGAATCTGAGACTTTTTCTATAAGAAAAATATCTCAGAATCTGAGACTTTTTCTATAAGAAAAATATCTCAGAATCTGAGACTTTTTCTATAAGAAAAATATCTCAGAATCTGAGACCTTTTCTTTAAGAAAAATGTCTCAGAAATTCTAAGACTTTTTCTATAAGAAAAATGTCTCAGAAATTCTAAGACTTTTTCTATAGAAAATGTCTCAGAATCTGAGAAACATGTCTCAGAAACTGGGATTTTCAGACTAATGGCTGGTATTTAAAAAAATCTTGAATCAGGCTGTGTTGATCTTCCATTTCATTCTCCAAATTTTTTTAATAAATTTTCAATTTATTTTTTGAAAATTATTGATCTTCATTTGTTTTTGTTTAAAATATCGTAAATTTTATAAAAATGAAATCTGTTTTGGAAATTGATCGTAAAAATTCTTATATAAAACATCGTTTGCGTGTTCAATGTGCTAAATCTAAAATCGATCATCATCCGCCCACATTACATGCTGGTAATTTTTGTCGTTTTACGGCTCTTAAAGAAGATGTCCAGACTTCATTGGCTATAAATAAACATAATGCTAAATTATTGGAGGCTATAAATTTAATTGCCCGTACAAGAGGTGTTGTAGATTCATTTCGTACAAAAGAAAATTTTCTTACACCAAATTATAGCAAGTTGCCACAGAAAAAACGGCAATTGGATGAATTGGACCAGGCTAATATGAAGTTGGGTAAAAGAATTTTATGTGCAAAGGGAGAATTAAATAGCTGGTTAAATGCTAAATACATTAATGATAAAGATAAAAAACCAATTACACCATTTCAATACCCAGACGAAGTATTGTCTAAATATTCTCACCTTAGTTTACCAAAAGAACCGAAATTGCTAAAGAAATTTCTAAGACCTAAAATATGGTTTTATATGGAAGTGAAAGGAGTTCGCCCTCTGGGACGTCTTATTATAGAACTTTATACAGAGGCTGCTCCTCAAATTGTCCTTGAATTTGTGCGCCTATGCAGTGATAAACAAAAGGAACGTTTAAACTTTGTTAGACTTTTTCCTAGTCTATGGTTGGAAGCAGAAGTTTCTTTAGATTTTAAAACTTTAATACAAAAGAATATCGAATATGATAAACGTTCAGTGGATCATGGACGTTATAATGGTGTTTTATCATTTTCATTGGATAACATGAATTTATATGAAAGGGGCATTCTCAATTTCACCATAAGTTTTAAACCTTTGCGGGTATTAAATGGTCGCCGTGTAGGGTTTGGTCGTGTCTCTAAGGGCCACAAAGTTTTAAATTGTATACAAGATTATGGTACTAAAAATGGTAAACCTACTAAAGAAATTGTTGTATCAAATTGTGGTTTGTTTATTTAAAATAAATAATATAATTTTTTGTTCAAATTTATACTTTTTATATTTTTTCAATTAAACATTTAATTGATATCAAGATTATTTCTAATTAAATATTTTAATTGAATTGAATATCTTTTTGTAATTGATAACACTAGCGTACAGATATTTTAATTTACGACATTTTAGAATTATTTTAAAAACTGTTCTACTTTTGAAACTTCGGACTTCATTTTCGGATTTAGCACGAGATTACATAGAAAACAAATGCATAATGATGTGGGTGAAAATTTCTATAAGAAAAGATTTCCAGATTCTGAGCCATTAATTAAATTTTGGTACTTTAAATTTTTTTAACGAATTTTATAATAAAATCGTTGTTCTTTTTTATTTTTGCACTGACAAATAAATAGTCTCAAAATATGTTTTTGTTTATTCTTAAATAAAATTAAAATCCTTCAAGTTTTTTTTTGTATGTTAGTCGAAGTTTCATATGTTTTTTTACCTTATCGTCTTTTCCCTCTGCCAATACATACATATATATGTGCATTATATGATTCATCATGCATTAATATGTGTTTTGTATCATTTGTTATTATACCTTCTGGTAAATAAATTCCATTCTCATAATATTTTTTTTTATTGTCTTGGCATTTTCCCCTAGGGTACAATTTAATATAATTATGTGTTCTCTGTCCGTCTTTAGTAATTTTATTTTTTAACGGTAATTGGCTGATTATATACACATTCCATTGATACTTAGCACACGTTGTGGAAGTGTTATGGTAGCACTTAAATCTTTTAATGCATTAATCTTTGCTATAATTAAAAAAAAGTTAAAAGTTTAATTGATACAACCAATGATAATGAAAGGAATTCATTACCATTGACATCATAAAAATGGTAATTAAATCATCAATTAATTTGTCATTTGAATGAATTGGATCATATGCCCTCAACAATACCCATTTTAAGTGAAAAGAGTTGTTTAAAAATTTCCCCATCAAAAAAAATTTTTTTAGTAATTTTTGTAAAAAAATTTGCCCATTTTTTTGAGTATAGAAATATTTAAGATATAGTAAAATTTTTTTTAGTCATTTTTGTTAAAAAAAAAAATTTTTGGGCGCATAATTTTTTTGAATGTAAACTTTTGTTTTGATTGTACATTTTTTTAGTAAATTTTTTTGTTTTGAATGATCAAAATGCTTTGTAAAATATTTTTGTGGCATTCTAATGTTCTAAAAAAGTAAATATCGTATTTTTCAATACATGAGTTTAAGGGGAATCCAATCCGAAATTCACGATTTTGCTCATAAATCTTGAGACACTTGATCGATTTTTGATAAAATGCAATACCAACATACCAACATAAAATTACACTGGTTTACAAATTAAAAAATATGTGGCAATACACGACATTTTGCATTTATTTTCCATTTTTAATCTCGCGCTGAGTCTGAAATGAAGTCCAAAGTTTCAAAAGTCGAACGGTTTCGAGATATTGTCAACTTTTATAATTTTTAAGCTAGTAATCGATATATTGACAGTTTTTACCCAATTTTACCAAAATTTTGAGTGAAAAGTTACTTCGTTTGTAAATTTTACAAAGAAAGCAATTTTTCAAAATATATTTCATTTTAAACTTCAAGTCTGATCTACGAGTATTTTACCTATAGAAAAAAATTCAGACTCACAATCAGAGAATTTTTTCTGTACAAAAATAATCAGGTTCTGAGAACTTTTTTTTTATAATAAATGGCATAGATGTCTACTTTAAAAAAAAAAAAAAAAAAAAAATAATTGCAAAAGTTGCTCAGACTCTATTTTTCTACAGGATTAAATATCTCGGGATCTGAGCAAATGTGTTAATTTTATGATGAAAAACGTCTCAGAATTTGCGATAGTTTTCGCGAGTAAAAGTTTCATTTTATTCGCGAGTATAAGCTTAAGTAGAGTTTTCGTGAGTCACACTTGAGTTTAAATAAATTAAAATCAGCTAACGAGTAAGTGTGAGAGGTGGATTGATCATGCAGTTGGTTGAAAGTCACTCACATTTCCATCTGTAATTGAACATTTTTTTTTTTTTGGAAGGTATAATTTTTTTTTTTAATTCTGAAAATGTGAAATTATTATAAGTTTTAAATTCCAAAAATCGTAAATATAGTAACAATTGCTTAATCAGACTATGCATAGTTTCTGCATTATAGCTTCATGAGTGATTCTCTATTATTATACCGTCCGACAGCCAAGTTAAACATGAACCGGATGATATACGTCTGAAAGTAGAGATCAAATGGAGTAAAAGTGCATTTACAGTTTTTCATTTCGTGATCCTGGTTTCTTTTAAAACCACTTCAAAGTTTTAAGGGATCACCTTTTTTTAAAATATTTTTTAAATATTTGTATTTGTCCTAGGATGCCACTGGTGTTGAAAAATTAAAGAGGAAAATCTCCCTTAATTTTTCCATTTTTTTTTTTATTTTGCCATATCAATGTGAATAATGTCCTTTGAAAACTTAATCAAAATATTTTTTGAAGGATAAAATTTTGAGAGGACGTAACTTCTTTTTGCTGATATGTAATAATAATCAAATAAGATAATAAGGGGATGTCCTCTTCTTTCATTTGCCATCACTAGTGGCATCATATGAGAAATACAACAGTTAAAAAATTATGCCATTAACTGTTTGTAGTTGATTTAAAAAGTTTACGTTTTGTCGTTTTAAAAAAAAAAAACATTTGTTTAACGTTCAGTTTTTACAAATGACTATTTCTGTTCTTTGTTCCAAAAACAACAACATAAAACATAAAGACTTTTATTAGCATTCAATTTTTAAAGTCATTTATTTTTGTTCTGCAAGTAAAAATAAGTGATTCTTCTTTAATTTTTAATGATTTGTGTTCCTTTTTTTTTTTAATTGTTGGCATTTTTTAAAGGTAAATCATTAGTTTTTACATACTTGTGTGGGTTGTTTTTTTGTAGAAAAAATTCAAAAAATTATTTATAAAAATGTAAAAACATATTTGTATCAAGTGACTTTGTCACGATGGGTAGAGTTTCTGGCCAGAATGTAGTTGATTGCGGAATCGATTCCCCAAAATTTTATTAAATTTTTTTAAAATATAATTCAATAGGAAAATTGTAAAAATAACCTACGAAATCATTAATTTTTAATAATTATTTTTTTCGAATTTGTTAGTCAAAAACAAAAAAAATTAAAGTGACGTTATTTTTTAATGTTCAATGTTATTTACACTGAAAAAAAGACA
Source organism: Pegoplata infirma (assembly GCA_963921195.1). NCBI lineage: Eukaryota > Metazoa > Arthropoda > Insecta > Diptera > Anthomyiidae > Pegoplata > Pegoplata infirma. The sequence continues at coordinate 194,603,602 of OY992539.1, forward strand.
TAAATAAAATTAAGGAAAAAATGTCTTTGAAAATTTATCATGAATTTTCCTAAAATTTTGTCAAATTTAACTTAAAAATGAGAAATTTTCTTAACTAGGATGAAAAAATGTTAGTTCATTTATTTATAATTAGTTTATAGTTTTCTTTAAATGGAATTTTTTAATATTAGGAAAAAAATTCTTACTAAAGAAATTTTCCACAAATTTAAGGAACGTATCTTTATTTTTAAGACATATTTCTTAAAAAAAAATTTAGTTCAAGTTTAGTTAAAATTTACTAAAAAAATCATCATCGTATTTCTCTTTTTTGAATTGAGGAAGTGTACTTCTTAGAATTTAGTTAATAACTTCAGAGAATTTAGTAAATAATTTCTTAGAATTTAGTTAAAAATTCAAAATGGCGATATCTCGAAAACTAAGCGAGATAGAGCAAAACGAATGAAATTTTCAAAAGAAAGACTTCAAAGAAAAATATGGAATAGCCTAGCTCTGCATATCTGTCGGGGTCTCAACACCCTAATTTTAGATCTAAAATTTGAAATTCCCGAGATTTTATATATGCACATAAATCGGTAAATACTGCCAACACGAGATAAGATCCAACGGCGTTTTTGTAGCTCTTGACTCGTAGAACACTTCCGCAAAATACCCGAAAGCCCTCCGATTAATAGTTTTTGAGTTATCCAGTTTTTAAGATTCTCAAGACCCTATCAGGCACCTTATTACCGTATCTCAAAAACTAAGCTAGGTAGAGCGAATCGGACACAAGTTTTGGGTCAAAATCTATGGGGACCCTTAAAGGACCCAACGGGGTCTCGAGTTAACAGGGGCTGGACCCATGGCGTCCAAACCCATGGGTCCAGGGTCTAGACCCAATCTATTCTAAAATGTGAATGAACTAAAGTGTAATATAATTTCTCCCATTTTCTAGTTAAAATTGGCTTAAAATTAAATAACTTTGTTTTCCTTATTTTTGGGAAAATTATGAACTAAAACCAATAAAAAAAATCTTTGGAGCCAAATCATTCCCTCTTTTTCTCAAAATTGAGTTAATTTTCACAGATTTTAGTTTACTTTTTTTTGAGTGTATTTTAGAAAATTGTATTAACAATAAAAATAAATATTGATGTTTGCTAAAACAAATGAGTAATTACTGGGATGGTTTTCAATTGTTTTATCACTTTTTTTAAACGTATTTTTCATTTGTTTTTGCCTAAAAAAATATTTTTAATGAAATATTAAAAAAAATGTTTTATAAAATTGAATCCTCTAAAATTTTTAAGCCCTTTTAAAAGGAAACAGGATCACAAAATGAAAAATAAACGTATTTTTACTACATTTAGCCTATAGTTTCAAACGTATATTATCCAGTTCGTGTTTAACTAATTTTTTTTTAAACTTGTGATTTTTAACTGAAAAAAAGTAAAATTCATAAGTGCCACCCTATTTAAACAGTTAAGTATGGAAATATTTCTTTTCGTTTTGCATTATTTGGTCAGACATTCACCACAAAAGCAATTATCCATAAGATTGTAAATGATATATGCATGCATATGGACAAGTAGACATTTTATTGATAGCTTTCCAAGTAAGTAGCAATGAAGTGCTTTTCTTATTAAACACAACGATAAAGGTAATTTATAAGACTTTATCTCTGACACAGTAGGTAGTTGAACAATTTACAGTTTAAATAAAAATTATATTTTTTTTTCTTTTATTGACTATCTGGACCTTTTGTTTATTAACTTTTAATGGAGCTTGTCTGGAAAAGTTTTTTTAGTAACAATCGAAGATGATAAATATTCATTTAAATTCTTTAAATCTTTGTTCCTGTATTAATTAACAAATGATGGACTATCTCAGTCAAACTGGGTTTTAAATCGGGTTTTCTATATATATATATATAAATCAAACATTTTTGAAAACGACCTATCTTATTTCGCTAAAAATATCGCGCGAAACCGAATTTAGGAGCTCCCGAGTAAAAATTGATTTGATCTTATCAGATCTGCTTTGATCTGATGATATGTAATTGCATCTGATTGTATATAATTTTATCTGATCAGATATAGTAAAATCTTAAATTTGGGCCAACGTTTACCAAATCCGAGATATAATTAGATTTCGATTTTGGTAATTTTAGATATAATTATATGCAATCAGACCTGATCATATATCAATAGATATAAACAAATCTGGTAAGATCTAATCCATTTTTTCATGGGCTTGAATGTAAAATATAGATTTTTTTTTATAACATGTAAAATGAAAAATTTCAAATAATGCCAATGGGACCACAAGGATAGTCTTGGACTCCATTGGGGCAATATGTCAGCGGTAATTTTTTTGCCGACTGGGATGTTTGGCTTTAAGAATCCTATCTCTAAAATAAAATTCGATCGTTGTCTTTTAAGAAAAATTGATCAAAAAAGATTTAGAATTTTACACAGAAAAAAATTGTTATCATTGTTGGCTTATTTTCAATTAAAATGTTTTTGGATTAACAATTAAATTAATTGTATTGACAAATTGTGTTGTTAAAACAAAATCAATTTTTTTCTTTGTCACTTCAATTAAATAGTTTGTTAATACAACAACGTTTTAATTTATATTTTTCTGTGTTTCTGCTTTTTATGAATTTATCACAGAGTGTTACAATTAAGACTTTCCTTGTAAGACGATTTAAAACAACCTTTATACTCGTACATATATCAACAATGAGTCTTTGTATGCACAATTTATATTTAAATAAACACACGTCTGCTAAAATAACATTTTGAAATTATATTTTCTCTTTATGTTCTCATTTTCATATGTACGTGTGATATTTTAATTGTGATTATACGTGTAGGCATTACACAGTGTCTGTGTTAATGACATAATTAACAACATGAAACATCAAACGTTTTGAAGATGTATTTGTGTGCTACATTTGAATTTTTAAAATGTACAAGTGCAAATACGTTAATGAATGTAAGGAGTGAGATCATAAAAATGTTAACACACATTTTTGCCTACAACTTTGGTGTAAAGCTTCCAAATTTTTTTTTTTTCGGCAGTTTACATTTTAAAAATATGTCAGTTAATAAATTAATTTACATCATGAGTTTTAATTTGCAATTTTTTACACAATGGACGATGAAAGAAAAGTGCGTTCAAAAATAATTAAATATTTTCAACAAAACCAAACATGGACATACAAAAAAATTGCCAAAGAAACTAATGTATGCCGCCAAACAGTTTCAAAAGTGGTAAAAAGGTATCTGGAACACCTAACAATTGAAAGGAAGCCGGGAACAGGAACAACGACTGGTTATCGTAACATTGGTAAGGCATATAAAGTTAAAAGCATCCTTAAGAGAGCTCCTAACACATCTGGCAGAAAAACAGCTCGGTTAGCCCAATGCTCAGACTTTTTTGTACGTAAAGTGAAACGTAAGGCGGGACTAAAGTCCTACAAATTTCAAAAAGTTCCCGATAGAAACGCTTTTAAAAATTTTGAGGCCAAAACCAGAGCTAGAAAATTGAAATCAAATTTTATAACAAAATACAACTGTTGTGTAATGGACGACGAAACTTATGTCCTGGCTGATTTTGCGCAGCTCCCTGGTCAAGAATTTTATGTTTCCGATGTTCGAGGAAATGTTGCGGAAAAATTTCGGTCAAAAAAGCAAACGAAATTCCCCAAAAAATTCCTAGTATGGCAAGCCATATGTAGCTGCGGCCAAAGAAGCCAGTCATTTGTGACATCTGGCTCTATAAACAGCGAAATTTATATCAAGGAGTGTTTGCAGAAGAGACTTCTTCCGTTCTTGGGTCAGCACAATGTATCCACTTACTTTTGGCCCGATTTAGCATCTTGTCACTACAGCAAGAAAGCGCTGGAGTGGTATAATGATAATAATGTGGTTTTTGTACCAAGAGAGGCAAATCCACCAAACTGCCCGGAGCTCAGGCCAGTGGAGAGATATTGGGCTCTTGTTAAAAAAGAATTAAAGGGCACAAAAAAGGTCTCCCAGGACATGCAAGATTTCAAACGTAGATGGACCACCTGCTCTAAAAAGGTGACAGAAACTACCATAAAAGCCTTAATGGGAGGGTTTCCGGAAAAAGTGGAGAACTTTGTTCGTAGTGGTTAGAGTTCCATGCGGTTTTTTTGTTATGATTTTGTATTAAATTTATTTAATAAAAATTTGGTTTGAAGTCTTAAAATTCAGTAGTCTGTTTTTTATTTAACTTTATGTGTGTTAACATTTTTATGATCTCACTCCTTATTTGTTAGGCAAATACATAAATGTATACAGTGTTTGAATTTATGTAGTATATACTGCAAAGCAGGCGGGGATCCACAGAGGAGGGAAAAATCCTCCTCACAGAGAAAGCTTTTTCTGAGACATTTTCTATAAGGAAAAATGTTTAAAAATCTATACTGAAAAAGTTTACCAGATTTTAAGAATCAGAGACTTTAACAAATGTGAATCTGAGTTGTTTTCTATATAGAAAAAATGTCTCAGAATCCGAGACAATTGTCTCAGAACTCGAAACTTTTTCTTTAAATGAAAAATGTATTAGAATCTGAGAAGTTTCTACACTCAAAAAAAAAAGTGAACTAAAATCTGGGAAAATTAACTCAATTTTGAGAAAAAGAGGGAATGATTTGGCTCCAAAAATTTTTTTTCTTGATTTTAGTTCATAATTTTCCCAAAAATAGGGAAAACAAAGTAAATTAATTTTAAGCCAATTTTAACTAGAAAATGGGAAAAATTATACTTCATATTTTAGAAATAGATTGGGTCTAGACCCTGGACCCATGGGTTTGGACCCCATTTAACTCGAGACCCCGTTGGGTCCTTTAAGGGTCCCCATGGATTTTGAACCAAAACATTTGTAGGTTTCGCTCTAACTTGCTTAGTTTTTGAGATACGGTAATTAGGGGCCTGATAGGGTCTTGAGAATCTTAAAAACCGGATAACTCAAAAACTATTAATCGGAGGGCTTTCGGGTATTTTGCGGAAGTGTTGTACGAGTCAAGAGTTACAAAAATGCCGTTGGAACTTTTCTCGTGTTGGCAGTATTTACCGAGATATGTGCATGTATAAAATCTCGGGAATTTCAAATTTTAGATCTTAAATTAGGGTCTTGAGATCCCGACAGATATGCAGAGCTAGGCTATTCCATATTTTTCTTTGTGGTCTTTCTTTTGTAATTTCATCCGTTTCGCTCTATCTCGCTTAGTTTTCGGGATATCGCCATTTTGAATTTTTAACTAAATTCTAAGAAGTTATTTACTAAATTGTCAGAAGTCATTAACTAAATTCTAAGAAGTACACTTCCTCAATTCAAAGAAGAGAAATACGATGATGTATTTTTTAGTAAATTTAAACTAAACTTGAACTAAATTGTTTTTTAAGAAATATGTCTTAAAAATAAAGATACGATTCTTAGATTTGTGGAAAATTTCTTTGGCAGTAAGAATTTTTTTCCTAATATTAAAAAAATCCATTTAAAGAAAACTATGAACTAAATATAAGTAAATGAACTAAAATTTTTTCCACACAGTTAAGAAAATTTCTCATTTTTAAGTTAAATTTATCTAAATTTTAGGAAAATTCATGATAAATTTTTAAAGACATTTTTTCCGTAATTTTAGTTATGTCTTTTTTTTTTCAGTGTATATAGGAAAATTTTCTTAAAATTTCTTTTCTATATAAGAAAAAATTATTTCAGAATCTGAGATTTTTTCTATTTAAAAAATGTTACAGAATCTGAGACTTTTTTAAATCGGAACAATGTCTTTAAAGATGAGACTTTCTATATCACAAAATCCACCAGAAAACACGTAAAAAATGCTATTTTCTGACCTAAGGTCTTTCGATTTTCTTTATATTAACGGTATGCATTCTCCATAAAGCTAATAAAACATATCCATTTTCAGTTTTTTTAATTTTAAAAAAATCGCGAATTTTTCGCGAATTTAATTTTCTTCAAAAATTTAAAAAATCAAAAAAGTATGTTAATTTGAAGAGCCATTTCTGCTAAAGTATCTATCGGATTTCTACGATTCAAAAAGCATTTGATTCAAACGTTCGTCCTTTTTGATACCAATGCAATAAAAAAAAAGTTTTTCCAAAAAAAGTGCATTTTTGATGCAAATGCAATTTTTTGATGCATTTTTCAAAACTTTCTCCCCCTTCAATTTTTTTGAAACCTGCATAATTCGAAAATATGGCATTTTTTACACAAAATTGAGTACCGTTTTTTTTGTGACGGCGTTTCAAAAAATTTTCGTGATTTTTTTAAAACCACTTATTTGAATTTTTCCATACAAAAAATCAATTTAATATTTATGTTGCAATTTTATCAAAAAAGTATGTAACTTTAAAAAGCCATTTCTTCGAAAGTATCTATCGGATTTCTACGCCTCAAAAAGCATTCGATTCAACTGATTATCCGTTTTAATAACAATGCACTAACAAAAAATATTTTTTAAAAAAAATGCATTTTTGATGCAAATGCAATTTTTGGATGCATTTTTTAAAACTTTCTCCCCCTTCAATTTGTCTGAAACCTGCATAAATCGAAAATATAGAATTTTTTACATAAAATTGGGTACATTTTTTTTTGTGACGGCGTTTCACAAAATTTTAGTGATTTTTTTAAAAAATGCTTACGTAGTTTTTCCTTAGACTAAATTTTTTTTTTGTTATTTTATGAATTTTATGAAAAAATTGTATGGAAAAACCAATAAGGTATTTTTAAAAAAATTACAAAATTTTTACGAGACTCCGTCACAAAAAAAGCTGTACGCAATTTTGTGTAAAAAATGCTATATTTTCGATTTATGTAGGTTTAAAAAAAATTGAAGGGGGAGAAAGTTTTAAAAAAATGCATCCAAAAAATGCATTTGCATCAAAAATGCACTTTTTTTTAAAAATTTTTTTTTATTACATTAATATAAAGTAAGACTATCGTCTGAATCGAATGCTTTTTGAATTGAAGAAATTCGATAGATACTTCCGAAGATATGGCTATTCAAAGTAGCATACTTTTTTGATATTTTCAATTTTTGAAGAAAATTAAATTCGCGAAAAAATCGCGATTTTTTTTTAAATATAAAAAACTGAAAATGGATGTGTTTAATTGGCTCTATAGAGAACATGTGTACAAAAAATTAGATAAATTTGAAGACCCTCGGTCAGATTTTATAAAATCTTTGCTGGATTTCATGATATAGGAAACATTTTTCAGAATCTGAGACTTTTTCTACATCGGAAAAATGTCTTAGAATCTGAGAATTTTTCTATATAGGAAAAATTTCTCAAAATCCAAAACTTGCTTCCGAAAGATGTTTTTTTTTTAAATATCCCCCTTAAAAATAAAATTGTCAGCCGCTCCTGTTAAAACAAATAAGTGCTTTATTGTGTGGCCAACAACTGGGGACTATTTTAAAGACAAAGATTTGAGGTAGAATGTCAAGAAAATTAAACGTTGTGGTTCAAAAGTTAAATAATGAGTATGACTGATAGTAGGGAATTAAAAGTGTTTTTTTTTATAAAATAACGTATTTAAACAAAATTCAAAGTGAATTGTAATTTAATTACTTTAACCATTTTCACCTTATTTAAAGTTGAGTCTAGCAGATTTACTTAAAATTTAATTTTTGTTGCTGTATTTGTTAAAAATTTTTCCAGTTTGGTTCTTTTGGTAAGAACAAATATTTTTTTATTTTTTTTGGACAAGGAAAAAATTTAAAAATGTTTCTCTGCTATTACACTGTGCAACACATTGTTGTGTTTTGAATAGGACAAAACAAAAACAAAATGAAAGCATACCGCTAGAAGACCAATATTATTTAGCTCAGAACTAGACTAATTATATAACCTCTTTGGAAGCCAACCTGACCCAATCAATTTTATTTTTTTAATTTAATACTAAGTTATTTAACACTTGGTTTTAATGTTCAAAACGTCATTTCATTAAAAAAAAAATAATTTAGCTAGGCGGAAAAATCTAAATTTTTACCGAAGCCAAATGGGTTAAAAGTGTTTTTCATACAAATTAAGAGTATGCTGATCTGTGGACAAAAATCACGTTTTTATATTTTGTGTTTTATATTTTTTTATGTAATATTTAACATTTTCCAACTTTTGGTATATGGATAAAAAAAAATCATATTTAAAAATCAGCATCTGTGGACCAAAATCATTATTTTATATTTTTTTAAATATTTTTTCCATTAGGTACGCAAATTTTTGAGCCAGATTTGGTAAAAAATTCGAACAAGAATTTTGGTCGAAAAACTTAATTTTTTAAAATTTAACTTTAAATTTTTCCACAATCAGCTATGCCATGGCAATCGTTCGGCAGGTATTACAACACGAAATTCGAAAGTAAAGATTTGACGTTACGCCCTTATGACCAAGGCTTATCGATTAAGGGTTTTTTCCGTAGCCAAAATTGTCAACACCATTAAAATATAATTTTTTAAAAAAATATTCCTCAAGATTTTTTATACCCTCCACTCTAGTGATAGAGGGTCATGCGCGGGTACAAGGGGGGGGAAAAAGGGGAAATTTCCCCCCCCAGACCAAATTTTGAAAAGAAAAAAAAGGAAAAAAAAGAAAAAAAAGAAAAAAAGAAAAAAAGGAAAGGAAAAGAAAAGAAAAGAAAAGAAAAAGAAGAAAAAAAGAATAAAGGAAATTTTCTAAAAAAAGTCCAAAAATTTTTCAAAGAAGAAAATCTAAAAAATTTTAATAGGAAAAATTTTTTAATTTTTTAAGGGAAAAGTGAATTAATCTGAACATTTTCTGTGAAAAATATCTGTCAATCTTATTATGAATTTTGGCATAAACTAATTAATTAGAATATGCTTTTTTTGTATAGAAAAATCTTACAGGATCTTAATTTGGTTTATATAAAAATTTTTTGTCTTCTACATAGCAATGTTGATAGTCGAACTTACATATGTAAAACTATTTTAATTTTTTTTTTCTAAAGAAAAAACTTTTTCTAAAGAAAAAATTCTCAGAATCTGAGACCTTTTTATGTGAAAAAGGTTTAAAATTTATTTATAGGAAAAAGGTCGCAAAAGAATTTTTCTTTGGAAAAAAAGTCTCAGAATTTCTGAATTTGAGACTTATTTTAAGGAAAAGGTCTCAGAATCTGAGTCTTTTTTAAAAAGAAAAAGGTCTTAAAGTCTGAGACTTTTTATTGTTGAAAAATAGTCTCAGAATTTGAAACTTACTGAATTGGTAGAAGGTCGCAGAATCTGAGACTTTTTCAACGGGAAAAAGGTCTTAGAATCTAAGACTTTTTTATAGGAATAAGGTCTCTGAGTCTCAGAAAAATGTCTCAGAATCTCAGACTTTTTCTATAGGAAACAGGTCTCAGAATCTATGACCTTTCTATAGGAAAAAGGTCTTAAAGTCTGAGACGTTTTCTATAGGAAAAACATTTCCGAATATGGGACTTTTTCTTTAGGAAAGGGTCACAGAATCTTCGACTTTTTCTATAGAAAAGGTGTCTTAGAATCGGAATAGATTTCAGAATCAGAAAAAGGTCTCAGAATCTGTCACTTCTTCTTTAAAGAAAAAGTGCCAGAATTTAAACTTTTTCTGTATCAGAAAAAGCTCTCAGAGTCTGAGACTTTTTCTTTAGGAAAAAGGTCTGAGAGTCTGAGCTTTTTTCTTTAGGAATAAGATCTCAGAATTTGAAACTTTTTCTTTAGGAAATGTTCTTAGAATCTGAGACTTTTTTTATTGAAAAAAGGTCAAGAAACTAAGACTTTTTCTATAGAAAAAGTTTGCAGAATCTAAAATTTTTTTCAGTATGAAACAAATCTAATAATCAGAGACCTCGCTATAGAAAAAATGTCTCAATAACGCTTTAAAATATGAGACTTTTTCTATAGTAAAATGTCTCAGAATCTGAGACTTTTTCTGTGGAAAAAAATTCTTAGAATCTGAAAATTTTTCTATACGAAAAAAAAAATTTCCAGACACGAAAAATGTCTCAAAATCTGATATGTTCTATGCAGGAAGAATTTTTTCTATTAAAAAATTCTCAGATTTAGCTCTTCTTATGTATACGAAAAATATACAATTTTCTTTTAAGTTTCTTTTAAAAATATGAAAATTTTTCTATACGAAAATAGTCTTAGATTCTGAGACATTTTTCGTTAAGAAAAGTCTTATATTCTGAGACATTTTCCCTATAAAAAATATTTTTTTCACGAAAAATGTCTCAACATCTGATGTTTTCTATGTAGGAAGAATTTCTTCTATTAAAAAATTCTCTTCTTATGTATACGAAAAATATACAATTTTCTTTTTAAACAAATTAAAAAAAAATTGACCTAAACGAAATATGGTCATGAAAAACAAACCTCCTTCGGCAAAAACTAATAAATTTGATGATTTTATAGCTTTCCCATCACTTTTTTTTGTAAAAAAAACGTATCCTTTTTTTTGCTCGTCAACAAAGGTTAATTTATGATTTTTTTTTCGAAGTAAAAAAAAATTTTCCCCCCCCACACCCAAAAGCTGTACCCGCCACTGTAGAGGGTATATATTAAATTCCCAGCAGAAATTTTGCTGAACGTTCAGCAGCTTTTGGAAGGGGAACTTGAGTAAAGGAGCGCATCCAATTGCGCTGAATTCATGCATGATTCTCTAAGGCGATGTCCCACTTTAGAGCGCTAGTTGGATACACAGAAACAGCGCTCTTTAGATGCACTGAAATCACGTGTCTTTAGAGCGCTGATTTAAGCAGAATAAAGATGCTGTAAATTCATGTATCTTTTTAGCGCTGATTTAAGCAGATTAAAGATGCAGTGAATTCATGTATCTTTGTAGAGCTGATTTATGCAGAATAAAGATGCAGTGAATTCATGTATCTTTTCAGCACAACTTGATTTACTTTTTGAAGCGCTGATTTAAGTGCAATGAAGTTGCAGTGAAATCATGTATCTTTTAAGCGCTAATTAAAGCACAGTAAAAAAATATTTAAAATTTAAAAAAAAAATTAATTTTATTTTAATAACTAATATATTAAAATATATTAAGATAAACAAAGCTAGTAATAAAAAATAAAAAATCAGTTCACTTCTTAAAACTAAAACAAAAAAATGTTCTTGCACAATACATAGAAAGGAACTATTAAAACCACAAATATCTTTTTGTGGAAAAAAATCTGAAATACAATTGAATATTTTTGAAATAAAATTGGAAAATCTGAATTTGAAAATGGTGTAAACCAACCGCTGAAAACGTATGTTTTTAGTTTAGTTTGTATTACCCAGCAAAACTTTGGTAATGGGTAGTGATTATATAACACATTACCAGGTAATGCATATAACTTATTTGTAGCATTATTTTATGATGTCTTACCAAACATTTGTTCAACAATGTATTATTTTCAAGTGAAAAATAATGCATTACTAATAATTTGCTACGTAATGCATGATTATTGAAAAAAATGCATTTCATATTTGTTATTTCTAAACATTAAATCATGGATGACTTATATTTGGTTACATTATGTATTATTTGAAAGTTTGAAATAATGTATTATATATAATTGGATGCATAATGCATTACAATAACATAAAAAATAATTATTTTATAAAAAATGCATAAGTTTAAACTAGAGATGGGTTCACGACAGGAAATTTCTAACGACACACACTCACGAGCATATTTTATCTACTTACACTCACTTACAATCACGTGAGTAAATTTAATACAAAATTACTTTTTCACTACTCGTAACACCTTACATATTATCTTCTGGTATGCTATATTATTTCATTTCTCGTAACCTATAAAATATCATATATTTTACACCTTACTCGTATTCTTCGTTATAAATTTATGACTTATTTTATACCTTACTGGTATTCTTTGTGATAATGTGGATGCATTACTTTGAGTCTCATCGCCTGTTAAAATCATCAATGCTGCAATGTATAAAATAAGAGATCCTATACCTTATTTTATACCTTATTTGGTAATCTAAGTTTTGCTGGGTATTGTTAAAAAATTTAAATGTTTGTGTGAAAAAAAACTTCAAAAGTCCTGACTACTCTATGTTTCAGAAATTTCTAATTGTATTTAAGAAATTTCCATTTTTACTTTAAATTTTCTAAATGATTTTTTGGAAAATATAAATAAGTTTTCTGCAAAGAATTTAGAAAATTTTTAAATACAAACGGAAGTTTTTGAAATACAGTTGGAAATTTTTAAAATAGACATGGATTTTTTTTTAAATTTCAATGGAATTTTCTTAATAGCGATTATAAGATTTTGAAATCCAAATGGAAATATTTAAATGCAAATGTAATTTTCTGAAAAGCATTTAGAAATTTTCTTAAATACAATTCGAAATTTCTAAAATATTAATTGAAATTTCTGTAAATATAAATTGAAATTTCTAAAATAAAGTTGGAAATTTTTGAACTATCAATGGAAATTTTTGAAATATAATTTAAAATTTTTGAGTTATATTTGGAATTTTTTTAAATATAATTGGAGTTTCTAATATATGATTGGACATTTTTTGTAATAAAATTTGTATTTTCTAAAATTAAAGTTCTAAAATTAAAATGTAAAAATGAGATAAAAAACAAAAAATTTACCAATAAATGAAAAAATATTCAAAAGAAGTTATAACAAATGTATCTTAGTTTTTCTGTTTTTTCGTGATTAGAGTTTGTGTTTAATCCAAATCGGTTTATTCATCGAAATAACAAATAAGCATTGGCTGTTTTTTGGTTGGCCTATTTATCATTATTTAAAATGTGTTAAAGGCCTCTGTTATGTCTTTCAAAACTTTTCAAATCACATGATATTTTCCAAATCACATGAAATCGAGTTTGGTGTTTGTTTACGGGTTCATTCAAAGTCAGACAAGGAAAAACAATAAAATTTAAAATTAGTTATTGATAAAATTTAATTTTGAATTTTTCAAAAAATTCAAGAAAGAATTTTAAATATAATTCTTAAAAATTTTATTTTAAATTCTTAGAAGAAATAAAATTCAAAAAAAATTTATTTAAAACTAGCTATACCCGGTCCGCGTTGCTGGCCCTAAGAAAAATAACTGTTTTATATTGCATCTTAATTTAAATATAGTGTCGGACAAATTAAAGCACGGGTCCGGGTCCAGCTAGTAACCTTTGGATCCACCCTCGGTTAGCACTATCTATAGAGAAATCTCAACAAAATTGGTTCAGCCGTTTTTAAATGATTTCGAAACATACAGGCGTTATATATATATTCCTCTAACTCCCACTGGAGCATAGGGCGCCTGGCGATTCGTTAGCAAGATAGATTTCCGAAAAGTGGGTTGCTAGCCCTCCTTTCCTAGATTGGTGATAGGGCTGCTATCTTCGTGTCCAATCCCACGGTGCAGTCATGCTTCAGCAAACTTTTATTTACCTACTGGCCTGAGACGTCAGGATCTACCATGACCATTCAGGCTACATGACTGGTCGCCTTCTCACTCTAGCTAGCTTTTAGCGGATGCTGGAAAGCCATTGCCCGGGAAATACTTGGTCTAGGACCGGAAGTAGTGAGCTGCTTGGACAGTCAAACAGAGGAATCATTTCTGGTCACTCCCAAGTGAATGACGATCAGAAACTTTCCACACTACGTGCACCTCTGCTGAAAGTCCCAGATCCCACAACACAGGCGTTAGGTATAGTACAAAAGGGCGTGTCATTTAACGCATTTTTATCGAATCGTGATAGTCTAAAGTTCCATGCTGCATCCTCCATTAGTACTATTTGTGCTGCAAATTTCATTGACATCAGTTTTTGTGTGATTGCGAAAGAGGAGGAAATAACTTTTTATTTATGAAAAACTTGAGTGTCATTTTTTACCCTTTTGCCGAAAATATATATGATCTACAGTTCCCGCTCGGTTAGTTCTAACAGTAGTGACAGACTCAGCTTATCCGTTTTTGCGTGATTTCAAAACAGGCAGATATAACGTTTAGTATAAAACAAAGGGTCGTGGCAATTTACGCTTCTTTGTTCAATCGTGGTCAGTATAGTACAAAGGGCGTTGCAATTTTGATCCAATATCCTTTTTCCAATTACGATCTTATATGGCCTATATATGCACTTGGTTAGCACTGTTTGTAGTGAAAATGCCAAGAGAATCGGTTCAGCTGTTTTTGTGTGATTGCGAAACAGGCAGACAACGTCCAGTATAGTACAAAGGGGCGTGTCATTTTACGTCCATTTTTTCAATCGTAGTATAACATGGCCTATAGTTCCACACTCGGTTAACACTATCAGTGCTGAAAATTAAAATAAAATCGGATCAACAGTTTTTGCATTATTGCGGAGCATGCTGAAATAACATTCTATTCAATACAAAGGGGCATGGCATTTTACGCTTATTTCATGGTTAGTACTATCGTTGGTTTAAATTTCATCAAAATCGGTCAATCCGTTTTTTATATATTGATGTCATTAGTGGTGCAATGAAAAAATTCGATTTTGCCCACCCCTTCGCCCACAGGCAAAAAAGCATGGCATTTTACGCCTATTTGTCCGATCAAAAATTCGATTTTGCCACGCCCCTCCGCCCACACACAAAAAATCAAAAATCTGACCGCACAGTGTTACTCCCTAGGCTATTCTGAATATTCCCTGACAATTTCATCAAGATCGGCCCAGCCGTTTTCGAGTCCATACGGAACATACATACACACATCCATTTTTACATATATAGATAGATAGATTTAAAGTGGAATGCAAAGAGTAATTCGATTTTTTTTTAAATGTAATATGCAAGAGGACACATCGATATAATATAAAATCAGTAGTAATGTTGTACTTACTGTACAGTGTAACAACTTATTAAGTACAAATTTCAAGAGAATCTTTGAGTGATTGCGAAACAGGCAGACAACGTTCAGTATATTTCAAAAAAATTTTTTCCAATTGTAGTATAACATGGTCTATAGTTCTACACTGCGCTGTTACTAAATTTAATTAAAATCGAATCAACCGTTTTTGCGTTATTGCGGAGCGTGCAGAAATAACTTTCAATTCAATACAAAGAGGCGTGGCATTTTACGCATATTTATCCGATCACGTTCGAATTTGGCACATAGTTAGTACTCAGTTAGTACTATCTGTGGTGAAAATTTTATCACAATCGGTCCATCCATTTTTTATATAAAGATGTCATTAGCGGTAGAATGTAAAAATTTGATTTTGCCACGCCCCTCCGCCCACAGAAAGAGAATAAAAAATCTGACCACATAGTGTTACTCCCCAGGCTATTCTAAATATTCCCTGAAAATTTCATCAAGATCGGTCCAGCCGTTTTCGCGTCCATAAGGAACATACATATAGCCGTTTTTTGCATTATTGCGGAGTATGCAGAAATAACTTTCAATTCAATACAAAGTGGCATGCCATTTTACACTCCTTTGTCCGATAACGCTCAAATTTGGCACATAGTGAGTACTCGATTAGTACTATCTTTGATTTAAATTTCATCAAAATCGGTCTACCCGTTTTTTATATATAGATGTCATTAGTGGTGGAATGTAAAAATTGGATTTTGCCACGCCCCTCCGCCCACAGACGGAAAATCAAAAATCCGACTTGACAGTGTTACTCGCCAGGCTTATCTGAATATCCCCTGAAAATTTCATTAAGATCGATCCAGCCGTTTTCGAGTCCATACGGAACATACATACATACATACATACATACATACATACATACATACATACATACATACATACATACATACATACATACACACATCCATTTTTATATATATGGGGGTTTTCGTGTCAACTGACACAACTTTTGAAACCGATGTCTTCCGATCGGGATGAAATTTGCACCAAGGTTAGTCCTATTGGATAGTAGTTCAGACACAATTTTTCAACGAGATCGGTCAAGAACTCTCTGAGTTAGAGTGGGTCGAAATTTGACATTTTGGCCAAAGAGGTGTTTATTCTCATCCATGTAACTTCTTACCTATTGTTTTTAGCAAAATGTGTCCCAAAGAGTTTAGATAGCTATTTCTTCAGTCTTTCGAAAAAAAATATAAAAAAAATAAAAAAAAAAATTTTGATTTTTTTTCTTAAAAATCCAAAACTTTTTTGACTTTTTCCTCAAATTGGGCCCTTTTTTTTTTTTTTTTTTTTGATTCAAAAGAAAGCTTAGGTGATTTCCTTTAAGAGCTGTGGGGTCGCTTAGTGGGATGCGAGTGGGATATCTATGAAAAAAATTTTTTTTTAACTTTGGAACACAAAAAACCGTTCTTCAATTTGCACTATTAGGCGTGGGATAGCTAACCAGTTTTCGATTTCGATCCGCGATACCCTCTAATTTTTTTAGGTTCGAAAAAGAAAGCACGAGCCAAAAAATGGGGGCGGTGGGGAGGGGTCATATGGCCCCTCATTGGGGTCAAAGTTGGGCGTAAAGAGGTAAAAACCCTCAAAAAGCCCCAAAACTCCCCTAGAAACGCCCCTGGAGGGGTGCAATGTGAGACCGACCTCCAATAATTTTCTGCCCCCAATATTTTTCTTGAACATACCTTACCCCTATTTCCACTTCCTAAGGGGGCTCCTATACAAACCATTTTTAAAAAATTTGATCCTACCATTCCAACTTACCCTAAAGTGCCCCTAGTGGGGCCAAATGTATGACCGACCTCCATTATTTTATTAATTCCAACATTTTTTGCAAACATACCTACAATGTATCTTTAACCCTTAAGGTGGTCCCCATACATTTCTTTTATTTTTTATAAACTTGTTTTATTAAACCAGCTCCTACCGCCCCTACCGTGCCTCCTAGAGAGGCAAAAATTACGACTAACCCCCATTATTTTTTAGTTACCAACATTTTGTCCGAACATCATAACACCCTATCTCCACTCCCTAAGGGGCTCGCATACATTATAAAAACATGTATTTTTAAAAACTAATAAAAAAATAAAAAAAAATGTATGGGGACCCCCTTAAGAGTTGAAAATAAAGGGTAGGTATATTCCGAGAAAATGTTGGAGTTGAAAAAATATTGGGGGTCGGTCATACATTTTACTTCTCTAGGGGCACCCTACGGACAGTTAGAGCGGAAGGAGCAAATTTTATAAAATGTCATTTTGTATGGGAGCCCCCTTAGGAAGTGGAAATAGGGGTAAGGTATGTTCAAGAAAAATGTTGGGGACAGAAAATTATTGGAGGTCGGTCTCACATTGCACCCCTCCAGGGGCGTTTCTAGGGGAGTTTTGGGGCTTTTTGAGGATTTTTACCTCTTTACGTCCAACTTTGACCCCAATGAGGGGCCATATGGCCTCTCCCCACAGCCCCCATTTTTTGGCTCGTGCTTTCTTTTTCGAACCTAAAAAAATTAGAGGGTATCGCGGATCGAAATCGAAAACTGGTTAGCTATCCCACGCCTAATAGTGCAAATTGAAGAACGGTTTTTTGTGTTCCAAAGTTAAAAAAAAAATTTTTTCATAGATATCCCACTCGCATCCCACTAAGCGACCCCACAGCTCTTAAAGGAAATCACCTAAGCTTTCTTTTGAATCAAAAAAAAAAAAAAAAAAAGGGGCCCAATTTGAGGAAAAAGTCAAAAAAGTTTTGGATTTTTAAGAAAAAAATTCAAAACTTTTTTTTTTATTTTTTTTATATTTTTTTTTCGAAAGACTGAAGAAATAGCTATCTAAACTCTTTGGAACACATTTTGCTAAAAACAATATGTAAGAAGTTACATGGATGAGAATAAACACCTCTTTGGCCAAAATGTCAAATTTCGACCCCCACTAACTCAGAGAGTTCTTGACCGATCTCGTTGAAAAATTGTGTCTGAACTACTATTCAATAGGACTAACCTTGGTGCAAATTTCATCCCGATCGGAAGACATCGGTTTCAAAAGTTGTGTCAGTTGACACGAAAACCCCCATATAGATTCTTTAAAGAATTTTATTAATAAAAAAAAAAAAGAATTTTATTTCCATAATAACAAATATATTTTGAACAAAAAAATATTCAAACCAAAAGTAAAATAAAATTAAACCAAAAATAAAATTCAAAAATAAAATTCTTTTTTTTTGAGAATTTTATTTTTGGAAATAATAAAATTCAAATGTTTTTGAGAATTTTATTTAAACAAAAATTTTATTTCAAATACCTATGAATTTTAAATAAAATTCGAATTTTTTCCTTGTCTGTTCAAAGTTGAAATCAAATAACTAAAATTTAAAAAAATATAACAAAAAAATTCATTCGTTTTACTTTACAAAACTTTATTTATGTGCAACAAAATGAAAAAAAAAAATCGGAAGTGAACATCAAAAAAATATCGGAAATTTTCATTTTCACATTTTTTATGGGATTTTTTTTGGGAACAGCGGTCAAAGATGCTATGATTGAAGCGCTCTTTGCAGCGCTGATTAATGCGCAATAATGATGCAGTCAAATCATGTGTCTTTGTCTAAAACTCATGTTTTTTTATTCAAAATGTGTTAAAAATATTAAAAAGGAAAGCAAGTGTGAAATTTTATCAAAAAATAATTACACATTATAAGTTTTATATAAAAAATCTTAAAAAAAAAATAAAATTTTTTCCCCTTCCTTTTACTGCATCCCTAAGAGCGCTCTTTGGATGCGCTACGGTATGCTATAAACAGATGCTGTGTCGCCAAAATCTCGATTTATTTCTGCTGGGTTGTCATTCCATTTTTAACACTTCGAAATATTGGTATTGAACCCCATTAAGTATATATCGTCACCTAAAATGCAAAAAAAAAACGTAACAACACTTTTTCCAAAATCGAGTTATTGATTGAATGTGATGCATTTTATCGAAATATGTACATGTCCAAAGTTTTAGTTCTGTACGATAAAAAATACAAGTTTTACGATCAAAATTCAAAAATATTATATTTTGTACTTGCAAAAGTTTTTCGGTTTCCCCTAAAAAATTAAAAAAAAATGTGATTTGCTAGTTATCATGCACTTTATTAACCAAAAATATGTCAAAAATTTCAAAGCTCTCCCATATAATATGACGGACTTATGAACAAAATTCTAAAAATGCCTAAGAATGTTTTTCGCTTCAACTGTTAAACAACAAAACGTGTTGTTACGTTGTTTTGCATTTTAGGAGACGATATATT
Organism: Pegoplata infirma; assembly: GCA_963921195.1. Classification (NCBI taxonomy): domain Eukaryota; kingdom Metazoa; phylum Arthropoda; class Insecta; order Diptera; family Anthomyiidae; genus Pegoplata; species Pegoplata infirma. The sequence continues at coordinate 194,622,763 of OY992539.1, forward strand.
CATAATCCTCGATCGATTTTTAGATGATATTGCGATGTCCGTCCTTCTGTCTGTCTGTGGAAAACACACTTACTTTTGAAAGACTCTATTGAGGCTGCTGAAGTTTGAGTGTTGGACATTTACCTGGTCAGGTTGGTATTGCAATTCAGAGAAATCGGTCTAGTGGTTCAAAAGTTAAAAGAAAAAGAATGAATTTCGGTTAGGGTTTTTGCGAATTTACTAGATAAAAACACAAAAAGTTTTGAAATAAAATTTTGAGGCTGCTGAAGCTTGGAATATGTATATATTTGTCGTATCTCTGGTCTCATTGATATTGATGGTTCAAAATTTATTAGCAAACCCGTGTATTTCAGATTAGTTTCACCTTAAGATCAATAGATTCGGGCAAGTGAAATTTATTTTTCTAGTTGTTTTTTATTATTTTTTCATCATTCATCAACATCAACAATTTTCTAAGTCCCGGAAAAAAATTGTTTGCAGTTTTCTTTGCGTTTTGGAATAAAAAATTTATTAAAATGCTTTTAGGAAAAAAATGTGGAAAATTCACGAAAAAAAGTGGTGTATTGAACCGAAACGGGTATGTATCCGGAGTTTAAGACACTTTCTCACGAAAGAAACAGGTGCTTTTATATAAAAGGTGTCAAGTTTGTAATATGTAGGTCATTGTGTATAAGTGACATATCACGACTATCAAGGACCGGCCACTTATCCTGCAGGGAAATAAAAAATATTCCAATTGTTATGAAAATTAATAAATTTTAATAAAAACTTTATACTTTGAACGGATTTAAATATAAAAACATTGGCAAAGCGCTTGGAAAGCACTTTTTCGAATTCATACTACCTTCTACACAAAAAATAAAGTGCTTTGCCGAGACTTTTTCTTTGCAACGGTTGGCAGTTTCTGCCTGGGTAAGTACACTGTGCTTTGACACTTTTTTTTAACAACCTGGGCACCCTACTGGTAAAGTTAGTTCTAGTACGCTGAATTCAATGGTGCTAGCAGTTTTTCGAAGTTAGCGCTCGTATTCGCGATTAAAAATTTTGATGCTCAAGTATAATCAGGGGGTATTTGTGTCGCTCACGAGAAAAAACTTTAACAGGTGGGATTAAAAGAATGATGGTTGAAAGAGGAATTGAATAAAAAGGCATTTTTGATTTCTTTAAAATAAACACTTTTGTATTGTTTTAAACAAAAAAAAATTATGTGTTTCACACTTTTAAGATTTTAATGATTCAATATATGTTATAAAAAATTAATAAAATTGCAAATAAAGTACAAATTTCATGATTTTAAAAAAATCCCAAAAAAACCATTTAATCCCATCCACACTTCATTTGAGAGGAAAAATTGAGAGATGAGAGACACACAATCTCTTATCTTTCTTTCTCTATGGTACAATAAAAACGATGTTTTTAAACTTTTGCGATAATTTTTAAATTTAAAACCATTCAAGTCTGTTAAACTAACATAACAAGTCATAAACCGTGATTTTTTCACGAAAACATTTTTTGTTCGCGAAAAATCTTTATTTTTGTGAAAAAAAATTGGTTCAATATAAATATGTTTAGTTTGATTTGAATTTTCGACAGAAAGCTGGTAAAGCTAGTTCGTGTACACAAAATTTCATTGTAATATCAGTTTTTTTAATGTTAGCGTATGTATTAGCGATATTCGCGATTATTTTTATTTTTAAGAAAAAAAAAATATTTTTTTATATTATTTAGACAATTTCTGAATTTGTATCATCTAAACTCTATTGAATATAAATAAAAAAAAATTCGCGGAAATTTTTTTCGCGAAATAGTTTTGCCCAATTTTTTTTTTATTTTGATATTAATTTATAAAAATGAGTAGAATACGACACATTACGGACACAACATTTTTCGAGAAAAAAATATTTTCGCGGATTTTTTTTTGCGGAAAAAAATTGTTTTCGCCAAGAAACAGTAGAGTTATGACTTTTTTTTTGCAAATATTAAATTTTGCATGCTCTAGCCAAAAAGGTAATAAAAAAATATAAAGAATCGCAATTTTACTTTTTCGCTATCGGCAAAAAAGTTTCCGCACCAAACGAGATGAAATTTGGTCTATATTTTATTTAGTTGAATTAAAACTAAAAGATATGAGACGCAAACGATGCGTATTAAAAGATATTTACGGTAAAAATGACAAATGATTTTTTGTGGGACTTTTTGGATTCCTTCAAGATTAACATTTCACGGTTTAAACCTTAACTGCATTTCGTAAACTATTTATAGGGGTAACTTTGGCAGCATGTAGATCCAAAAGTAAAAGTCCAGGATACTTCATTTTTGTTCGTAAGTGTTCACAAGATCTTTTTAATATATAGAACTAAAAACAAAAAATATCTGTGAGTTTTTAGAAATTGCGTTTGGTGCGAAAGGTTTTTTTGCCAAAATGACCTGCAAATACGATTTTAAATAATAATTTAGTATTGCCTATCACGTTAAAATTTGTTAAAATTGAGTCATAACCCTAGTGCCCAGCTTGTTAAGTTTTGCGACTTGAACAGTGTTATTAATTACAATTAATTAACTTTTCATCAAAAAAGATGAAAACCTACTTTATTTTGTTGCAACTAGCAATCTCTTCAATTCGAAATTTGTTATGACTTTAATTTTACATGGGATTTTCATGAAGTATTTAACAAAATATGGTGGAAAAGCCTGAAATTTTAACAATGATTTACTCGAAATATTATGTCAATGATTTAGCCATAATGGCTTCCGAGAAGCTCATATGATAATTTAAATTTTTACTTTTTAAATCATTTTGTTTGTATAAAACAAACTTTAGACTTTAAAAATCTCTAGTAAATTTGCAGAAAATCTTTGTAAAACGTTTAAATCCTATTCGCTTTCTACAACCCCTAGAGAAATTTAATGTAGACAATTTTTTTTTAGAATATTTTAACCCTTTAAATGCAAATTTTAGTTTTCTCTATGAGGATATGGGAAATAGGGACTAAAATTACCTCTTTAAATGGAAGAAACAGGGTTAATATGTTAAAAGAAAAGAACTGTCATCAAATTTCATTACAAACTTTTTTTTAACAATATTTTTCTCAGAATTACATTTAATAAGTTTTTTGACTAATTCTAAACAGCATTAAAATTAAAATCTTTTGCGGGCCATAAATAAAAATTTGTGCTTAAGTTTCAAAACCCTTGGGAGGCTTAGTGTACTACCATCAATCTACCATCAACCTTCAGGGGCTTCCTTACTAATGATAAGTGATGGAATTCTACCCGATATTAACCCGATGCATGGGTAAATACCGGGTAAATAAAAGATAAATGCCATTTTTGGGAATTTATTTATGTATTTATAAAAAACCTTTGAAATCGAACATATGGAAAGCTCTGGTTTTCAATAAGATGAATCTTCATTTGAAATGAGTAGTTTTATCAAAAATTAATATGTATATGGGGCATTCCATGTCAAATCTGACACTTTGAAATTTTTTTTCAGGTTATCCCAATTTTTTTTACAGTTTTTAGTATCCTTCAAAAACTCCTTTCCGGTAAATTTTACTTTTTAGACAAGAAAGTACTTTTTTTAAAAAAAGTACTTTTTTCTAAAAAAGCACATTTTCGAAAAAAAAAAAATACTTTTTTATTACTTTTTTTTAGAAAAAAAAATACTTTTTTAGAAAAAAAGTATTTTCTTAGAAAAAAAGTATTTTCTTAGAAAAAAAGTATTTTCTTAGAAAAAAAGTATTTTCTTAGAAAAAAAGTATTTTCTTAGAAAAAAAGTACTTTTTTCTAAAATAAGTACCTTTTTCCAAAAAAAAAGTACTTTTTTCTGTTTTTTAGGAAAAGTACCTTTTTCAGAAAAAAGTACTAAAAAAGGTTTGTTTTTTTAGAAAAAGTACCGTTTTTAGAAAAAAGTACTTTTTTAGAAAAGATATTTTTTTCGAAAAAAAGTGTTTTTTTTTAGAACACAGTACTTTTTTGCAAAAAAAGTAGTAAAAAATTTACTTTTTTAAAAACGTACTTTTTTGTCTATATTTTTTTAAATAATACTTTTTAGGAAAAAAATACAATTTTTTCTAAATAAGTACTTTTTTCCTGAAAAAGTACGTTTTTTCAAGATAGACATTTCTAAAATAGTATTATTTTACCAAAAAAGTGCTATTTTTTACACTTTCTTTCGAAAAAACTAATTTTTTCAAAAAAATACTATTTTTTTCTTAAAAAAAGTACTATTTTTTCTAAGAAAGATCTTATTTTTCAAATGCTCTGTAAGCATTTTTATTTTTATTGATAAAATTTAGTATAAAATTCATAAATTTTGCTTAAAAATGTCTTTGTTCTCCAAATTTTCTACAACACAGTTTATACCCACCTTTGTTAAAAAATACCCAGGTATTTACCAATTTTTACCCAATTTACCTATTTTTTTTTAAAATTTGGGTATTTACCCTTTCCATTTTTAAAAATACACTCATAATCAGTGACCCAAAATTTGTTGCACAGTGTTATAAATTAAACCATCATAAATATAGAAAATACTTTAAATTATTTTATTTGTTTAATAGCCCTGTTTTTTGTGATTCCATAGAAATCTCATAATGCTGTAGCAGTTAAATGTAAAATCTTAAAACAAAAACGAACAATAAATTTTAATTATATCGCAAAATATATACGAAAAACAAAATCATTTTATTTAAAAAAATGTAATAAATCATTCACTGAAAAAAGCTGTTAGTTGGCTTGTTTAAAAAGAAAGAAAAAAATCCTTAAAAATAAATGCATGGTGAACAGGAGATTAGGGTGTACCTTACATCTGAGTTTTTAAACTGAGCCTTTTTTGCCAGAAGAAATTAATAAAATTTTTAAGAATCGGTATTTCTTTCCAAACCTCTTAAATATGTCTCCTGTTTTAACGAAATAAAGGCAGTTTTTTTTTAAATGTTCAAGTTTTCAAAATATTTCCCTTCCAAAAATTCGTAAATTTTATATTTTCTCACACCACCCTACTGTGACTGAAAGAGCACTCGCATTTGTTACCATCATCACGCTTTGCCTTTACTTAAACAGCCAAGATTCCCGTTTGACTTTTTGTGCACAACTCAAATCATGAAACGCGTAAACATAAATTGCAATTAAAAATTTCTTTGAACAAAAATTAAACAGAAGAAAAAAGTGGAGAAAACATAAAAGAAGAAGAAAATCTTAAAATAAAATACAAGGGGATTATGAAAAACTGTAATTCAATATACACTTTGGGGCTAGTGTTTAAAGCAGTGATGGGCACTTTTGTAGTTCCTATTCCCGCGGGAATAGGCTAAAAAATGCTGCTTGTGCGCTGTCGACACACGTACACTATAAAATTCTGTTGCTTGAGCAAATTTGTTGACTTTTCGCTTGCTACTACCCACACAAGCATAAATGTTATAGTATATGTGTGCGCACCACTGGTTTAAAGCATAAATCTCTGTGTGTGTGTGTGCTTTGCCATGGCAATAAACATGTTTGTATGCGAATTGCTGGTATGTTTTATTTGTTAGTTTACATAATGTTTGTTTTTGCTGTTGTTTATTAATTCGCCCTATAAATTAAATCTTCACTACGCGAAGTCGAGCAACGATTCAAATAAAATTGTATACTAACAATAAGAGTCTTTTTTTGGAGTTTGTGTGTGTACTTGAGTGTTGTTTGTACTATAGCAGACCATAAGGGGCCTCCCTTAAAAATATTACAATTTTATAAAACTGCTCCTAAATAAAACTGCTCCTATTTACTGTCCCAATGGTACCCCTAGAGGATGCAGTTTATGTTTAATATTGCCTGTCGGACAGTGTTATCTGAAATTTCTTCAGACTTGAGAATATCTACTTTCCATTTTATCTTAAAATTAATATTAATTTGCGTTTTTTTTTTTTGCGCCCCGTGGTAATTGCTTTTAATTTCCCTACCCTCTCTACAGTCCCGTTGAATATGTTCACAGAGTTGTTATGACTTGTTCTTTAGTTTGTTAAAAATTTGGTGTATGTATGTGTGTTTTTGTATAGAAAAATTAAGTCAGGATTTTTATGAGTTTTGTTAGTGTATCTATGGTTTGCTTCACTATATATATGTGTGTGTGTGCGTGAATTTTCTTGTAGTCGTCTTTTCCTGTTCATAACCAAGTAGATGAGATGTAGAGACAGACCTTGATATTTGTTTTTTACAGTTTGCAGTTTTTTTTTTTTGGTTTCTACTTTTTTCTTCTTTTTTTTCATTTCTCTGTTTAAGTTTACCCCCCAGTCTTAACACATCGTTTTTTTTTTTGTTTTTTTTTATATAAAATTTTATTTTACAATTCACCACTTGATGTTCAAATATCGTAAATCAAGTTAAGTTATTGTTGGGTTATATGTACTTATAACCATCCTTTTTTTAACCACTACACACACACACACATGCGAAAGCGAAAAAAACTAATACCTACACACAGAATATAGATGAATGGGAATATGAGAAGTTAGAAGGGTTTGGGAAATGGAAATTAAATAAGGATTTGAGACTTTTTCTATACGAGAAAATTTTTTAGAATATAAGAATTTTTCTATACGAAAAAATGTCTCAGATACAGAGACATTTTCTAAACGGAAAAGTTTTTTAGAATTTGAGGTCTTTTCTTAGACTTTTTCTATAGGGAAAATGTTCCGGAATCTGAGAATTTTCTATACGCAAAATTGTCTCAGTATCTGAGACTTTTTATATGCGCAAAAATGTCTTAGAATCTGAGAACTTTTCTACAATAAAAATGTCTCGGAGTCTGAGATTTTGTTTGTACGAAAAAATATCTTAAAATTTGTGACTTTTTCTACCCGAAAAAATATTTAGAATCTGAGACTTTTTCTATAAGAAAACAAGTGAAGTATGCCGGATTTTTTTAACCCTTCAAAATGTAAAAAAACATTAAAAAAATTTTCAAAAACGTCTGTTTTTGGTGGGTGACATTGGGGGACACCTTCCCCTTGCGGTAGATGTTTTCAAATGGATTTATTATGATTCTTTCAATTATTAAATCCAACTAATCATTATTAAAATACATTTTTTTATATCCACGCCCACAAAAGGGGCGTGCCAAGGGTTTTTAAGGGTTTTTAAGCTTTCTCTGACATAAAAATTTTGCATTTGCTTAAAAAAAGTATAAAAAACGCTGCAAAAAAATACAGTTTTTCAGAAAATGGTTTGGTTCTCCAAGGGAAAACTTTTTCCCCCTTAGTCCGATTTATATAAGACATATTCGTGCCAAACTTCGAAAGTCTAGCTCTCTTATTTTGGACTGTATCGTGTCCTCGACAGACAGACGGACAGACGGACGGACATCGCTAGAATGTTTTAGAATCGATCACTGATCAATAATATATAGGGATGTCGCGAATATTCGTCACTATTCGGTATTCGGCATATTCGGCATGTTTTTTGAATATTCGGTTAAGTAAATATTCGTCAACAGTTTACCGAATATTCGGCAAAATTTAAATTAGTTAAAAAAAAACATTTTTATTTACGTTCGACTCTTTTTTTGTAGGTATTTCAGTTTGTTTTTATACAAAAAAACTTGAGCACTCGATCAAAATTCGAATTGTTAAGATACCAGAAAAAATAGTGCCAACAACAGCGTTGTTGTCTTTTAGTCTATTACTTTTTTTTTATATTTTACATATGTAAAATACAGGCGTATGAATAATTAAATTATTCGGCAAATATTCGTATTCGGTTCAAACCGAATACCGAATAGTAAATATTCGGTAAAATGCCGAATACACTATTCGCGACATCCCTAATAATATATATCGTCGAACTATATTCAATAAATGCCAACTCGAAAAAGCTTACTTTTCAGGAGAGCTAAAAAACTAGTTATTTTGCATATTATTGTAAAAATAAACAATGTACCTTCCATAAGATGATCTAAATATTCTAAATAATTTTTACCTATGCCAAAAATTTCATATTTTGCACTGGTTTGCGTATTTTTTTGAGATGGCATTTATTACTATATCAAAAAACAAATATTTTTTTAGAGTTGGCATATTTTGTCGGAAACTAAAAATAATTTTTTTTAAATTCTGATTAATTTTTATTAATAAATAAAAATTGTTTTATTCGACCTTTAAAATATTATATTTTGTGAGGATGTTTATTCTGGCTCGAGGTCATTATTTTCTTTACTAATTAAAACCATGATATTCTCATAGTATAATTTTCAAGAAAATTATTTTTTGTTTTAAATTTATTTATGTTGGTCATTTTTGCAAGACTTAATCGACACGTGTTTCGGAATTTGTCAAGATTCCATTGTCAAGATTATTTAGCAAAAATAGAAACGATATACTACAAAGTAGCAAACGAGTCTAATGACAAATCGTTTTTGCACAAACTAAAACATTAATACATATTCGACTCTATCCACAATGTGAATTAGAAAGACGAAGAAATTGTACTATGCTAGTAAGTAACAATTGTCAATAACCAACAAAAATATTTAAAACATTTTACATACGATAGTCCATTGGACTACAACAATATGTTTTTTGTTGCTGTGAATGAAATTATACCATTATTAGGGCTATTCATCACTATGGCGTGCCAACCATTATGTTCAAATTCTGATTAATTTTTATTAATAAATAAAAATTGTTTTATTCGACCTTTAAAATATTATATTTTGTGAGGATGTTTATTCTGGCTCGAGGTCATTATTTTCTTTACTAATTAAAACCATGATATTCTCATAGTATAATTTTCAAGAAAATTATTTTTTGTTTTAAATTTATTTATGTTGGTCATTTTTGCAAGACTTAATCGACACGTGTTTCGGAATTTGTCAAGATTCCATTGTCAAGATTATTTAGCAAAAATAGAAACGATATACTACAAAGTAGCAAACGAGTCTAATGACAAATCGTTTTTGCACAAACTAAAACATTAATACATATTCGACTCTATCCACAATGTGAATTAGAAAGACGAAGAAATTGTACTATGCTAGTAAGTAACAATTGTCAATAACCAACAAAAATATTTAAAACATTTTACATACGATAGTCCATTGGACTACAACAATATGTTTTTTGTTGCTGTGAATGAAATTATACCATTATTAGGGCTATTCATCACTATGGCGTGCCAACCATTATGTTCAAATTCTGATTAATTTTTATTAATAAATAAAAATTGTTTTATTCGACCTTTAAAATATTATATTTTGTGAGGATGTTTATTCTGGCTCGAGGTCATTATTTTCTTTACTAATTAAAACCATGATATTCTCATAGTATAATTTTCAAGAAAATTATTTTTTGTTTTAAATTTATTTATGTTGGTCATTTTTGCAAGACTTAATCGACACGTGTTTCGGAATTTGTCAAGATTCCATTGTCAAGATTATTTAGCAAAAATAGAAACGATATACTACAAAGTAGCAAACGAGTCTAATGACAAATCGTTTTTGCACAAACTAAAACATTAATACATATTCGACTCTATCCACAATGTGAATTAGAAAGACGAAGAAATTGTACTATGCTAGTAAGTAACAATTGTCAATAACCAACAAAAATATTTAAAACATTTTACATACGATAGTCCATTGGACTACAACAATATGTTTTTTGTTGCTGTGAATGAAATTATACCATTATTAGGGCTATTCATCACTATGGCGTGACAATGGAATCTTGACAAATTCCGAAACACGTGTCGATTAAGTCTTGCAAAAATGACCAACATAAATAAATTTAAAACAAAAAATAATTTTCTTGAAAATTATACTATGAGAATATCATGGTTTTAATTAGTAAAGAAAATAATGACCTCGAGCCAGAATAAACATCCTCACAAAATATAATATTTTAAAGGTCGAATAAAACAATTTTTATTTATTAATAAAAATTAATCAGAATTTGAACATAATGGTTGGCACGCCATAGTGATGAATAGCCCTAATAATGGTATAATTTCATTCACAGCAACAAAAAACATATTGTTGTAGTCCAATGGACTATCGTATGTAAAATGTTTTAAATATTTTTGTTGGTTATTGACAATTGTTACTTACTAGCATAGTACAATTTCTTCGTCTTTCTAATTCACATTGTGGATAGAGTCGAATATGTATTAATGTTTTAGTTTGTGCAAAAACGATTTGTCATTAGACTCGTTTGCTACTTTGTAGTATATCGTTTCTATTTTTGCTAAATAATCTTGACAATGGAATCTTGACAAATTCCGAAACACGTGTCGATTAAGTCTTGCAAAAATGACCAACATAAATAAATTTAAAACAAAAAATAATTTTCTTGAAAATTATACTATGAGAATATCATGGTTTTAATTAGTAAAGAAAATAATGACCTCGAGCCAGAATAAACATCCTCACAAAATATAATAATTTTTTTTTTTTAAATTTTTTATAATTTTTTTTTTTTTTTTGGATTTTGTTTTCCTTAGTGCGGTAATTGCAAAAACTAAAAAAAAATAAAAATCTTTGCATATTTTTAAAAGTTACTAGCTCCGAAAGCCTTTTAATCTCAGGGTGGTCAACTTTGGCACTCTGTAACTCACGCTTTATTGTAGAAGGCTCACTACAAACTAGCTATTTTGAAAGCTTATATCATTGACTTCATTTGCCCCACTCATAATGTTTCAATCTGATAAATAGTTTGAAAGTTATATATATATAAGCAATTTTTTTTTTTGCAAACACTATTTACCGATATTTTCAAAATGGCAATATCTCGAAAACTAGGCATTTGATATCAAAATCTTTACCAGATTCGTGTTCAGAAAGACAAATGCAATAAGATATGTGGTCTAATTTTTTTTTTTTTAATTTTTGAATGGGAGTTGGCATTTATTTTCACCAAAAAAATATGTACTTTGAGTTAGCAGAATAACAAAAATTGATGTAAAACGACAAAAAATTATTTTTTTGCTCTGAAATTTTTACCACAGATGGGTATTGCATAGGGGAGCTATTTTCCATCGGAAACTCATTTCGGTCAAATTTGAGTTGGCATATTTTGAATATAGGTTCACGATATACTTTATGGGGTCCTTTACCCATGTTTCGATGCGTTACTCACGGAATGACAAAGTGAGTATACCCACGTCTGTCCTCTACAGTCGAAGAGACGGACAGACACACGGACAGACGGACATCGCTAGAATGTTTTAGAATCGATCACTGATCAATAATATATATAATTTATGGGGTCCTAGACCGATATTTTGATTCTTTACACATGGAATGACAAAGTGAGTATACCACCATACTGTGGTTGGAGGGTATAGAAATGGCTTAGAATGTAAGAATTTTTCTATTCGAGAAAATGTTTCAGAATCTGAGAATTTTTCTGTACGGAAAAAATGTCTAAGATAGTGAAACTTTTTCTATACGGGAAAAAAGTTTTAGAATCTAAGAATTTTTCTGTACGAAAAAATGTCTCTCAACCTGATTTTTTTATCATACGAAAAAATGTCTAAGAATCTGAGACTTTTCAATAGAAAAATGTTTCAGAAGCTGAGGCTTTTCTATAATGAAAAAATGTCTTTTTCTTTACGGAAATTTTTTTGAGAATCTAAGACTTTTTCTATACGGAGAATATCTCAGAATCTGAGACTGAATCTGAGACTTTTTCTTTATCGAAAAATGTCACAGAATTTGAAACTTTTTTTATATGGAAATATGTCTCAGAATCTTAAACATTTTGTATACGAAAAAATGTCTCAGAATCTGAGACTTTTTTTTTATACGGAAGAATGTTTCAGAATCTGAGACTTTTTCTATACAAATAAATGTCTTACACTCACAGCAAAATACGGTTGTCTCAACCGTAAAAGGTTCCAACCTCCGATTGAGGTTGCAGCAACCGGTAAATATACGGTTGTAGCAACCGACAATTTACAGTTGTGGCAACCGACAAATGCCGGTTGCAGCAACCTCAAATAACGGCATTTGCCGGTTATGGCAACCGTATTGCCGGTTGTCCCAACCATAGCTGTGTTTAATATATTTTCGATATTATGCCAAAATACAAAATAAAATACCAACGTTTTTTAATTTTTTTTTTTGCTTTTTTTATTGTTATAAAATATAGTTATACATATAAATGACTTAATACTAAATATAATAAACTTAATGTAACATTTTTATGTGGTTTTAATTTTTTTACTAAAAATCCGATACAAAGAATTCTTCTTCTCAGAATCTGAAACTTTTTCTTTAGGAAAAATATTTCAGAATATGAAAATTTTTCTATAGGAAAAATCTGAATCTTTTTCTATAATAAAAATGTCCCGGAAAAAGTCTCAGATTCTGAGACAGTTTTTTTATAGAACAAGTCTCAGATTCTGAGACAGTTTTTCTATAGAAAAAGTCTCAGATTCTGAGACAGTTTTTCTATAGAAAAAGTCTCAGATTCTGAGACAGTTTTTCTATAGAAAAAGTATCAGATTCTGAGACAGTTTTTCTATAGAAAAAGTGTCAGATTCTGAGACAGTTTTTCTATAGAAAAAATCTCAGATTCTGAGACAGTTTTTCTATAGAAAAAGTCTCAGATTCTGAGACAGTTTTTCTATAGAAAAAGTCTCAGGTTCTGAGACAGTTTTTCTATGGAAAAATCTCTGATTCTGAGACAGTTTTTCTATAGAAAAAGTCTCAGATTCTGAGACAGATTTTCTATAGAAAAAGTCTCAGATTCTGAGACAGTTTTTCTATAGAAAAAGTCTCAGATTCTGAGACAGTTTTTCTATAAAAAAAGTCTCAGATTCTGAGACAGTTTTTCTGTAGAAAAAGTCTCAGATTCTGAGACAGTTTTTCTATAGAAAAAGTCTCAGATTCTGAGACAGTTTTTCTATAGAAAAAGTCTCAGATTCTAAGAAAGTCTAAAAGGTATGGATTCAGAGATATTAGCGTGGGTTCTGACACTTTTCCTATAGTTTCCTATTTATCAGATGTCTTATTTCTACCATTTTCACCTCTTTGTGCAACGCCATAATGTTTGGTGGATAAACAGTTTTAGTTCCTCCGATTTCATGTCTTCCTCCATAGCGTTAGTTTTTTGACCATTTTGCTAGTTTAAAGCAAACAAAAAAATGCGTTTGTGTTACGCATTTCCTGTTTTATGTAAATATTTTACAACAAACCTTTTAGTTATGGATAGAAAATTGCACTTTCAGACTGCCATTTGTTATCATTCCATTATTTCTCAAATTTGACTAAGAGAAACAAATTATTAATTAAATACATGATTTAAAGAGATAATTTAATAGTTTACTTACTATTTTAATATTATTTTCCCTCTTATTTTTCAGATTTCACCTCAATAGTTTAATATTCCTAAAAAACTTTTTTAAATATATTTTTTTTTTGTTTTAATTTTATGACATTTAAAACTGTGTTTAATATAAAAAGTTACAACAACCTCAATTTACGGTTGCCGCAACCGGGGTTGGAAGTTGTAGCAACTTTTTTTTGAGTTTGTGGCAACTGGCACAAAAATATTTTAAAAAAGTTTTAACAACCTCAATTTACGGTTGCTGCAACCGGATACGGTTGTGATAACCGCAAGACAGTTGCAGCAACCGTAATCCGGTTGCGACAACCGTACTGCGGTTGTGGCAACCTCATTCTAACCGATTTTTTATGTGAGTGTAGAATCTGAGATTTTTCTATACGGAAAAAAGTCTCAGAATCTTGTACTTTTTCTTTACGAAAATACTTCTTCACATTTAAAACTTTTTTTTATACAGAAAATGTCTCAAAATCTGAGACTTATTCTGCAGAGAGAATATCTTAAAATCTGCGACTTTTTCTATATGGAAAAATATATCGGAATCTGAGATTTTTCTAATCGGAAAAAAGCTCAGAATCTGAGACTTTTTCTATACGGAAAAATGTCTCACAATCTGAGACTTTTTCTATACCGAAAAATGTCTCGAAATCTGAGACTTTTTCTATACGGAAAAATGTATCAGAATTTTTTTCTACTCGGAAAAAAAGTCTCAGAATCTGAGACTTTTTCCATACGGAAGAATGTCTCAGAATCTGAGAATTTTTTTATGCGGAAAAATGACTCAGAATTTGAAACTTTTTCTATGCGGAAAATGTCCCAGAATCTGAAACATTCTAAACTAAAAATTCTTAAGAACCTGAGACTTTTTCTATACGAAAAAATGTCTAAGATTCTATACGGAAAAATATCAAACAATCAGAGCCTAAGCCTCAGAATCAAAGACTTTTCTATAGAAAAAAGTTTCAAAAGCTGAGAAATGTCTCAAAATTTAAGACTTTTTCTATACAGAAGAGTATCTCAGAATCTTAGAATTTTGCTACACTCAAAAAAAAAAAACTGTAAAGTTGGCAAAAAATTTAGTTAAATTTAACTAAAAAAACACCTGATTTTGAACCTACTAAATTTCTAGTTAATTTAACAAAAAATATTTAGTTAACTATTCGTAGAATGAATGTAGCAAAAAAACAGTAATTTTAACTAAAAATTCAGCTGAAAATTTCGAAACATTTTTTATTAGGTGAATTCAGCTAACCTTTTTTTTTAAATAAAAAAAAAAAATATATTTTTCACAGCGTTAAGTTCAGCTTAAGTAGGACTAATGAGATTTGCATAGGAGGCTACACAAGAAATGTTTAAAATTTTCGACTTGACAAAAATGTTACAAAAAATCAGCAAATTAATTAGTAAAAATTCGTAAACTCAGTTTTAAAGTCAACAAAAAAAATTAATTCCAAATTTGTACAAAACTAGTATTTTCGTAAATCGAACTTAACTAAAAAAAGTAGTTAAAACGCTGATTTTAACTAAAAATTTGCTAAAAAGCCAGTAAACTCGAGTTAACAAAAAAAAGTTTGTTAACTTTACAGTTTTATTTTTTTGAGTGTATACGTAAAACTATTTAAGAATCTGAGAATTTTTTTATGCGGAAAAATGTCTCAGAATCTGATACTTTTTCTATAAGAAAAAAATGTCTCAAAATCTGAGACTTTTTCTCAGAATCTATACGGAAAAATATCTCAGAATCTATAATTATTTCTATACGGAAAAATGTCTGGGACTTTTTCTAAAGGAAAAATGTCTCAGAATCTGAGACTTTTTCTATAGCGAAAAATGTCAGAGAAACTTAGACTTTTTCTGTACGTAAAAATGTCTCAGAATCTGATACTTTTTCTATACAGAAAAAATTTCTCAAAATCTAAGTCTTATTCTATGCGGAAAAGTATCTCAGAATCTGAGGCTTTTTGTATACGGAAAAATGTCTCAGAATTTAAGACTTTTTTTATACAGAAAAATGTCTCAGAATCAGAGAGTTTTCTATACGGGAAAATGTCTCACAATCTGTGACTTTTTCTATACGGAAAAATGTCTCACAATCTGAGACTTTTTCTATACGGAAAAATTATACTTTTTCTAAATGAAAAAATATTCCAGAATCTCAGAATTTCTCTATATGGAAAAATTTCTCAACATTCAAAACTTTTTTTTATATAGAAAATGTCTCAAAATCTGAGACTTATTCTACACAAAGAATATCTCAGAATCTGTGACAGAATATGAAACTTTTTCTATGCAAAAAATGCCTCAGAATCTTTAACTTTTTCTACACAGAAAAATGTCTAAGAATCTGAAACTTTTTCTGTACGGGAAAAATGTATTAGAGTCTGAGACTTTTTATATACGGGAAAAATGTTTCAGAATCTAAGACTTTTTCTGTAAGGAAAATTGTCCCAGATCCTGATTTTTTTATGAAAAAAAGTCAGAGCATCCTAGAACTTTCCTTTACGGAAAAATTTTAAGCATCTGAGACATTTTCTACTCGAAAAATGTGTCAGAATTTGATACTTTCCTATACGGAAAAATGTCTCAGATTCTAAGACTTTTTCTAAACGGAATAATGTCTCAGAATCTGATACTTTTTCTAAACGGAAAACTGTCTCAGAATCTGATACTTTTTCTATACGGAAAAATGTTTTAGAATCTGAAAATTTTTCTATACGGAAAAATGTTTCAGAATCTGGGACTTTTTCTATACGGGAAAATGTGTTAGAATCTGATCATTTTTCTATACAAAATATGTTCCAGAATCTCAGAATTTGTCTATACGGAAAAATTTCTTCACATTTAAAACTTTTTTATGCAGAAAGTGGCTCAAAATCAGAGACTTATTGTATACAGAGAATATCTCAGAATCTGAGACAGAATCTGAAACTTTTTCTATGCAAAAAATGTCTCAGAATCTGAGGCTTTTTCAATACGAAAAAAAATGTCTCAGAATAGGAGAATTTTTCTATTCGGAAAAATGTCTTAGAATCTGAGATATTTTCTATACGAAAAAATGTCTCAGAATCTGAGAATTTTCTATACGAAAAAATGTCTCAGAATCTGAGAATTTTTCTTTACGGAAAAATGTTTTAGAATCTGTGATTTTTTTATACAAATAAATGTCTCATCAAAAATTTTTCTATACGAAAAACTGAGTCAGGATCTCAAAAAAAAAAAAAAAAACTTTTTCTAAACGGAAAAAATTTCTTAGAATCTGAGACTTTTCTATACGGAAAAATGTTTTAGAATCGGAGACTTTTTTATACCGAAAAAATGTCTTTGATTATGAAACTGTTTCTATACGGGGAAAACCACTCAGAATCTTAGACTTCTTCTATACAAAAAAAAATATATATATATTTCAGAAGCTAAGACTTTTTCTACATGGAAACATGTCTTAGATTCTGAGATCTTTCTATAAGAAAATTTCTTTAAATCTGAGACTTTTTCTATTCTGAAAATATATCTCAGAATTTAATTTTTTTCTATACGGAAAAATGTTTCAGAATCTGAGATTTTTCCATTGAAAAAATGTCTCAGAATCTGAGAGTTTTCTATAGAAAAAATATCTCATAGGCTGAGATTATTCTATACGAAAAATGTCTCAGAATCCGAGACTTTTTCTGTTCGGAAAAATGTCTCAGGACCTGTGACCTTTTTTTATACAGTAATATGTCTCAGAATCTAAGACTTTTTCTAAATATACGCAAAAATTTCTCAGAATCCGAGAGTTTTTCTTTACGGAAAAATGTCTCAGAATCTGAAATCTGACCCTATGCAAAAAATGTTTCATAATCTGAAATGTCACGGAAAAATATCTACATATTAAAAATATTATAACAATAATAAGAATCTGACATTTTTCTTGAGGAAACATAGAAGTTGGAATATATATATCGTCGCTGCGCCTAATAATGGAGTCATGTGTTTTGGGGCAAGTGTTCAGGAGAGCAAAAAAACTGTTTATTTTCGTCCCTTCGCGATATTTTTTAAAAGTTTGTTCTACAAAAAATTCTTGTACCGATATGCTATCCACATACTGCAAAAAATTTTTGAAACATTTAGCGGTTTTCCAGTGGAGCAGAAATTTTCAAAAAACATACACATAACTCCTTTTTTAAGTACTTTTTGGAACAAAATTTAAATAAACGGAAATATTTTTTAAACATAACTCCTTTTGCTTATGAAACCAAACTTGATTACCTGCCATTTAGGATTTAGATAACAGCATGAAAATATGCAAGTATTTTCAAGAAATCTTGACAAATTCATTCAAAATACTTAGATGCTATGTGTGAACCTCATATTTCTAAAATAGTGGTCCATTTTGTCACGTTCTGTTACTTTTTTATCAGAAAAAGTTATGTGTAGCTTAACACATAACTCCTTTTCAGACCTTTTTTTTAGTATGACGAACACATAGCTCCTTTTACTAACTTTTGAACCAATCAAGATATCAAAAAACGGTTTAGTGAGTAAACGTATGACCAATAGGGGATCATAAAGATGTAATAAAAAAAATTTAAAAAACTACACATGACTCCATTTTTAGGCGCAGCGACGATATATAAGTTTGTCATTCCATTTGCAAGGACTGCATAAAGTATAGGACCGCATAAAGTATATAAATTCATGATCCTCGATCGATTCTAAGACGAGCTAGCGATGTCCGTCCGTCTGTCTTTTGAAAACACGCTAACTTTTAAAAGACTTTACGGAGGTTTGGCTCACATGTTGGGCATTTATCTGGCCAGGTTGGAATTGCAATCCAGCGAAATCTGTGCAGTGGTTCAGAAGTTATGAGCAGAAGAGTGAATTTCGCGAATTTACTAAATAAAAAACCCGATAATTTTCGAAAGGCAATTCTGAGGATGCTGAAGTTTGGCATATATATTTGTATGTTTGTATTTTCCCCTCGCCTGGTTCATATTCAATTTAAGCCAAATCGGTCTAGTGGTTCAAAAGTTATTAGCAAAACCGTAAATTTCAGATTCGCTTCACCTTAAATTCACGTGTTGAAAATCCGTTAAGGTGTGTTAAAAACATTGGTAAGTCAGAAAAATATTTTACAACGTATTTTTGTCACTCAAAAATATTTTTACACTTAAAAAAAAAAAATACACTCTAAAAAAAATTTTACACTCCAAAAAATTTTACACTCAAAAAAAAAATTGAAAATCAAATTTTTTAAAATTGCTTAAAAAGAATGTTGTTTTACACAAAATAAAATATTTCTAATCAAAATTGTTATTTTTTTACGTTAGAAAATTTACTATCACTTAAAATGGGCATTGTGAAGGGTATTCTCAAATTCGGCCAAGTCGAATTTAACTTTTCTACTTGTTTTAGTTAAATTTTCTGATTTTCAGTCAACTCTAGTACACATTGGAGATTTCTATATAAGCCACCAAATCAGCCATATTATAGCAGGGTGGGTTGCTTTATATTTTTCAAAAATTCTCAGTTTTTGCCTTTACTTAAACCTTTAAGGTACGTTAGCTCCAAAGCCACAACTTTAAATTAAAATACATATTTAGTTAATAGTTGTTAACTTGAATCTTAATTATGTTTGTTTTAAGCTCCTTTCATAAGTTCCTGCTGTTTGCAGTTTCAACTCCCATCGTTTTCCTTTATGTTTACTGAGAGTATGCCCTACCAAGTGGGTTAATTTAAACATTAGAAATTGAATAATGGTTACACTTTAGAATTTTTTTTTTTAATTTTTTTCTTGTACTTGGTTAAGAAAAATTGGTAACATTTTTCCTGTAGTTGAGGAGGGCGAAAAATGCTGTGTGTCTCTATTTTTTTTCGCGGTTTTTCTGCTTATTATGGTTAAATAAATTTTATTTTTTTTTTATGTTCTATGTTTTATGCTTTTTGTGCTTTAACAAAGTTTTTCAATATGAAAACATTTTCAACTTCCAAAGTCATTTTATGTGGTAAATAATAATTCAGTTTTCTTTTTTTTTTTTCTACAACAATTTTTCATAAATAATGCAAGAGTACACCAACACAATGGCATTGAGGGTAGAAAAAAAAAATCAAGAAAAATTTATTGAAACCAAAAATTAAACAAATTGCATTAGCAACAAAAATTAACTATGGAAAAATAGAATCAGAATTTTGCAAGGCAGCACCGTTGCAACGCGTTGATAGACTAATGCAATAAATAAAAAGTTTTCATATTTTGCAAGTTTTAAATAACTTTGTATAAATAACAAAAGGATTAAAAGCAAAACAATGGTTTATACGATAGATTTCAAAAGGAATAAGATTAATTTACAGGGAGGCTATATTTCAGATTTTAAGACATTTTTTTCTGAAGAAATATTCATACTGATTGTGAGTCATTTGTCCTAGAGAAAAGGTCTCATATTCTGAGACATATGTATATCTCAGATTCATAGAAAATTTAGCTGTAAAAAAAAATTTTGAGATTAAGACTCTATGACGAACATTACTCAGTGCGTATTATTTATATAAAATTTAATAACATTAAGTATACGCCTTCGCCATGTATGTTATTATATAGTGGAGTTTTTTGTTTTTCGAATTTCAAAATCGTCGGGGTTGAAAAAGTTGGACCTGTAGGGCAATGTATTTGAGTTCCTTTTTTGACAAGAAAATTTGAACATTAGGAACAAAGTGATTTTTTTTATTTTAATTTTTGTTTTTTTGACTTAATTACACTGTGCAACAGTGAAAAAACACCAGAACTTGACTATATAGGTTCGATTTAATTACCAAAAGGTAGTAAAACCCTGCTCTCAGATTGTTTGGTGACCATTTTCTTTTTATTGGCCTCCAAAGATTCATCGCTTAAGTTCATTTAGAACAACTGTGGCTACTAGTCCGTTGAACAAATTCTGATAACATTATATGCTAAAAAATATTTTTTCCTGTACTTTTTTTAAAATAATATATAAATATAAAATAACCTACAGAGACTGTTGATTTTTTCGCTAACAATGTTTGGAAAAATTGTAGCCTCTGTCAAGCTGAACAATTTCTATATATATACCAAAGCAATCTGAACGTGTTTAGGCACCCTACTGAGCTAACAGAACCCACTACGTACCTTACATTTGATAGATTTTGACTAAAAAAGATCCATTAAAATCTCCGTAACCGCCCCGCAATCGCCCCTAGAGGGATAAAATGCAAGGCCGACTCCCATTAATTTTTCCCCACTCCTATACAAAGATTACATTTTAATATAACTGCTCCTACTGCTCTTACAGCCTTCAAAGTGCCCCTAGAGATGTCAAAAGTATAACCGACCCTTAATATTCTGTCCATCCCAACATCTTCTCAAAACATTACCCGTGCTCCATCTCTAACCCATAAGGCGGTCCCCATACAATTTTTTTATTCCTCCATACAATTTTTTTATTCCTCTAGGGGAGGTTACGGCGCGGTTGTGGGGCTTTTTTGGATATTGTTAGTCAAAATTAGGGTGCCCAAACACGTTCATATTATTTTGGTATGTTCATAAGAGTTTTTAAGCTTGAACGTGGCTACAATTTCCAAATATTGATAGAGAGAAAAATTAAGAGTTCCTGTTAGTTGTGCTGAAAAAAGTAAAAAAAAATGTTATTTTTTTTCTATATTTTTTCAAAAAAAGTGCAGGAAAAAAAAATTTTTTTAGCATAAAATGTTCACAGAATTTGTTCAATGGACTAAAAGCCACATTTCTACTTAATATACTAAAGCGATAGCTATGATTAAGCTGTTGTTTAAAAAACTGATGACAGCATATTATAAGGGTTTAAGTGGACAAAACTGCAGAAGAAAAATTGAATTTCTAAAAATTATGGACATTTCTGGTATTCCCAAACCTGTTTTTAAACACTCCAGTTAGTGTTATCATCAGTAGGATTTTAAATGTCGGTTTGTCTTGTTAATGAAAATTATTTTTTTATATACGTGAATATTTATTTCTACATAATAAATTTTGACAATTTTCAACACTGCAATTCTATTTCTAGCAAACTCAACCTCACTTCATACTTTCTTCCAACTTTTTTGTCTCTTACATTATTTCGCAAGGGTCACCAACATGATCTGGAATTGCAGGCACAAATGAAGGTATTTGTATTTTCTGTATTTCCTAATGGCAACATAATTTGTCAAGGTGCCAAAAGATTTCGATATTTTTTGGCAAAATATCTAACATATGAAAAATTTAGCAAATTGACGAAATTTAGCGGTTTTTTGCTCTCCTCAAAAGTAACTAAAAAACATTTAGGTGTTTTGGGTAGAGCACCGACAATATCTATATATACTACAAAGTAGCAAACGAGTCTAATGACAAATCGTTTGTGCACAAACTAAAACATTAATACATATTCGACTCTATCCACAATGTGAATTAGAAAGACGAAGAAATTGTACTATGTTAGTAAGTAACGATTGTCAATAACCAACAAAAATATTTAAAACATTTTACATACGATAGTCCATTGGACTACAACAATATGTTTTTTGTTGTAGTGAATGAAATTATACCATTATTAGGGCTATTCATCACTATGGCGTGCCAACCATTATGTTCAAATTCTGATTAATTTTTATTAATAAATAAAAATTGTTTTATTCGACCTTTAAAATAAAAAACATATTGTTGTAGTCCAATGGACTATCGTATGTAAAATGTTTTAAATATTTTTGTTGGTTATTGACAATCGTTACTTACTAACATAGTACAATTTCTTCGTCTTTCTAATTCACATTGTGGATAGAGTCGAATATGTATTAATGTTTTAGTTTGTGCACAAACGATTTTTCATTAGACTCGTTTGCTACTTTGTAGTATATCGTTTCTATTTTTGCTAAATAATCTTGACAATGGAATCTTGACAAATTCCGAAACACGTGTCGATTAAGTCTTGCAAAAATGACCAACATAAATAAATTTAAAACAAAAAATAATTTTCTTGAAAATTATGCTATGAGAATATCATGGTTTTAATTAGTAAAGAAAATAATGACCTCGAGCCAGAATAAACATCCTCACAAAATTTTTTTAAAATTTTACTAAAATATTCATTCGTATTGGCATTCTTGATCAATAATTGATTGTTATGGTTTCATTTCTATTAAACAAATAGAATGTCAAAAAAATAAACATTATAATTTCATTAAAT
The DNA here is from genome assembly GCA_963921195.1 of Pegoplata infirma. Classification (NCBI taxonomy): domain Eukaryota; kingdom Metazoa; phylum Arthropoda; class Insecta; order Diptera; family Anthomyiidae; genus Pegoplata; species Pegoplata infirma. Next base: position 194,645,273 of record OY992539.1, read on the forward strand.
AAAAAACGAAATACAATTCAGACGTGTTTGCGCAAAAAATTGTTATTACAGAATACTGCTAAAACAAATTATAAAAAATTTTGCAAATCTAGACGGTAAGTTGATAACTTTGGGAAATATTAGCAATTTTAATCAATTAACACTAAAAAAAATTATGACGGTAGAATCCACTACAAAAGACAGTTAAAACTACTACATTTGTTGTTGTTTAGGCGTCCACTACATTTTACGGTAAAATCAACCAAAAATTGTTGCTGTTTTTAACCATTGATTAACAACTACAAAAAACTCTAAAAACTACCTCAAATTACAGTTGTTTTTACTGTGACTCAAATTGTCTGAATTTTTTTATTAACAAAAAAAACTTCTAAACGTCAAAAACGGTTAAAATTATTTGGAAATAATTCCTGCACATCCGTTTTTCTAAAAATTTCTAGAAAATTATAATTTTTTTTATAGACTAAAAACAACTACATAAAACAACTGTTACTAAAATGTAGTAATTTTTTGTATTTGTTTTTTTAAACGACTACAAAGAACAGTTGTTTGAGATTTTTCATGCAAAAACAACTGAAATTGTAGTTGAAAACAACAACTACTACTTACTACACAAGCGACCGTCATGTAGTAACTGCAATAATTTTCTAAGTGAACATATTTTAGATATTTGCACATGTGGTATTAATGAAGATACTCAACAATTAAATCATTTTTCAGCTAAATACCAAAATAAAAATTATGAAACAGTCTCCAAGAAGTCTCGTCCAGAGAATTGTAAAAAGTTCCTTCCTGATAGCGGTAACAATCATGCGAATACGAAAATTTACATAGGTTAGTTATCTCCTAGAAATTCTCAAAATATGTAATATGTATTTGGCTTTAAAAATTGTAAAATTTTATATAATCAAATTTAATTATTTAAATTTTTAAAAAATAATAAAAATTTAATTTTTTAAGAAACAGTGTAAAAATATATTGATTGGAGCTACCATATAACGCTTTTTAAAATTCGATCACTCTAACCAATGTCAATTTTAGCTTTTAAATATTTAGTTCTCATAATAGAATTTTAACAGTTGAGGCAACTGAAATTAACAGTAGAGGCAACTGAATATTGTGATAGTTCGTGGAACCGCAAAAATTCAGTTGGCAAACAATTTAGTTGCAGCAACTGAAACTATTTTCTGTGTGTACTGTTACAATTATCATTTTTGTAAAAAAGTTAGTTTGTTTTTTTTTTGATATTTTTCAAAGAAATACTAACAAAAAAAAAAATATTTTACAAATTTAAGTTTTCTTTGTAATTTTTCGTAGAAACCGGAATATATCTTTAATGGGTTTTAAACTCTATAAGAAAGAAGGAACTTTTGCCTAAATTTTGAGCTCATCACAGTTAAGATTGACTATCTGGTTTTTGTTTTAGAGCCTTTTAAAAATGGTGCTTTTTCTAATTTTTTTCAGAGTGTTTATTTATAATACATGTTTGGCCAATAATAGTGCAACAACTTCAAAATGTTTTGATAATACATTTGAGATCATAGTTCAATTCTACTCAATTCTACTTCAACCGCGAATAATTAAAATTCAAGACGTGATGGAAAAAGTTGTAGCACAGATTTGGAATCAGCGAGTCAAAATCTTTAAAAAATTTATATCAAACTTTAAACCGGAGCCAAAAACCTTCGATTTGTTGAGCGGTGTTATTTTCCACTAACTACTTCATAGAGCTTGAGACAAATTTTAAACTTAATTTGAGCCAAATAAGAAAATTTTGAGTAGGGTTATTCTAACTCGAGGTCATTATTTCCTTTACTAATTAAAACTATGATTTTCTTATAGAATAATTTTAATTTTTTAATTTAATTTGAATTTTTATTGGTTTCTCCATACAACAAGACATACATCTTTTAATTATAGCATGGAGCTGTAAGATGAATCACGCGTGATCACGCGTGAGTGAGACTGATTTCAATTTTATTCACGTGATTGTGAGTGAGTGTGAGTTGAGAAAAAAATTGCGTGAGTGAGTGTGCGTGAGTAAGATTTTTGCGTGAGTGAGTGTGCGTGAGTCGTTTTTTTTGCGTGAGTTTGCGTGAATTATTTTCTCTTTTTATTCAAAAAAAGCAACAAAAAAAATTTAAAAATTTGGCTTAATTTATGATTTCGTCCCAAAAAAAGCAAAAAATGTAAAATTTCGCTGAACTGTAAATTTTGCTGAAAATTTTGGAAAAATTTTTTAAATTATAGTTTCAGAAATTTTCGTGAGTGTGAGTGAACGTGAGTGTGAGTGAAGCTTGCGTGAGTGCACGTGAGTGTGAGTTGTTTTAAATTTACTCACGTGATTGTGAGTGAGTGTGAGTAGAAAAAATATTCTCGTGTGTTAGTGTGCGTGATTCAAAAATTCCTGTCGTGAGCGTGAGTGAGTGTGATTAAAAAATCACTCACGCGCCCATCTCTAGTTATTACAATTTCAAGAAAATTATTTTTCTGTTTTAATTTTATTTATGTTGGTCATTTTTTTTTGCAAGATTTAATCGACACGTGTTTCGGTATTTGTCAGATCCCATTTTCAAGATTATTTAGCAAAAATAAAAACAGAAAAATAATTTTCTTGAAAATTATTCTATGAGAATATCATAGTTTTAATCAGTTAAGGAAATAATGGCCTCGAGCTAGAATAGACCTACTCAAAATATAATATTTTAAGGGTCAAATAAAACAATTTTTATTTTTTAATAAAAATTAATCAGAATTTGGGCAAATAAGAAAATTTTAACCCATTGCCCCCTTTGATCTAATTTTCGAGTTTTTGGTAAACATTTTCTAAATTACCAAATTTTTGATCGAATGGCGCCGCGGGTTCAAATAATCGGATTTGGATAAATTATTTTTAAACGAAGGTTTGTCTGAAGCTCTATGAAAGGGTAAAGGAAAAGAAATTTTGATTTTTTTTTTTTTTAATATTTAAACATAGGAAAATACACTATTTCTGCCAAATAACGATATCTCGAAAACCGATTTAATTTTTTTTAATAGTTGTGTTCAGCGCATCAATCTTTGGAACCCAGTAATTTTGGAAAAAGTTATTAATTGTTGTACAGTGTAATTTTGTCTCAAAAATATAAATTATCAATTTATTTTACTTTTAAAAGAAAAGTTTACCACAGTGCGTATTATTAATATTAAATTTAATGTTAGTAATAATATCAAGTATACGTCTTCGCCATTTTTATAGCTTGCTACCAGTGTTACCGTTGAGAATTTTTAAAAAGTCGCACAAAAAGTCGTTTTTTACAAAAAAAGTCGCACAAAAAAGTCGTTTTTCCAAATAAAAGTCGCACATTTTTTTAAGGGTTGAAGATTTTGTATAAAATTGTTGTTTTCGTATGAAAGCTCCCTTAGGGGGTAGAGATAGGGCTTAGGTATGTTTGGAAAAAAAATTTGGGTACAAATTTCACATTTTTCCTCTTTTTTGGGGACTCCGGGGCAGTTGTGGGGCTTTTTGTTTTACACCTACACGCCTAAACAGAGATAAAATGTGAGATCGACCCCCATTAATTTTTCCTCCCTAACATTTTTTCCAAATATACCTAAGCCCTATCTTATTCCATACAAGGATAACAAAGATAATAGGCTTGTTTTTTGCAGACCGGATTAAGATTAGGATTAACTTTATTTAGTTAAAAATTGGGTCAAATCAAGTCCAGCAATTTTTTTGATAATTGTTTTCTGAATCTACATGCAATTAGTAAATATTATAGAGAAGAAAAATTCAGCGTTGTCCAAAATGTAAAGAATGAAAAATAAATTTAGTTAAATCTTAGGATTAACTCAAATTTATTTATACTGTTTTACATTTTGGACAACGCTTAATTTTTTTTCCTGTTTATATTTACTAAATGTATTTAGATTCAGACAAAAATTATAAAAAAAATATCTTGAATTTTTTTGACCCTTTTTTTTCAGAACATAAGGCGGTCCCCATACAATGCTTTTTATTTTTTACAACTTTTTTTTATTAAGTCCCCTCCAAGGGAACCTCCTATAGGGGTAAAAAATGAGAGCGACCCTTATTAATTTTTACCCCCCAACATTTTTTCTGAACATACCAACAATCTGTCTCCATTTAATAAGGGTGTTTCCATGCAATATTTCACGATATTATGTTATGAAATGGGTAAAATGTTATGGAAAATGTTAGCGTAATTCTGTTTTTTGATGTTTTTTTTATTTGGCCTTAATGCATTTTAACAATTCAAATAATTTAAAATTCAAACATTTACGCAAAAAAGCCTCGAGCGCGACTTTAGGTATTATTTTTAAAATTCAAAAGTTTAAAAAAAATATTTGAAATATGTGTAATTTTGCAGTATATATCTTTAAAAACAAAAAAATATTTCACTTAACAAAAAAAGGGGAAAAAAGTCGCACAAAGTTGGAAAAAGTTGCAAAATTAGACAAGTTTAAAAAAGTCGCACAAAAAGTCTCAGAGCGTCAAAAAGGTTGCAAATTGCAACTAAAGTCGCACAACGGTAACACTGCTTGCTACAACACTATCTATTAGTTTTAGCGTATAATAAAAGAATCCATTTCAAATTTTATTTAACCTTTCATCATTTTAATTCTATAATACTTTCTTACAACAATTTATACGATTTTAATGTTAATTTTCATTCAATATTGTATAAATTTCGATATTTTTTTTGCTTACTAATTCCCAGTTGAATTATTTCTATTCCCAGAATTTCAATAAACTCTAACACGAAATATATATAAACGTAAAAATCAAGAGCACTTAAATAAAGTAGAAACGTATACATTTGTAAGTAATAAAGAGGACAGGAACATACAAAATAATTCAACAACTTGAAGTTATTATTTTTTTTAATTTTTCAAAATTTCAAATAAAACGCAAATGGAGTCTCTTGAATTTTTTTAAGTTTTCCAACCACAAGTGATTCTTGAACCAAAATACACGCCTCTAAAATAAAAATTTCCCCCCACCCTATTGCATATGTGTCAATTTACTAACACACTCTTGCATACACTTACACTTTCAAAAACATTAACGATTACAGGAATGTCTTTACAAGTATGTATTTAAAAAAAATAAATAAATAAAAGTATTCTGAACTGAAAATACTTTTACAAAAGTGTTTGTAATGCTTATTAAATTCACACACTCTCATCTTAACACAAAAAAAAAATAATAATATTGAATTTGTAATTCAAAAATATATATGAAAATACCTAAAGTATACAAAAAGAACAAAATCACGTTTTGGCAGACAGAAAAAAAACTTAAATTGAAGTTGAAAGACGTTTTTGTATAAAAAAAGCATACATAGATATTATTGATATTAAGATTTAAAAAAGAGAAAAAAAATTATGTATTTTTGCCATATTGCATAAAATTAAATACATACCAACAACAAAAAAATACCAACATGAAACATAGAATGTTGAAATATGGTTAGATTGAATGCGTGAACAAAAACAGAAGCGAGTAAAGAAATAATGACTAGGAGGGAGGATTTTGAAAATAATTTATTGAAAACAGGTCCTTTTTGTAAAAGGTAATTTTTATAAAAGGTACTTATTATAGAGGGTACTTTTAATAAAAGGTACTTTTTATAAAAGGTGCTTTTTATAAAAGGTACTTTTTATAAAAGGTACTTTTTATAAAAGGTACTTTTTATAAAAGGTGCTTTTTATAAAAGGTACTTTTTATAAAAGGTACTTTTTATAAAAGGTACTTTTTATAAAAGGTACTTTTTATAAAAGGTACTTTTTATAAAGGTACTTTTTATAAAAGGTACTTATTATAAAAGGTACTTTTTGGAAAAGGTACTTTTATAAATGGTTTATTTATAAAAGGTACCTTTTGTAAAATGTACTTTTTTACAGGTTTTTTTTATAAAAGTTACTTGTTATTAAAGATACTTTAAATAAAAAGTACTTTTTATAAAAAGTTCTTTTTATAAAAGGTACTTTTTATAAAAGGTACTTTTTATAAAAAGTACTTTTTATAAAATGTATATTTTATAAAAGTTACTTTTTATAAAAGGTTCTTTTTATAAAATTTACTTTTTGTAAAAGGTTCTTTTTATAAAAAGAACTTTTTATGAAAAGTTCCTTTTATAAAAGGTACTTTTTATAGAATGTACTTTTTATAAAAGTTACTTTTTATAAAAGGTACTTTTTATAAAAGGTACATTTTATAAAAGGTACTTTTTATAAAAGGTACTTTTTATAAAAGGTATTTTTTATAAAAGTTACTTTTTATAAAAGGTACTTTTTATAAAAGGTACTTTTTATAAAAGGTACTTTTTATAGAAGGTGCTTTTTATAAAAGGTACTTTTTATAAAAGGTACTTTTTATAAAAGGTACTTTTTATAAAAGGTACTTTTTATAAAAGGTACTTTTTATAAAAGGTACTTTTTATAAAAGGTACTTTTTATAAAAGGTACTTTTTATAAAAGGTACTTTTTATAAAAGGTACTTTTTATAAAAGGTACTTTTTATAAAAGGTACTTTTTATAAAAAGTACTTTTTATAAAAGGTACTTTTTATAAAAGGTACTTTTTATAAAAGGTACTTTTTTTAAAAGGTTCTTTTTATAAAAGGTACCTTTTGTAAAAGGTACTTTTTATAAAAGGTACTTTTTATAAAAGGTACTTTTTATAAAAGGTACTTTTTATAAAAGGTACTTTTTATAAAAGGTACTTTTTATAAAAAGTACTTTTTATAAAAGGTACTTTTTATAAAAGGTACTTTTTATAAAAGGTACTTTTTATAAAAGGTACTTTTTATAAAAGGTACTTTTTATAAAAAGTACTTTTTATAAAAGGTACTTTTTATAAAAGGTACTTTTTTTAAAAGGTTCTTTTTATAAAAGGTACCTTTTGTAAAAGGTACTTTTTATAAAAGGTACTTTTTATAAAAGGTACTTTTTATAAAAGGTACTTTTTATAAAAGGTACTTTTTATAAAAGGTACTTTTTATAAAAGGTACTTTTTATAAAAGGTACTTTTTATAAAAGGTACTTTTTATAAAAGGTACTTTTTATAAAAGGTACTTTTTATAAAAGGTACTTTTTATAAAAGGTACTTTTTATAAAAGGTACTTTTTATAAAAGGTACTTTTTATAAAAGGTACTTTTTATAAAAGGTACTTTTTATAAAAGGTACTTTTTATAAAAGGTACTTTTTATAAAAGGTACTTTTTATAAAAGGTAGTTTTTATAAAAGGTACTTTTTATAAAAGGTACTTTTTATAAAAGGTACTTTTTATAAAAGGTACTTTTTATAAGAGGTACTTTTTATAAAAGGTACTTTTTATAAAAGGTACTTTTTATAAAAGGTACTTTTTATAAAAGGTACTTTTTATAAAAGGTACTTTTTATAAAAGGTACTTTTTATACAAGGTACTTTTTATAAAAGGTACTTTTTATACAAGGTACTTTTTATAAAAGGTACTTTTTATAAAAGGTACTTTTTATAAAAGGTACTTTTTATAAAAGGTACTTTTTATAAAAGGTACTTTTTATAAAAGGTACTTTTTATAAAAGGTACTTTTTATAAAAGGTACTTTTTAAAAAAGGTACTTTTTAAAAAAGGTACTTTTTATAAAAGGTACTTTTTATAAAAGGTACTTTTTATAAAAGGTACTTTTTGTAAAAGGTACTTTTTATAAAAGGTACTTTTCATAAAAGGTACTTTTTATAAAAGGTACTTTTTATAAAAGGTACTTTTTATAAAAGGTACTTTTTATAAAAGGTACTTTTTATAAAAGGTACTTTTTATAAAAGGTACTTTTTATAAAAGGTACTTTTTATAAAAGGTACTTGTTATAAATGGTACTTAAAAAAAGATATTTTTAAAAAAGATAATTTTACAAAAGGTAGTGTGTCACATTCCAAATTTTAGGTGTCTAGGATCATTATATTAGGAAATATAAAAAGTACCAAAAGTAAACTTTTTTACCCCTTTTATGACTCTTAGAAACAGAATTTTCAGAAAGTGCTTCTTCCAAAATATTTTTCGCTATATTTTTCATACAGATTCTTTATGGAGACATTCACAAGTTTCTTCCATCAAATCGAAAATATTATAAAAACTCGCGATTTTTTTCACGATTTTCGTTTTAAAAAAGTTAAAAAAAAATTCAAAATCTGTGTTATTTTGAGCAGCTGTATATTCTATAAACTACTCTTAGCATTTTTCCAATCTATAGCGCATACGAATGGTATGAAAGTCAATTTTGATAACTAGTAAATTGAAAAAATATTGGTGGTTTAAAAGTGCATTTTATATGCAAGTGCAGTTTTGAAGTGTTTTTTGCGAAACATTTGCCCCCTTTAATTTCTTTAATTAGCATATTTAGAAAATTAAGGATTTTTGCTACAAAAAATTTTTTTATTACAATGGTGTGCTATTTTTAATATTAGATCGTAAGACCCTCGCACGTTGGGTTGAAATGGATCAAAAGTGGCGCTTTATTCAAAACTGAAAATTTTTTTTTTACAAAAATTATTAATTTAGGGTTAAAGTATATAAAATTACACTAAAAAATCTGTCACAACTATTATTCTGAGTTGTTTACTTTTCTTGCAATCCGCCGTCAAAATCAAATAATTTTTTGTGTTTTTGAATATGGTGCTAAAAATTGAAAATCAACTTATTTCTAGATTCTTTTTGGTATTTATTCATTCAAAGGTAATTTTTTTATTATGGAACCATCAACTTCAGGCATTTTCAAATACATTTCTGTTTTTTGTTTTTTAAAAATTGTTGTAAAAATATTTTTGAAATTTTTTTGTAAAATGTTCCAAAATTGGAGTATTTTTAATACTTGATGGAATATAAAAAAAAATGTAAGAGGTTGTTATTGCTTATACAATGTGATAATAAAGCATACAGTATACGCTTTAATTTAAAAGAAAAAAAAAAACGTCCGCGTTTAATGCCGTTATTTTTTTATTTAAGATTTTATGAAAAAAATATGGTGGCTTCAATAACACTTCATCACAAAAAAACGAAAAAGTTTCTGACCCAGAAACTAGACCCACTTATCCTTATGTATTTTGACCTTCTGAAATCGATTCTGCCATCAGAATTGAATTCTATAGTTGGGGTTTCCTGTGATTTACAAGGAAAGTCCGCAAAGTGAACCCACCTAATTTCCTTGTGAATTTGACAAAGTTACAAAATTTTTTAATTTTATTTCTGTATGTAAGGTTAAAGTCTGATTTATTACGTAGAAAATAAGAGTATTTTAAATAAAATCCGTAAAAAATTGCAGAAGTTACATGCATTTGAACAAAAACGCGTTATTTCAGTTTTATACAAAAACAGTTCTATATATGTTGTGAATTAATGCATTTTTGTTCAAATGCAAGTAACTTCTGCAATTTTTGATGGATTTTATGAAAAAACCTCTTATTTTCTTCGTAATAAATCGGACTTGAACATTACATACCGAAATAAAATTTTAAAAAATGTTAACTTATTGTTGGTCAAATTTACAAGGAAATCAGGTCGGTTCACTTTTGCGGAATTTCCTTGTAAATTGCAGAAAAACCCAACAGTAGAATTTAATTCTGATCGCGGAATTGAATTAAGAAGGTAAAAATACATAAGTATTAGTGGGTCTAGACCTTTTGTGTGGGTCTTTGTCAGCTATATATAAACAAGTAAAAGTTTAAAATTCGGCTGTGCCAAATCTCCAACAAGCAAAAAATATAAAAATGACAGGGACGGTTTTTGTGGGGAGTGAGAAGGGGGCGGGGTTAGCAGATGACTCTGGGTGGTGTAATATAATATCTGACAAATATGATAACAATAGTTCAGAATTACAACTTTCCTGACTTTTTTATGGAAAATTTTAAATTTGGTGTAACACAAAAATCCGACTTTGAACAAATTTTATGCAAGTATTAACACATATTTATTTTTTATTGTTTTAAATTTTTATTATCGCATTAAAAATACTTTAATTTGAAACAGTATATATTAAATTATCGCTTTTGGTTTAAAAGTTACAGCTTAAATTGTGAATCAAGTTCAATATTCAAGAAACACTAAAAAAATTCTGACAGGTTAAAAATAAATAAAAACCACATGTTTTCTCTTCAAAAGGGTGCTTTCTAATGTATTATTTATTATTCATCAATTAAAAAATATTATATGTTAAAATTACTGCTTCCCTGAATAAAGCGCCACTTTGCCTCTCATTCAACCCAATGTGCCTCGGTCACAAAATGCATAAAATCACCAAATGTCTGGTGGAATGGACGATATATGAAAAATAATTTAGATTTTTTAACTTTTTCCATAGAAAAAATATCTCATATTCCGTTTTATTGTATTCTTATACGGTATTTACACCAACGAAAACAACTTGTTTTTGAATATTTTTTTGGTTTTTGGCAAAAACTACATAAATTTTCCATACAATTTAAAAACTGCGTTGCCAACTAAAACTGGACAAAAACTAGAATTTAGGTTCTGGTCAATGCTACTATTAATTCAGTGTGAATGTTTTTTTCAATTTTCTTTTGGTAAAAACGAATGTCAAAATGAAAATATTTGTTTTTTTGTGAAATTAATATTCAAATCTTTTAAAAAAGTAAATAAATGTGTAATTTAATTTTTTTAATAACGTGTGGCTATTATAGTTTTGTGTTTTTTAGTGAATTTAGAAAATAATTAATTTGATTTGACAAACAAAAACTCTTTTTATTCGGTGTAAACAGTTTGGTTTTCCAAAATGCTTTTTTGCCAAAAACAAGTTTGTTTTTGTTTGGTCTAAACATAGTATTAAACACATTTGAGAAATTTTTTTTTCATTTCCTGGGATCGTTTCCTGTTTCCCCTGTTGTTGTTATACATATATCCGCTTCTGTTTATATGAAAGAACACATATTGAAGAATGTATATCATTGTTTCTTTTGTTTGGGAAATGTAAAGAAAAAGTTATATATATTTTTTTTGTTTGAGGATTTTGTGTATAAAGACATTTATTGATTACGTGCCGCGTAAATCGCATCATATGAGTTTGAAAATTTTCCTTTCTTCCTTACAATTTCAATACAAAAATATTCTATCAATACGCATTAGTAGAGGATTTTTCGTTAACTTAAGAAGATTTTTCTTTTATTTCGATTTTTTTTTTCTTCCTAAAAATGATGATTGACTTGCTGTATTGATCCTTTTTTTTATTGTTATCCTGTATAGCAATAGAAACCATAACGGAGGGCTTGATGATTGTATTTTTATTAAACACCACATGAAATTTTGAAAAGGGATTCTTCTTTTTTTTTATGATATTCCATCAATTGTTGTGTATCATTTCATTTGCACAATTATTAAGGCTGATTTTTTGATTTGTATGCAAAATGAACAATCAACTGCTGTAGAAAAAAAAAATAAAATTGTTGATGCCAAAAAAGAAAAAAAAAATTAAAAAAAAAGAAACAAAATCCCTAAATATATTTCTGTCATGCTTAAAAGATCGATTTCACTGTCTGTGAAGGGTTTCAGTAATTCAATTTATATGGTAAATTTGATATTATTTAAGTTAATTTATATGCAAATATAGAAATTTTACAAATTTAAAATAACAGAAATTAGATTACAAAATTACACTGAAAATTTAATAATATTTTAAAATTGACAGCATAAAAAAATTGAACTAAAAAATGGGAAAACTAACTAAAAGTGAAAAAAAAAATGCAAATGATTTGGCGCTAAAAATTTTTTTCTTTTGAAAAATGTCTCAGAATTTGAGACTTTCTAAAAAAATGCCTCAGAATCTGAGACATTTTCTATGGGAAAAACGTCTCTGAATATGAAACTTTTTCTTAAAACAAATGTCTCAGAATGTGAAACTTTTTCAATAGGAAAAATGTCTCAGAAACTGAGAACTTTTCTATAAGAAAAATGTTTTAGAATCTGAGATTTTTCTGTAAGAAAAATGTCTCAGAATCTGAGACTTTTTCTATAAGAAAAATGTCTCAAAATCTGAGACTTTTTCTATAAGACAAATGTCTCAGAATCTGAGACTTTATCTATAAGAAAAATGTCTCAGAATCTGAGACTTTTTCTATAAGAAAAATGTCTCAGAATCTGAGACTTTTTCTATAAGAAAAATGTCTCAGAATCTGAGACTTTTTCTATAAGAAAAATGTCTCAGAATCTGAGACTTTTTCTATAAGAAAAATGTCTCAGAATCTGAGACTTTTTCTATAAGAAAAATGTCTCAGAATCTGAGACTTTTTCTATAAGAAAAATGTCTCAGAATCTGAGACTTTTTCTATAAGAAAAATGTCTCAGAATCTGAGACTTTTTCTATAAGAAAAATGTCTCAGAATCTGAGACTTTTTCTATAAGAAAAATGTCTCAGAATCTGAGACTTTTTCTATAAGAAAAATGTCTCAGAATCTGAGACTTTTTCTATAAGAAAAATGTCTCAGAATCTGAGACTTTTTCTATACGAAAAATGTCTCAGAATCTGAGACTTTTTCTATAAGAAAAATGTCTCAGAATCTGAGACTTTTTCAATAAGAAAAATGTCTTAGAATCTTAAACTTTTTCTATAAGAAAAATGTCTCAGAATTTGAGACTTTTTCTATAAGAAAAATGTCTTAGAATCTGAAACTTTTTCTATAAGAAAAATGTCTCAGAATCTAAGACTTTTTCTATAAGAAAAATGTCTCAGAATCTGAGACTTTTTCTTTAAGAAAAATGTCTTAGAATCTGAGACTTTTTCTTTAAGAAAAATGTCTCAGAATCTGAGACTTTTTCTTTAAGAAAAATGTCTCAGAATCTGAGACTTTTTCTTTAACAAAAATGTCTCAGAATCTGAGACTTTTTCTTTAAGAAAAATGTCTCAGAATCTGAGACTTTTTCTTTAACAAAAATGTCTCAGAATCTGAGACTTTTTCTTTAAGAAAAATGTCTCAGAATCTGAGACTTTTTCTTTAAGAAAAATGTCTCAGAATCTGAGACTTTTTCTTTAAGAAAAATGTCTTAGAATCTGAGACTTTTTCTTTAAGAAAAATGTCTTAGAATCTGAGACTTTTTCTTTAAGAAAAATGTCTCAGAATCTGAGACTTTTTCTTTAAGAAAAATGTCCCAGAATCTGAGACTTTTTCTTTAAGAAAAATGTCTCAGAATCTGAGACTTTTTCTTTAAGAAAAATGTCTCAGAATCTGAGACTTTTTCTTTAAGAAAAATGTCTCAGAATCTGAGACTTTTTCTTTAAGAAAAATGTCTCAGAATCTGAGACTTTTTCTTTAAGAAAAATGTCTCAGAATCTGAGACTTTTTCTTTAAGAAAAATGTCTCAGAATCTGAGACTTTTTCTTTAAGAAAAATGTCTCAGAATCTGAGACTTTTTCTTTAAGAAAAATGTCTCAGAATCTGAGACTTTTTCTTTAAGAAAAATGTCTCAGAATCTGAGACTTTTTCTTTAAGAAAAATGTCTCAGAATCTGAGACTTTTTCTTTAAGAAAAATGTCTCAGAATCTGAGACTTTTTCTTTAAGAAAAATGTCTCAGAATCTGAGACTTTTTCTTTAAGAAAAATGTCTCAGAATCTGAGACTTTTTCTTTAAGAAAAATGTCTCAGAATCTGAGACTTTTTCTTTAAGAAAAATGTCTCAGAATCTGAGACTTTTTCTTTAAGAAAAATGTCTGAGACTTTTTCTTTAAGAAAAATGTCTCAGAATCTGAGACTTTTTCTTTAAGAAAAATGTCTCAGAATCTGAGACTTTTTCTATAAGAAAAATGTCTCAGAATCTGAGACTTTTTCTATAAGAAAAATGTCTCAGAATCTGAGACTTTTTCTATAAGAAAAATGTCTCAGAATCTGAGACTTTTTCTATAAGAAAAATGTCTCAGAATCTGAGACTTTTTCTATAAGAAAAATGTCTCAGAATCTGAGACTTTTTCTATAAGAAAAATGTCTCAGAATCTGAGACTTTTTCTATAAGAAAAATGTCTCAGAATCTGAGACTTTTTCTATAAGAAAAATGTCTCAGAATCTGAGACTTTTTCTATAAGAAAAATGTCTCAGAATCTGAGACTTTTTTTATAAGAAAAATGTCTCAGAATCTGAGACTTTTTCTATAAGAAAAATGTCTTAGAATCTGAGACTTTTTCTTTAAGAAAAATGTCTCAGAATCTGAGACTTTTTCTTTAAGAAAAATGTCTCAGAATCTGAGACTTTTTCTTTAAGAAAAATGTCTCAGAATCTGAGACTTTTTCTATAAGAAAAATTGTCTCAGAATCTGAGACTTTTTCTATATAGAAAAATTGTCTCAGAATCTGAGACTTTTTCTATATAGAAAAATTGTCTCAGAATCTGAGACTTTTTCTATATAGAAAAATTGTCTCAGAATTTGAGACTTTTTCTATATAGAAAAATTGTTTCAGAATCTGAGACTTTTTCTATAAGAAAAATGTCTCAGAATCTGAGACTTCTTCTATAAGAAAAATGTCTCAGAATCTGAAACTTTTTCTATAAGAAAAATGTCTCAGAATCTGAGACTTTTTCTATTAAAAAAATGTCTAGAAAAATATCAGATTCTGAGACATTTTTCTTATAGATAGAGTCTCAGATTCTGAGATATTTTTCTTATAGAAAAAGTCTCAGATTCTGGGACCTTTTTCTTATAGAAAAAGTCTCAGATTCTGAGACATTTTTCTTATAGAAGAAAACCTCAGATTCTAAGACATTTTTCTTATAGAAAAAGTCTCAGATTCTGAGACATTTTTCTTATAGAAAAAGTCTCAGATTCTGAAACATTTTTCTTACAGAAAATGTTTCAGATTCTGAGACATTTTTCTTATGGAAAAAGTCTTAGATTCAAAGACATTTTTCTTATGGAAAAAGTCTCAGATTCTGAGAAATTTTTCTTATAGAAAAGGTCTCAGATTCTGAGACATTTTTCTTATGAAAAAAGTCTCAGATTCTTAGACATATTTCTTATGGAAAAATTCTCAGATTCTGAGACATTTTTCTTATAGAAAAAGTCACAGATTCTGAGACATTTTTCTTATAGAAAAAGTCTCAGATTCTGAGACAATTTTTCTATATAGAAAAAGTCTCAGATTCTGAGACAATTTTTCTATATAGAAAAAGTCTCATATTCTGAGACAATTTTTCTATATAGAAAAAGTCTCAGATTCTGAGACAATTTTTCTATATAGAAAAAGTCTCAGATTCTGAGACAATTTTTCTATATAGAAAAAGTCTCATATTCTGAGACAATTTTTCTATATAGAAAAAGTCTCAGATTCTGAGACAATTTTTCTATATAGAAAAAGTCTCAGATTCTGAGACAATTTTTCTATATAGAAAAAGTCTCAGATTCTGAGACAATTTTTCTATATAGAAAAAGTCTCAGATTCTGAGACAATTTTTCTATATAGAAAAAGTCTCAGATTCTGAGACAATTTTTCTATATAGAAAAAGTCTCAGATTCTGAGACAATTTTTCTATATAGAAAAAGTCTCAGATTCTGATTCTCAGATTCTGAGACATTTTTCTTATAGAAAAAGTCTCAGATTCTGAGACATTTTTCTTATAGAAAAAGTCTCAGATTCTGAGACATTTTTCTTATAGAAAAAGTCTCAGATTCTGAGACATTTTTCTTATAGAAAAAGTCTCAGATTCTGAGACATTTTTCTTATAGAAAAGTTTAGATTCTGAGACATTTTGTATAAAGAAAAAGTCTCAGAATCTGAAAAATTTTGTATTGGAAACATGAAGCAGAATTTGGGAATTTTCTATAGAAATCTCAGAATCTGAAACTTTTTCTATAGAAAAAATGTCTCAGGATCTGATACCTTTTCTGTAGGAAAAATGTGTCAGTTTCTGAGACTTTTTCTATACCATATATCAGAAAGTTGTGGTCACAAAAAAAGATGGAAAGAAATGAATCGGAACAACTGAATTATGTTCTTACTTTTTTCAATTCTTTATTGAAAAATATGCTTTGTTTGAAGTATTTGTTCATCAAAAAGTACTTCTTAATTTTTCTGCTAATATTTAGTAAAATAGAATGCAAAAATAGTATTTGTTTATTAACAAAGAGTATTAGTTTTTTACGGTAAAACCACTTTAATAGGGTGCCCCTTTTATCAAATACTGCAGGTTAAAAATGCTAAAATAAAATGTTGGTAAAAAATAAAAGAGGATTCTTTCGCTAAAAGAACCTAAAAACTTAAAATGGGGGTTATTTGTCTAAAAAAGGGTTTCATTAATATCAATCCTACATATATTAATTCACAAGCTCGAGGCCACAGTTATCTTTTAATAAGTTTTAAATCGTTATTATTATTATTATTTTTTTTTTTGTCAATATTTCCCCATTCTCTAACTGTTCGCATTTTTATTTTAATTTGCACTTGAACGCGAAAAGTTGTCGTGTGTTTGATAATTGTAACTCGTTGTTATTATTCTTGAGGATGCCATTTAGAGGATGGGGAATTATTGAAATGAAAAGTAATAAAGAATAAAAATTTATTTAAAAAACAACTGTGGCCTCGAGCTTGTCAATTAATATAGGATTGATATTAATGGAATTTTTTTATACAAATTTAAACAATTGTGGACTCGAGCTTATCAATTAATATATGGTTGGAAATTTAAAGGTCGAATAAAAAATCTTTAAACTCTAAAAACATTTTCATGCATATTTTTATTGAAATTTATTATTTTTCATCTTTAACCTCTAAAGTTTGCTCTAAGGCTAGCAAATGTTATCCTTTGATTATTTACTTTTCCACAATACAATTCTCCAGGGTTCCCTCCATTGTTTTTTTTTTCGATTTTTTTTTTTGGAATTTATTGTTAGCAACATATGTTAGTTTATTTACAGATTTTCTATCAATATATGGCAAAAAAAAACTATCATCGCGTATAGATGTGTTGATAGTTTTTTTCAACAAATAATCCTTCATTGAAAAACTACCACACAAAAAATGAAATTGTTTACGTTTTTACTGAAAGTGTTTTTTTGTAAAAAAAACATTTTTGGGATTTGCGGAAAAAATGTACATATTTGTATTTTAACAAAGTATTGCTATTTTTTTTTTGTTGGCGTCCAAAGTTTTTATTTGTTTTTAAATTGCAGTAACATTTTTTTAATTAAAAATTTACATGTTCACATGTAAATGAAAATGTTTTTGTTAAATAAAATTGGTTGTTAATGAAAATCTTTAATTGCTATGAATGTTGGAATTGTTTTAATTATTTTGTTTTTAAGACGACTACAACAAGCATTCAATTAAAAATGCAATTAAAGCACAATTTGTTGTGATAACAGGAATTTTTTGGTTATCGATAATAACACAGTGCAACATTTTTGAAGTCATGAAGTGCAAACTACTTCTTGTGTGGAATTTTTCCAAAAACTTATTGAAACTAACAAAACCTTTTCTGGCTGTTGCATTTGAAGCAACCACAAAAAATGCCGTTCTAAAGGAAATACCCTACACCAGAGTTTCCCGGAAAATGGGCCGCAAGTTCAAAAATGGGCGGATTAAATCAATATTTTGTCAAATATTTAATAAGTGTTAAAAACACTCACAAATCAAATTTGAGTGAAAAAGGCTTCGATTTGTTGCCAATTAACAGCTTTAAGTGAATATCGGGCGAAATTTTCACATTGGGCCTAAGTCCAAAAATGGTCCGATGGTAATCAGATTGGATAAGGTTGTTAAAGTACGCGTTTAACATACACAAACAAAATTTAAATTAAATAATTTTTTTTTCATGTAATTTGAGAGATTTATGTGAAAATCGGGAAGGTGGTTTGTATGGGGGCTACAAGAAGAACTGATTCGATTCTTTCAAAATTCAGAATAGTGATTTGTAAGGACAAAATAAGTTTACCTGCCAAATTTCGAAAATATACCTATCATAGTACGGTTATTAGAGTCATTTGATCCAAAACTAAAGAGGACCTTTTTATGGGGGCTAGGTCTAAATATAGACCGATTTCAATAGGCTTCGTCCTTGGTGAAACAGATGCTTAAGTTTCAAATTTCAAGTCAATTGGCGAAAAGTTACGACCTTTATTGTGTTTACACCGTTTACATGCACAGACAGACAGACGGACGGACAGACGGACGGACCAACGGACATCGCTAAATCGACTCAAAAAGTGATTCTGAGTCGATCTGTATACTTAAATGTGGGTCTAGGACCAATAATTCGGGTAGTTACAAACATCAGCACAAACTCATTATACCCTGTACCACAGTTTGGTGTAGGGTATAATTAATAAAGAATAAAAAAAAAAACAAGTGAGAGTGTTAAATTCGGCTGTGCCGAATCTTGTATACCCTCCAACGTTAAAAAAAAATAATAAAAAAAAAAATTGCAGGGGCGTTTTTTTTTTGGGAGGCGGGTGCTTGTTGGGGGTCCTTGGGGACTCCTTCTCTCTGGTCAAAAATGTTTACAAATTTAATTACTATGGTTTTTTGTACAAAAGATATACTATTTCATCATTATACAAATTATTTGCTAATATCCACGCCCACAAAAGGGGGCGGACCAAAAAAATTCATTTTTAAATCCCCTGGGTCCAAGTCTAAGACTTTGAACTTTTTCAAGCATAAAAATGTTTTATTTGTTTAACAAAAGTACAAAAAAACCTATAAAAAGTTACCTTTTTTCATGGGTTGGTTTACTTCGTCAAGGGGGAACTTTTTCCCCCCTGGTCCGATTTTGCCCATCTCCGAACTTAATCAGCCAATGAACATAAGACATATATGTGCCAAATTTCAGGAGTCTAGCACTCTTATTTTGGACTGTATCGTGTCTTCAACAGACGAACGGACGGAGAGACGGACGGACGGACGGACAGACGGACATCGCTAGAATGTCTTAGAATCGATCACTGATCAATAATATATATAATAAAAAAAAAATACTTTATGGGGTCCTAGACCGATATTTCGATGCGTTACACACGGAATGACAAAGTGAGTATACCCCCATACTGTAGTTGGAGGGTATTAAAACATTGCAAAAAATAAGTTCGATTTTTTTCAAAATTTTTTTGTATAGGAAAAAATTTTAATATAATAACACTGCGCTCGAATTTGACGCATTTTGTTAACAAACTGGGCACCCTACTGGTAAAGTTAACACTGCGTGACAAAAGTGATCACTATTTTAGAAAACAAGAGGTACGACCATCATTTCTATATATTTCGGACATGCTGAATCGAATGGCGTACTCCGTTTTTCGATGTATGGTACAGTTTTCTTGCAAAATGTCGTTAAAGATTTGCTGATTTCGAGCCAGTTTTTCAATAAGAAAATTTGCAAAGTTAATGATTTTTAAATTGTATGGCATGGAAAATAAAGATATGACTTGTAGCAATATTTCTTATGCCAATTTGGTTTAAAGCTTTTCATCTTAAGCCCTTAAATTCGCGAATTTATTAATTTTTTGAGGTTTTCGCGAAATTAACCGCCAAGTTGGTCTTTGATTAAGAACTTGCTTTTAGTGAATCAAAAAGGCATCCCTAACAATACGAATAGTGGACAAAAAACAGCTATGTTATATAGACCATCATGATGAAAATCGCGAAAACCGTTTTTTTGTATATGCCAGCATCACTTTACGAGATGATTTAAGACTCCACCTTTTAGTATATAATGTGGGATTCTTAAACAATAAACTGACCAAAAATTTGGCCAAAAAAGTTTTCATTTGCAAAAGTTATCTTAACAAAAACTATTATTTAAGTGTTAACCCTACAATAATTATAGTTTTTGTTAAGATAACTTTAGCAAATGAAAACTTTTTTGGCCAAATTTTTGGTCAGTTAATTGTTTAAGAATTCCACATTATATACTAAAATATGGAGTCTTAAATCATCTCGTAAAGTGATGCAAATTTTTTTGTTAAAAAACTGGCTCGAAATCAGCAAATCTGTAACGACATTTTGCAAGAAAACTGTACCATACATCGAAAAACGGAGTACGCCATTCGAATGAGCATGTCCGAAATATATTGAAATGATGGTCGTAACTCTTGTTTATTTTTTAGTGTTCCGCAGTGTAATTTGAGTACGCTGAATTCAATGGTGCTAGCCGTTTTTCGATGTAAGCGCTCGTATTCGCGATATTCGCAATTAAAAATTTTGATGGTCAAGTACAATAAAAACAATATTTTTAAACTTTTGCGATCATTTTTAAATTTACAACCATTCAAGTCTGTTAAACTAACATAACAAACAATAATACCGTCAATTTTTTTTTCGCGAAAAATCTCTATTTTCTTAGAAAAATAATTGATTGAAATATTTTTAGTTTGATTTGAAATATTTTTAGTTTGATTAGAATTTACGACAGCCATCTGGTAAAGCTAGTTCGTGTACACTAAATTACATTGTAATATCAGTTTTTTAAAGTTAGCGTATGTATTAGCGACATTCGTGATTAATTTTTTTTTTTATTTTCAAGTAAAAAAACTATTTTTTTATATAACTTATTGTTAAACAATTGCAGAATTTTTATCACCTAAACTATATTGAATAGACAAAAATAAACTTTTATCTGCGGAAATTTTTTAAGCGAAATTTTTTATTCAATTTTTTTTTAATTTGCAATAATTTTATAAAAATTACTAGAATTCGATACATTACAAACACAAAATTTTTGAAAAAAAATTTTTTTTGCGGATTTTTTTTTTTCGCGGGAATTTTTTTTTTTAATTTATATTTAAAAACTATTCCAAAAACATAACAATTTAACTTTTGTATTACCTAAGTCTTACAATTTTAAATCGCGAATATCGCGAACACGAGCGCTAACTTAGAAAAACGGCTAGCACCATTGAATCCAGCGTACCCGAATTAGCTTTACCAGCAGGGTGTCCAGTAGGGTGGTTTTTTATTTTATTTTTTTTGGAATTTCGAGGAGCGCGCATTTTTTTTTTGGAGTCATTTGACTCCTTGAAATCAGCAAAACTCAAATGACTCCAAAAAAAAAAATTGAGTCAATGGATATCCCCAATTTTTTAAATATTTAAGCTTTAGGATGTATTTAATAATCCATTGCTATAGAATAGTAAGATTTAATTTTTTTGTTTAATAAAATTTTCAAAAAATCGAAAACACTTATTTCAGGTACCCCCCAAAATGCATGGTAATTTTTGTATTTCATGTTTGAAAGTGTTACTGCCGTCATAAAAAGTAAAGAAAATTTTTTCTGAGTATTATTGCAAGAAAGTTAAATAAAAAATATTTTTTTTTTTTTATTTCTACAAAATTTACATTTTTTTAAGTTTTTTCAAAATTTGGCCATTTTGGCTTTTTCTCGAAACTTTGACCTTCTTGCGCCTCGGGTTAATTTTTTCCGATTCAGCTCAAATTTTTACACAATTATTTTAACATCAAATGGCACAAAAATCCGCTGCGCGCTCCTCGAAATTCCAAAAAAAATAAAATAAAAAACCACCCTAGTGTCCAGCTTGTTAATTTTTGCGACTAGCACAGTGTAATTTTTGTAAAAAAGAAAATTACAATCAGAGAATTTTTCTATAGAAAAAAGTCTAATTTTTTTTAATAGAATAAAAAATTAAATATGATAATTTTTGTATAAAAAAAAAAAGTACAATCTGAAAATTTTTCAATAGAAAAAAATAACAATTTCAAAATTTGTTTATAAAAAACCCAATTTTATGCGTTTTTTTTTATTTTATTTTTCAATTATTTTTTAAAATGTTTTAAAATGTTTTTCTTTCTTAATTTTTTTATTAATTTTCATCCTAAAATGATTTTATTAAATATTGATTTAGCATAGTTTTCAAAAGTAGGTGGTACATCCTGAAAACAGTTGATCTCACGTTCGAGTCCCATGCGTTTGACCGTTTTTTAGTTTTAGAGAAGAGCACAATATAAATCTGTGCAATGTTAGATTTCAAAACACCACCGCTCTCTTTTTGTTTGTAAGTCATGCCGTTAAAAAGTTACAACCAAATTCACAAAGCCGCCTGAAATCGGCCTTAAGCATGAGAGGATTATTATATGAGATGTATAAGATAAAATGGTTGTAAATAGTAAAGAAAAATTACCTCGAGCTAGAATAACTCTACTTAAAATATAATATTTTAAAAGTGGAATAAAACAATTTTTATTTTAAATGAAAATTTATCAGAATTTGAACAAACAGCTCGGGAAAAATTTTCGGAACAGATTCCTTTAACATTAGGTTCTTGGAAATATTCTAAGATAATCAAAAATTTTCAATCTAAAATATTTTTTCAGAAATACTAATTGCTCTTAAAAACGATTGCTTTCGAGAAAATTTCAAGTAAAAATCGTCGATTCTAGCATGTTAAGTAGAATCGGTTGTAGGATAGTGTGATGCATTCTGGAACCGATTATTTAGAACGGAATATTTCTCTGGGAGGTTAGAACGGCTAAAGTGAATATTACAAATTTGGAATAACATTAGCAAATAACTCATATATTTGAGATTTGAAAAAAAAAACAACTAGCAAAAAGTATTCCTTATAGGGTAATCATATGCAACCCTGTTTAAATAATTTAAGCTTGTTGTTTAAAAATCCTGTCAAATTAAGAGAATATATAATTTATTTTCTTCTAATTCTCAATGAGGTTAGAGTTAAATATGTATTTATATTTTTGTGTGAACATTAGCGATTTGCCATTAAAATTCCTTTTGTCACTTGTAGTAAAGGGTTTTTATATTTGCTATATAGTCTTGACAATGAAATCTGACAAATTCTGAAACACTTGACGACTAAGTCTTGCAAAAATAAGCAACATAAATAAAATTAAAACAGAAAAAGTATTTTCTTAAAAATTATTCTATTATAGCTTGAATTAGTAAAGAAAATAAGGACCTCGAGCTAGAATAAACCTACTTGAAATATTTTAATTAAAAGTTTATTCTATACTTTAAAATTGTTTACTGGTGCAAAATTAAAAATTTACTCAAATTTTGTTTTTCTGGTTATCGTTTTTAAAATTCACTTTAAATGTAAAACAGAGAACTACTGCATTAGTGTGAATCCAACTGAAGATTTGCTAAAGAATTTCTCATAAATTCATTCTTTTGTTAACATAAATCATTAAATCATTTCTTTTTTTTTTTTCTTTTTATATTTCAATATGAATTTTATTTTTATGTTAAAATGAATCGTTTGTTAAACAATTTTTATTGCAATTTTTAACTAAAGAAAAATATAAATATTTAAAAAAAAATATATCTTTGAATAATATTCATAAAACAATAATAAAAACTATAAATAAAAGAAAAAAATATCTAAAATACATATGTTTCCACATGCAAATGTTGATGATGTTTTATGTTATTGTTGTCGTTATAAATAAAAACTCAATTTTATTCCCTTAAGGACATGCAACAAAACAAGTACTACCTCCGTCCCAAAATAATCTTAACATTTCTATATTTTGGCTGGGATTAGGAGGATTTTTTAAAAAAGCTTTGTTTTTTTTGTTAATACGTATCGGGACATATCAATAGTTTAAAAATTCTTTATAGATTTGCAATTTTTCAATTCACTTGCAAAATGGATGCAATAAACTGCATCCAGATAAATGAGACAACTTGTTTTCGACGTTACCAACAGGCATGGTGTCCACTATGGTCGAAAAGATGAAAATTATTACAAAATGCGGCGTATGAAATAGGAAATTTTACACTAGAGGCCCTTTTAACGGTTTTTAATAAATGCATTATGGATGCAATAGGGACATCTTGCAAATATATTTTTAATTAATTTTGTTACAGTTTTAGTACCCGAGATTAGGATAAGATTGTTTTTTTAACTTTATCTTGTATTATTTCAACTAAAACACTGCTTAATAAAATGTTAAGTTTATCTTGGGACAAAAAAAACTATAGAAATGTTAAAAATATTTCGGGACGGAGGTAGTATTTGTTTTTAGTATAAGAAAAGAAATATGGTGGGTTGAAATATAAATGGACGTAGGAAGATTTAGAATTTTTGAAGATATTTCTGAACGATCTGAAGTAAAGTTTCATAATGAATTAAAAAATTGCCCATACCATTTACAGATGTTTTTCGTAAAAGATCAATTGTAACACAGTGAAACAACCAAAATTGAAATGAGATTAAAACAAAAGCAAATAAAAGTTGGCATTTTCCATAACAAAACACCCAAGGCTTTCTTTTAGTTTGGTTCGAAATTTTTTTACTGGCATTTGAAGATGGCATAGTTCACCAATTATAGTTATAATTACTTGAAAACTGTATAAGAGGCGTATACTTAATTTTGTAATTGTCTTTAAAGACAGTTTAAAGCACAGTAGTTTATCAAATGCAGCGAAATTCATACCTGTTATAACTAACATAATTTCGAGCTTAAGTTTGGACTCTGGACCCCCACATGTCCAAAAAGGGTAGCACCAGGAGCACCTAAAGCAGGACATGTTTAGCACACAAAAACTTTAATTGTCTTAAAATCTACTTACTAAATTGCCAAATTATTAAAAATAAAACACAGTACACCGTTGCGTATGATTGATATTTCAAGGCACTTACAAAATTAAGTATACGCCACTTATACAGTTTTCAAGCAATTATTATTATAATTATAATAAAAGTTCACCAATTTCAAATGCGTGTACAAAAAAAAATCTAGCTCTGAACTAAAAAAAGCCTTGAGGGATTTGTTATGAAATATATCATCTTTCATTTTCTATTGGTTTCATCCCATTCCGATTTTGGTTGTTGCACTGTGTTATTTATTAAAACTGTTTATATATTTTTTTGTCAGTTATGTCCTTTTTCACTTCAAGAAACGATAAATGTAAAACTGCAATTCATACGAAAATCATCATGAAATAAATGGAATTTTTGATATCCTATAAAATACTAAAAGTAGGTCAAAGAGGAATATACATAGATCACAATATTGGATTTGAAGAACTTCTTAAATATAGGATTTGCAAGTAGATGATATGATTTTTGCTGGTAGCAAAATTTAGGAATAATTGACATTATTCAGTTGGCAATTTAATAACCTAAATGAAATATACGATCGAAATTTTGTTAAAGTTTCATTATTTTAAGATTGTTATAAGTGCCCTTTATGGTTTTTAGTGCCCTTTTTGGTCGGTTAATATCCTCAAAAAGTGCTCATAAATGTTTTATTATATGAAAAATTTCAAAAGTATTAAAGTAAATATGAATATCCTTATCCACTTGTACATTTGCTAGATAGTGTTTGGTATTTTTTTGTTTTTCAGAGGCGTGGACGTACAGAAAAAGAAGGAAAGAGTCCATCATAAATAATTTTAGATTTGTTGCTACTAGAAAAATTGTCTCAGAATCTGAGACTTTTTCTATATAGAAAAATTGTCTCAGAATCTGAGACTTTTTCTATATAGAAAAATTGTCTCAGAATCTGAGACTTTTTCTATATAGAAAAATTGTCTCAGAATCTGAAACTTTTTCTATATAGAAAAATTGTCTCAGAATCTGAGACTTTTTCTGTATAGAAAAATTGTCTCAGAATCTGAGACTTTTTCTGTATAGAAAAATTGTCTCAGAATCTGAGACTGTTTCTATATAGAAAAATTGTCTCAGAATCCCAGAATTTTTCTATATAGAAAAATTGTCTCAGAATCTCAGAATTTTTCTATATAGAAAAATTGTCTCAGAATCTGAGACTTTTTCTATATAGAAAAATTGTCTCAGAATCTGAGACTTTTTCTATATAGAAAAATTGTCTCAGAATCTGAGACTTTTTCTATATAGAAAAATTGTCTCAGAATCTGAGACTTTTTCTATATAGAAAAATTGTCTCAGAATCTGAGACTTTTTCTATATAGAAAAATTGTCTCAGAATCTGAGACTTTTTCTATATAGAAAAATTGTCTCAGAATCTGAGACTTTTTCTATATAGAAAAATTGTCTCAGAATCTGAGACTTTTTCTATATAGAAAAATTGTCTCAGAATCTGAGACTTTTTCTATATAGAAAAATTGTCACAGAATCTGAGACTTTTTCTATATAGAAAAATTGTCTCAGAATCTGAGACTTTTTCTATATAGAAAAATTGTCTCAGAATCTGAGACTTTTTCTATATAGAAAAATTGTCTCAGAATCTGAGACTTTTTCTATATAGAAAAATTGTCTCAGAATCTGAGACTTTTTCTATATAGAAAAATTGTCTCAGAATCTGAAACTTTTTCTATATGATGAATTTCATTTAAAAATCGAGATAAAACTGAAATTTTGAACCCGACCCCCTCAGATATCGATGAAATTTTGTTCATAGCTAAATTTGATCAATACAAACAAACTCTCATTTTTAGAAATGACTGTTTTGCGATTTTTTGGGCGTGACACAGTGGGAACGTTTTCGAAAAAACGCGAAAATGGTCGAAAAGAGCTCCATTTAAACTACAATAACTCTGAATCGGCTAAACCGATTTCCATGATCTTGGTATCATTAAAAAGATATTTTACCAGGCTTTATGACACGTAAAAAAAAAAAAAAAAAAAAAATACACTGTAAAAAATTTATAACAAAAAAAATTTTAACTGACGAAAAAACCAAAAAGATCAAGGGTTTTTTACAGTGTATTAATTTTTTAGAAAGGTTTATCCTTCATCTATACCATATCAAAAAATAAAAATGGGTTCTTTGTTAGTTTTTTTTATATAATTTTTTAAGTAGTGTCACTTCTAGTAATTTCCCTTATATTTTATAACAAAAAAAATTTTAGGTAACGAAAAACCAAAAAAGATCAAGAATTTTTTGCAGTGTATTACTTTTTTAGAAAGGTATTTCTCTCACCTATAACATATCCAAAAAGTAAAATGGGTTCTTTTTTATTTTTTTTATATAATTTTTTAAGTAGTGTCACTTCTAGTAATACTTACCGAAAGTTTTCGAAATAATTCGAATAACAGCGAAAATATCTGGTCACATTCACAAAATAGTTCAACAATTCTAACATTTTTTAAATGTTTACAAATAAAAAACCATCAACAATTGTTTATATTATTTGCCACGTTTTTATTAATTTGTGTTTTATTTTATTTAAATTTTTTTTAAGTTAATTATTTGTAAGAAATTTTGCGCTGCTCAAATTTGGCACAGTCAGAATATCTGCGCACATGTACAAAAGTTTCATTTATCGGAATGAATGAATGAAAGCCTTGAGTTCCTGTTATAGTTTTAGCTTCTTCATATCTTGAAAATAGCTTTTCTTTAACGTTGTTGTATTCGTCAGCATCTGCGTAAGCAACTTGTATGGTGGTCTTATATGTTTCTGATGCCCAGTGATAGAGTTGCCTCGTTGTCTGGATTTCGTTTTTATTTGCAATACTATAATTTCGAGCACCTCTCTTCAATGTTCCTCCGATTCCATCACATGCAGATTTTCCGTGACTGGTAGCATAAAAGTGCCATTCAGCGTCAATCCCAAAATCAGATTTGTGATGGCATAAATTAATGAAGTTATATTTATTTTTATATTGTGCTCCTGCACCATCTGATACGTAAATGATTTTATTAATATTGTTGGTTATATTGGCCTTCACGAACTGTACCATTTTTGAAATATATACAGTGACGAGCAAAAGTGTAACAGGGTTCACATTGCTTAGATAATCTGCTCTATATTTTAAACTACACAAGATAAAGTATTGAAGTTTTTTGATAATTTTATTAGTTAATTGATCAGAATTTATAAACATTATCGAAATATGCTGTAAAATTTTTTATAAAAAAAATATAGTAAAAATTCCATAAAAAGGCAAGTGTTACATTATTGCACTCATGATTTTTCTACATAAATCTTTAGGACAACTTTTATATTTCGCGCATATAGACCCGGATTTTGCAATTTTTTTATAAAACTTATTAAATAATATAAAAATAATTCATTTGTTGAAAAGAAATTTGGGCTAAACATGTTTTTTAACTCAAAAGTCCGTCCTTTTTACGTTTTTTGGGGAACCACGCATATTTATCAAGCTAAGAATTTGCAGAAATTATTTTTTTTGAATGGTGTTTATATCAGGCGATAATAGAGACCATTTATAAAAAAATTTGTAAATGGATTGTTGCTTTTGCAATTAGTAAAAAAAAAAGTTATTGTGTACTGGGGTTGGGTTTCTGGAGGATTTTCAAATATTTTTGCCGAAATTCGACATTTTTCGGCTGAATAAAGGCCAATTTTGCCTCAAGAAGTGTTTTCTTAATTCAGGCGTAAATAAATCAACAAGTTATATCACCAGTTGATCATAAATTTTGTTAAGAATGGGTTTATGCCATTTAAAACCACTATCACATTTCGTGGTTTTGGACATTATCCTCGGGGTAGTGCCATAGTGTCAAATTATCGAATCAGAACGCAGTCTTTGGAGTTAATTTTTTCAGAAAGAACAAAAATAAATAATGTTTAATAAATAAAAGTCTTTTGCTGCTCGTCATTGGACGAAATTCACTAATTCAATTTAGGTACCCCAAACAATAATTTTAAATAGGGATTTAATAATAACTACATTCTTTATAACAATATTGTCAATCTACTGATGATTTTAATTGACGATATATTTAAGACCGAATATAGAAAAAACATCATCGGCCAGAATTGGCTCGTATTCATCCGAAAAATGTTGAATATCTGCAAAAATATTTGAAATTCCTCCAAAAACCCAAATTGAGTACCCAATAAAAAAATTGTTTTAATTGCAAAATAAACAAACCACTTATGAATTTGATTATAAATGGGCTCTACTATCGCCGGATATAAACGCCATTCCAAAAAAATAATGTCTGTATATTCTAAGCTTGAGTAATACGTGTGGCTCTCCTAAAACCGTTAAAAGGACGGATTTTTGAGCTAAAAAACACGTTTAGCCCAAATTTCTTTTCAACAAATGAATTATTTTTATGTTATTTATTAAGTTTTATAAAAAAATTGCAAAATCCGGGTCTATATGCGCGAAATATAAAAGTTGTCCTAAAGATTTATGTAGAAAAATCATGAGTGCAATAATGTAACACTTGCCTTTTTATGGAATTTTTACTATATTTTTTTTATAAAAAATTTTACAGCATATTTCGATAATGTTTATAAATTCTGATCAATTAACTAATAAAATTATCAAAAAACTTCAATACTTTATCTTGTGTAGTTTAAAATATAGAGCAGATTATCTAAGCAATGTGAACCCTGTTACACTTTTGCTCGTCACTGTAGATGAACTGCTATACTATCATGGGTATTGCATTGCAATCAGATATTATGGCGAAGCTTTTATGAGTTAATTTATCGTTATCTGAAAATAAACAAACAAAGGAAAAAAACAAATAAATAAAAATTATTAAATATTTTGATGAGTGTGGATGGATGTGTTTACTAATACCAAAATATTAAAATAATTACCTTTGTAATAAATAACGAACGGATGTATTGTAGCCTGATCATTATTCCAATGGTATCCTTGCACGGCATCTTGTACAAGAAATGCATAATTTTCAGCAAAGTCCATTTGAATTAACATTTCTCCTGATAACAGCGCCGCTCTTTTATTGCTGATAAATTCAGATTGTCGCTTTGCTATGAAATGATGCGGAATCAGAACTTTGATGTGTTCAGTAAAATCGCTGACAAATGATTCTGGGTTGGTGGTTAACGTTTCCAGAACACATCTAATCGTTGTATTCCACTTTTTGTATATTATTTCTTCAGTTTGGTTATTTTCAAAATGTTTTAGCATATGCGTTTTTAGATTATTTAAATTTTTAAAGCAGTGACCACACATTGAAACGCAACACTCGCTTTTTTCTATGTCACCATTACAAACAACGAATTTGAGAACATCTTTGTAATCGGTAAATGTGCATTCTCCTTCAATACAAATTGATTTTAAGCCACTTTTTTCAAACATCAATTTCATATTCTGATGCAATGTGCATACACAGATATTTTGCTGGTTTCCAACTCCAAGTTTTATACAATTTTTTGGCCTTAACATTGTAAATTTTGTAAAACCCACTTTGGCCAAGGGATGTTTTTTTTTAAATTCGTAGTAAGATTCGCGTAGTGAAGATAACATCAGTCTTTTTTGAACTTTTCACGTAAGTTTCCTTGTTTAACAGTAATTGAATCTTGCGATCCAGGCATCATTCGGCTAATTTCATCATCTTCATAAAATAACTTGACTGTGCTTAGAGTTTCGGTTGGTAAGCTACGTCTGCTCATTTTAAAAAGATTGATATCTGCAAACTTCGTTTTATTCCTTTGGATATCTTTACTTTTTTTGATACAATCGTGAGATATATCATCCCCAAAACGATCTTTAATTTCTGCGTGACTCATATTGATTGGTAAGAGAGATAAAAGTTTTTGCTTTTCCAAAAGATTTGAGCTGTTCTCTATTTGATATTTGATGTTTTCCAAAATTTCTTCGTAAATGGCTTTGACGTTTTCAAGTTGCGCTGACAAATCAGATAATGGATCAGCTCCAAGTGAATCTGCTATATTTTCGAAAATTTGCAGTGATTTTCTATTTCTGTATGCATCTCGTTTCATATATTTCCTTTTAAGAGGCGACATTTGGTTTGGTAGATGAGGAATAATATGATCATTTATATTTTCAATGACTTCCGTCCTTTCGATGTTTGCAATACGGCTGGTACAAGTTGGAAGTTCATTCAATTCTTCGCTAATTTCATTGCTGGGCGTTGTTGGTAAATAATTTGAGACTTCATTCTGCTCCACGTTGGATTCATTACGACTGCGAGCTTTTCTCAGTGTATTCCGGCAAGTTTCGCAAATACGGCTACAATGAATGTTGGCGACAGCTGGAAAATATTCAATTATATTTGCAGCCTCGTTTTCACTTATTTTACGAAGCGAAGCGCAACACTTATTAGATATTTTTATGCATCTGTACTTATTGTTTGAATTCATATTCACTCAATTTTTTAAAATATACGCGTAAAAATTTTAATGGGATATCTTGGCTTCTCGAAACTGTTTATAATTATGAATTTCGGTACGTTCATCAGGTGCAATTATATAGCATTTTTTAAGGCAAGCAAGAACTTTTTGCGGTTAAAACATATTCATAATTTGGGACAATGTTTATTTATTTTACCTGTTAACCCTTCGTCAGGTACATATTTTGAGTCCTTAGTTCTGGCCAGACCCCTATACATTTACATGCATTTGTATGGAAATAAGGGCTGTTTGCCGTTAAATTTTTTACTAAGAAAGGAAAATATTTGTTATATTTTGTGTTTCTATTTCTTTTTACTATGTTATTAGCTACCTGAGGAAGAAAAAATAGACCTGAAAAAATCTTTGGAATGAAAAGGGCAACAATTTTTTTGTTCTATATATATTTCTCTTTATTATGGGTAAAGTAATAAATGTTTATGACAAAATAGAAAATTATTATGAAGAATACATTGATTTTTTTATTCAGAATTTTGCGGAATTACTAGAAGTGACACTACTTAAAAAATTATTAAAAAAAATAAAAAAGAACCCATTTTACTTTTTGGATATGTTATAGGTGAAGGAAATACCTTTCTAAAAAAGTAATACACTGTAAAAAATCCTTGATCTTTTTTGGTTTTTCGTTACCTAAAATTTTTTTTGTTATAAAATATAAGGGCAATTACTAGAAGTGACACTACTTAAAAAATTATATAAAAAAAACTAACAAAGAACCCATTTTTATTTTTTGATATGGTATAGATGAAGGATAAACCTTTCTAAAAAATTAATACACTGTAAAAAAACCCTTGATCTTTTTGGTTTTTTCGTCAGTTAAAATTTTTTTTGTTATAAATTTTTTACAGTGTATTTTTTTTTTTTTTTTTTTTTTAACGTGTCATAAAGCCTGTTAAAATATCTTTTTAATGATACCAAGATCATGGAAATCGGTTTAGCCGATTCAGAGTTATTGTTGTTTAAATGGAGCTCTTTTCGACCATTTTCGCGTTTTTTCGAAAACGTTCCCACTGTGTCACGCCCAAAAAATCGCAAAACAGTCATTTCTAAAAATGAGAGTTTGTTTGTATTGATCAAATTTAGCTATGAACAAAATTTCATCGATATCTGAGGGGGTCGGGTTCAATGCATCTCGATTTTTACATGAAATTCATCATATAGAAAAATTGTCTCAGAATCTGAGACTTTTTCTGTATAGAAAAATTGTCTCAGAATCTGAGACTCTTTCTGTATAGAAAAATTGTCTCAGAATCTGAGACTGTTTCTATATAGAAAAATTGTCTCAGAATCTCAGAATTTTTCTATATAGAAAAATTGTCTCAGAATCTCAGAATTTTTCTATATAGAAAAATTGTCTCAGAATCTGAGACTTTTTCTATATAGAAAAATTGTCTCAGAATCTGAGACTTTTTCTATATAGAAAAATTGTCTCAGAATCTGAGACTTTTTCTATATAGAAAAATTGTCTCAGAATCTGAGACTTTTTCTATATAGAAAAATTGTCTCAGAATCTGAGACTTTTTCTATATAGAAAAATTGTCTCAGAATCTGAGACTTTTTCTATATAGAAAAATTGTCTCAGAATCTGAGACTTTTTCTATATAGAAAAATTGTCTCAGAATCTGAGACTTTTTCTATATAGAAAAATTGTCTCAGAATCTGAGACTTTTTCTATATAGAAAAATTGTCTCAGAATCTGAGACTTTTTCTATATAGAAAACTTTGTCTCAGAATCTGAGACTTTTTCTATATAGAAAAATTTTCTCAGAATCTGAGACTTTTTCTAATTAGAAAAATTGTCTCAGAATCTGAGACTTTTTCTATATAGAAAACTTGTCTCAGAATCTGAGACTTTTTCTATATAGAAAATTTGTCTCAGAATCTGAGACTTTTTCTATATAGAAAAATTGTCTCAGAATCTGAGACTTTTTCTATATAGAAAAATTGTCTCAGAATCTGAGACTTTTTCTATATAGAAAAATTGTCTCAGAATCTGAGACTTTTTCTATATAGAAAAATTGTCTCAGAATCTGAGACTTTTTCTATATAGAAAAATTGTCTCAGAATCTGAGACTTTTTCTATATAGAAAAATTGTCTCAGAATCTGAGACTTTTTCTATATAGAAAAATTGTCTCAGAATCTGAGACTTTTTCTATATAGAAAAATTGTCTCAGAATCTGAGACTTTTTCTATATAGAAAAATTGTCTCAGAATCTGAGACTTTTTCTATATAGAAAAATTGTCTCAGAATCTGAGACTTTTTCTATATAGAAAAATTGTCTCAGAATCTGAGACTTTTTCTATATAGAAAAATTGTCTCAGAATCTGAGACTTTTTCTATATAGAAAACTTTGTCTCAGAATCTGAGACTTTTTCTATATAGAAAAATTTTCTCAGAATCTGAGACTTTTTCTAATTAGAAAAATTGTCTCAGAATCTGAGACTTTTTCTATATAGAAAACTTGTCTCAGAATCTGAGACTTTTTCTATATAGAAAATTTGTCTCAGAATCTGAGACTTTTTCTATATAGAAAAATTTGTCTCAGAATCTGAGACTTTTTCTATATAGAAAAATTTGTCTCAGAATCTGAGACTTTTTCTATATAGAAAAATTTGTCTCAGAATCTGAGACTTTTTCTATATAGAAAAATTTGTCTCAGAATCTGAGACTTTTTCTATATAGAAAAATTGTCTCAGAATCTGAGACTTTTTCTATATAGGAAAAATTGTCTCAGAATCTAAGACTTTTTCTATATAGAAAAATTGTCTATGAATCTGAGACTTTTTCTACATAGAAAAATTTTCTTACAAATGGAATAACCATCCTCAACCACTGCGTGCAGGGTATAAAAAAAATCAAAATACACTTCCATATTTTACCTGATACAGGCATCTACATATGAATCTCTTACTGCAATGTGCCATAAATGGCAATGATGATGATAACAATAACGATGATGTTGATGTTTTAAAATATAAAAGCTACTAGTTGTTTTTACTTAATGTCTGTTATAAAACGACACAGTTTCAAAACTATTTTTTTTAAAGATTTTTTTGGAAAAAGAAATTCTATAAAGATCTGAAGGAAATTAGGAAATTTTTCGATTTTTCTATACAAAAAAAAAAATCAAATATCTAGGGATATTTTATCAAAAATATGACTCTCTCTGAAATTTCTGAATTCTCTGAATCTTAACATTTTTTTTTTTCTTAAAATTTAAAAATGGTGTGTTTTGCATTGTTATCATTGGTACTGATGTTTTTCGACTTTAACGTAGAGATGTAAAAATAATGACAAAACTTGTAGTTTAAGCTGTAAAGTTCTTGGTGCACTTTGTTTTTTTTTTCCTAGATATGATGATTTCTAGGGGGTGAGAGAAATATACATAAATGAGCAAACTTGACTGTAAGATACCTCACATGATGCTTTTAAATGTATAAGTTTGGAAACTGTTTTTAAACATTTGATTTACTATCCTTTGGGGAAAACATTACTCACAAAGTGTGTAAAAGAAAAAAAAAATACACATTTAGTGCGTAAAATTACGCAGTGTGCTTTATTTAAAGCAAATATTTTCAACCGTTATGGTAGTGATTTTACACATAGTTTTTAGAGTGTAGTTACTGGCAAGGGAAGTCTCCCTAGTGTCACCCGCGGATCTTTATGGAATTGGTTTTATTTTGTAGAGCAGAAAAAATAAAGGGACACATATTTTTTTTTAGCGGCCCAAATTCATATTTAGGGGGTAAAAAGGAGGGGGGAAGACAATGCCATTTTTCAGTTTATTCGTTTATCTCCTATACTATGCAAAGAAACCCAGTCATGTTGCATACCAAATGAAAGGTCTTTGGAAAACCTATCTACGTGTGCTAAGAACGTGTCCAAACATGCACAACTTTTCGTCATATTGAGTAAAATACTAAAATTTTAGAACATTTTTGTAAATAAGTCGAAAAATATTAACTTCTATGGCCCGTTGTTAACACCACGAGATAGGTATTTTTAATACCTTTAATCTGATACCACACATGCCTATATTAATTTTGTTTAAATAGGCTTAAATCGTGAAAAACTGCAAAAGGTCAATTTCCCCCCATACAAATCAACCCCTCTTAAAAATGAATTTGGGCCGCTAAAAAAAAATACGTGTCGAATTAATTTTCGTTCTTAACAACATATCCAAATTTCATGAAGATCGGAGGGTGACACCAGGGAGACTTCCCTTGTGAGTCAGATTTTTTTGTGTGGGGCTGCATATGAATGATTGTAAGATATTTTAGCGATGTCTGTCTGTCTGTGTGTCTGTTAAAATACCGATCACGGAAAACTTTTTTTTTTTACGGTGAGGTCCACCACTGCCATTTGTAGGGCATCTTTAACTAAAGTTTTCACAAGAGCAAATGTTCAAAATCAAGTGGTATAAAAAAAAAAAATGACATCAGGTGTACTTGAAGTTATTTTAGATTTTAAAAGCAATTCTATGATAAAGTAACAAAAGGGATTTCATAAGCACAACATACAAGCAATATATTTTATTTTTTCTATAAATTCCTTATTCTTTACTACTAGAAAAGCTTTTGAATTCTCATTTTTTTTTTGTTATGTTTTATTCAATGAATGTAAATGCAATTGAAAGTACAAAGAAATAATAAATTCATTTAAAATATTTTACTAGGAAATATTTTTAATGTAGTTTTGATTAACTGGAATTTAAATTTAAATTAAAGTTTGTTTAGAAAATTTTCTATAGAAAAGATTAAATTTAAGTTTAAGTAATTTTCAGCAATTTTGAAATTTAATTTAGCTACAGACATAAGGAAAACAAATATTATCCCAACACCCTGTAGCTATGTAAATAAGACAAGACTACAAAAAAAAAAATGTCATAAATAATAAATTGGCAATTATAATTCCTTAAAAGTCAACAAATATTGAAAGTAAATAGTCATTATATTTAAATAGGGTAAAAATAAA
This sequence comes from Pegoplata infirma, assembly GCA_963921195.1. Taxonomy (NCBI): domain Eukaryota; kingdom Metazoa; phylum Arthropoda; class Insecta; order Diptera; family Anthomyiidae; genus Pegoplata; species Pegoplata infirma. The sequence continues at coordinate 194,681,274 of OY992539.1, forward strand.
TAAAATGAGTATATAAAATTTTTGTTATCAAAGAAAAATTTTTGTGATCAAATTTTCTAAAGAAAATATATTGTTTTCAAATTTTTTGTTGTCAAGTTTTCTATAAAAATTTTTTGTTATCAAATTTTCTGTAGAAAATTTTTTGTTATAAAATTTTTTATAGAAAATATTTTGTAATCAAATTTTCTATAGAAAATTTTTTTTTATGAAATTGTTGATAGAACATTTTTTGTTATCAAATTTTCTATAGAAAATTTTTTGTTATCAAATTTTCTATGGAAAATTTTTTGTTATCAAATTTTCTATAGAAAATTTTTTGCTATCAAATTTTCTATAGAAAATTGTTTGTTATCAACTTTTCTATTGAAAATTTTTTGTTATTAGACTTTCGATAGAAAATTTTTTGTTATAAAATTTTTTGTTATGAAATTTTCAGTAGAAAATTTTTAAAAACAAAAAATTTTTTATAGACAATTTTTGCTATCAAATTTTCTATAGAAAATTTTTTGTTATCAAATTTTCTATAAAAAATTTTTTATTATCAAATTTTCTATAGAAAATTTTTTGTTATCAAATTTTCTATAGAAAATTTTTTGTTATCAAATTTTCTATAGAAAATTTTTTGTTATTAAGTTTTCTTTTTTTTTTTGTTAACAAGTTTTCTTTAGAAAATTTTTTGTTATCAAATTTTCTATAGAAATTATTTTGCTATTAAATTTTCTATAGAAAATTTTTTGTTATCAAATTTTATATAGAAAATTTTTTGTTAACAAATTTTCAATCGAAAATTTTTTGTTTGCAAATTCTCTATAGAAAATTTTTTGTTATCAAATTTTATTTAGAAAATTTTTTGTTATCAAATTTTTTATAGAAAATTTTTTTTTTCGAATTTTTTTTAGAAAATTTTTTTTATCAAATTTTTTATAGAAATTTTTTTTTATCAAATTTTTTATAGAAATTTTTTTTATCAAATTTTTTATAGAAAATTTTTTTTATCAAATTTTTTATAGAAAATTTTTTTTATCAAATTATTTGTTATCAAATTTTCTATAGAAAATTTTTTGTTATCAAATTTTCTACAGAAAATTTTTTGTTATCAAATTTTATATCGAAAATTTTTTGTTATCAAATATTCTATAGAACATTTTTTGTTATCAAATTTTCTATAGAAAATTTTTTGTTATAAAATTTTTTATAGAAAATTGAAAATTCAATTTTGTTATCAAATTTTCTATAGAAAATTTTTTGTTATCAAATTTTCTATAGAAAATTTTTTGTTATCAAATTTTCTATAGAAAATTTTTTAATATCAAATTTTCTATAGAAAATTTTAAGTTATCAAATTTTCTATAGAAATTTTTTTGTTATCAAATTTTCTATAGAAAATTTTTTGTTATCAAATTTTCTATAGAAAATTTTTTGTTATCAAATTTTCTATAGAAAATTTTTTGTTATCAAATTTTCTATAGAAAATTTTTTGTTATCAAATTTTCTATAGAAAATTTTTTGTCATCAAATTTTCTATAGAAAATTTTTTGTTATCAAATTTTATACAGAAAATTTTTTGTTATCAAATTTTCTATAGAAAATTTATTGGTTTCATATTTTCTATAGAAAATTTTTTGTTATCAAATTTTCTATAGAAAATTTTTTGATATCAAATTTTCTATAGAAAATTTTTTGCTGTCAAGTTTTCTACAAAAAATTTTTTTTATCTATTCAATAGAAAATTTTTTGTTATCAAATTTTCTATAGAAGATTTTTGATATCAATTTTTCTATAGAACATTTTTTGTTGTCAAATTTTCTATAGAAAATTTTTTGTTATCAAATTTTATATAGAAAACTTTTTTTGTTAGAAAATTTTCTATAGAAAATTTTTTGTTATCAGATTTTCTAAAGAAAATTTTTGTTTTCAAATTTTCTATAGAAAATTTTTTGTTATCAAATTTTCTATAGAAAATTTTTTGTTATCAAATTTTCTATAGAAAATTTTTTGTTATCAAATTTTCTATAGAAAATTTTTTGTTATCAAATTTTCTATAGAAAATTTTTTGTTATCAAATTTTCTATAGAAAATTTTTTGTTATCAAATTTTCTATAGAAAATTGTTTGTTATCAAATTTTCTTTAGAAAATTTTTTGTTATTAAATTTTCTATAGAAAATTTTTTGTTATCAAATTTTCTATAGAAAACTTTTTGTTATCAAATTTTCTATAGAAAATTTTTTGTTATCAAATTTTCTATAGAAAAACTTTGTTATCAAATTTTCTGTAGAAAATTTTTTTGTTATCAAATTTTCTATAGAAAATATTTTGTTATCAAATTTTCAGTAGAAAATTTTTTGTTGTCAAATTTTCTATAGAAAATTTTTTGTTATCAAATTTTCTATAGAACATTTTTTGTTATCAAATTTTCTATAGAAAATTTTTTGTTATCAAATTTTCTATAGAAAATTTTTTGTTATCAAATTTTCTACTTATAGAAAATTTTTTGTTATCAAATTTTCTACTTATAGAAAATTTTTTGTTATCAAATTTTCTACTTATAGAAAATTTTTTGATATATAAAATTTTTTATGAAAATTTTTTGTTATCAAATTTTCTATAGAAAATATTTTGTTATCAAATTTCCTATCGAAAATTTTTTGTTATCAAATTTTCTATAGAAAGTTTTCTGTTATCAAATTTTATATAAAAAATTTTTGTTATTAAATTTTCTATAGACATTTTTTGTTATCAAATTTTCTACAGAAAATTTTTTGTTATCAAATTTTCTATAGAAAATTTTTTGTTATCAAATTTTCTATAGAAAATTTTTTGTTATCAAATTTTCTATAGAAAATTTTTTGTTATCAAATTTTCTATAGAAAATTTTTTGTTATCAAATTTTCTATAGAAAATTTTTTGTTAACAAATTTTCTATCGAAAATTTTTTCTTATCAAATTTTCTATAGAAAATTTTTTTTTATCAAATTTTCTATAGAAAATTTTTTGTTATCAAATTTTCTAAAGAAAATGTTTTGTTATCAAATTTTCTATAGAAAATTTTTTGTCATCAAAATTTGATAACAAAAAATTTTCTATATAAAAATTTTTGTTATTAAATGTTCTATATAAAATTTTTTGTTACCAAATTTTCAATAGAAAATTTTTTGTTGTCAAACGTTTTTTTGTTATCAACTTTTCTATAGAAAATTTTTTGTTATCAAATTTTCTATAGAAAATATTTTGTTATCAAATTTTCTATAGAATTTTTTTTTTTATCAAATTTTTTATAGAAAATTTTTTGCTATCAAATTTTTTATAAAAATTTTTTATAAAAATTTTTTGTTATCAAATTTTCTATAGAAAACTTTTTGTTATCAAATTTTTTATAGAAAATTTTTTGTTATCAAATTTTCTATAGAAAATTCTTTGTTATCAAATTTTCTATAGAAAATTTTTTGTTATCAAATTTTCTATAGAAAATTTTTTGTTATTAAATTTTATATAGAAAATTTTTTGTTATCAAATTTTCTATAGAAAATTTTTTGTTATCAAATTTTCTATAGAAAATTTTTTGTTATCAAATTTTCTATAGAAAATTTTTTGTTATCAAATTTTCTATAGAAAATTTTTTGTTATCAAATTTTCTATAGAAAATTTTTTGTTATCAAATTTTCTATAGAAAATTTTTTGTTATCAAATTTTCTATAGAAAATTTTTTGTTATCAAATTTTCTATAGAAAATTTTTTGTTATCAAATTTTCTATAGAAAATTTTTTGTTATCAAATTTTCTATAGAAAATTTTTTGTTATCAAATTTTCTATAGAAAATTTTTTGTTATCAAATTTTCTATAGAAAATTTTTTGTTATCAAATTTTCTATAGAAAATTTTTTGTTATCAAATTTTCTATAGAAAATTTTTTGTTATCAAATTTTTAATAGAAAATTTGTTGATATCAAACATTCTATTGTAAATTTTTTGTTATCAAATTTTCTATAGAAAATTTTTTGTTATCAAATTTTCGATAGAATATTTTTTGTTATCAAATTTTCTATAAAAAATTTTTTGTTATCAAATTTTTTGTAGAAAATTGTTTGTTATAAAATTTTTTACAGAAATATTTTTGTTTTCAAATTTTCTATAGAAATTTCTTTGTTATCAAATTTCATGTAGAAAATTTTCTATTATCAAATTTTCTATAGAATTTTTTTTTGTTATCAAATTTTCCATAGTAAATTTTTTATAAAAAAATTTTTTGTTATCAAATTTTCTATAAAAAAAAATTTTGTTATCAAATTTTCTATAGAAATTTTTTGTTATCAAATTTTCTATAGAAAATTATTTGTTATCAAATTTTATCAAATTTTCTATAGAAAATTTTTTTTATCAAATTTTTTATAGAAAATTTTTTGTTATCAAATTTTATATAGAAAATTTTTTGTTATCAAATTTAATATAGAAAATTTTTTGTTGTCAAATTTTAATAGCAAATTTTTTGTTATCAACTTTTCCATTGAAAATTTGTTAAACAAAACATTTCTATAGAAATTTTTTTGTTATAAAATTTTTTATAGAAAATTTCTATGTATTAAATTTTCTATCGAAAATTTTTTGTTATCAAATTTTCAGTAAACATTTTTTTGTTATCAACTTTTCTATAGAAAAATTTTTTGTTATTAAATTTTCTATAGAAAATTTTTTGTTAGCAAATTTTCATTAGAAAATTATTTGTTATTAAATTTTCTATAGAAAACTTTTTGATATCAAATTGTATATTGAAATTTTTCTTTTATTAAATTTTCTATAGAAAATTTTTTTCTTATCAAGGTTTTTTTGTTATCAAATTTTCTATAGAAAATTTTTTGTCATCAAATTTTTTATAGAAAATTTTTTTTTTATCAAATTTTTTATAGAAAATTTCTAGTTATTGAATTTTCTATAGAAAATTTTTTGTTATCAAATTTTCAGTAAACATTCTTTTGTTATCAACTTTTCTATAGAAAAATTTTTTGTTATGAAATTTTATATAGAAAATTTTTTGTTATTAAACTTTCTATTGAAAATTTTTTGTTATTAAAATTTCTATAGAAAATTTTTTGTTATTAAAATTTCTATAAAAAATTTTTTGTTATTAAATTTTCTATAACAAAAAATTTTCTATAGAAAATTTTTTGTGATTAAATTTTTTTAGGAAAATTTTTTATTATAAAATGTTTTGTTATCAAATTTTCTATAGAAAATTTTTTGTTTTCAAATTTTCTATAGAAAATTTTTTGTAATCAAATTTTCTATAGAAAATTTTCTGTTATCAAATTTTCTATAGGAAATTTTTTGTTATTAAATTTTCTATAGGAAATTTTTTGTTATTAAATTTTATGTTGAACATTTCTTTTTTTAAATTACAAAAAAATTTCTAAAAAAAAATTGTCCCCTTTCTCTCTTCATCTAATTAGAAACACAGATGTCTATCAAATTTAATTACTCATCTCTTAGTAAAAATATATATACACATAATTTAACAAATTTTTAAATATTGTTAAATTTTCTTCTGAAATCTATAAATTTCGTTTATGCCGTAAAATCTTCACAACCAATGGCTGCAAATTATAATGTCTAGGAATTAATTGAGTTAAACAATAACAACAAATTGTCATAGAAGAAACAAATTATTAAGATTTATAATTATTTTACCATTCTTGTTTACTTACAAATAAATATATAAATATATATTGTATATAAGGATGCTGACATATAAATATTATATACACTTTAATCAAATATTAGAAAGACCATTAAAAATTTGTTTACTGTAATTATGTATCTAGTATATAAGATACTCATATACCATCAATTTAATAAATAGTACAGTGTTCTTATAATTACTCAAACCGAAGAGTTCGGTTGCAGTAAACAATTTAGGTATAATGTTAGGTTAAAAGACGGTGGATCATTTGTGGATCTATTGTTTATGGTGTTGAAGGAAATTTGGAAAATATACTAGAACAAATGCTAGCACAGACAGACGGACGGGCGGACTGACCGACATCGCTAGATCATCTTTTAATCGATCGAGGATCATGAATACACTTTATGGGTTCCTAGACCAATATTTCGAGGTGTTACAAACAGAATGACAAACTTATATTTACCCTTTATCACTAGAGTGAAGGGTATTTTCAATTTTGAACAACCTATTCTCACCTACTTTTCCCTCAATTATTTATTTGTAAATTTGTTCTAAACTTTTCTGTCCCACCTTAATATTTAATATTCGGCAATAAATATTTAATGAGTTGCATTTGTTGTTAAAAAGCTCTAAGGAATTGATTGTTTGTTTCATTATCTCTTTACTAAACACATACATTTTGTTACAAGTTTACTAAAATCTATAACTCACAATTAAGGGAATTGCATTTTCATATAAATGTTAATATTGTATTGTATAAGAGTAAAATTATTTATAAAATAAAGTTTTGAAGATACAGTGAAAACTATTTTTCCAAATAGTGATTTATTGAATTCATTTATCGCCCTTTTAAAAAGTTTTCTTTTAATTTTGCTACCCACTGTGTTCTCTAATGTTATCATTACAACAATGAAGTTCAAAATATATGGTTTTGAAGTTAAAATAATTTAGGATAAATTACAAATAAATCATTAGAACAAATTTGCTTAAGGCATTATAAAACTATAGAAACATTTAAAGACATGTGGATGGATTTGTTTTAGGGTGGCATTTATGCTGTGTGTATACTGGTAATTACTATTACCTAGCGGAATTTCAAAAAGAGACCACTTTCGGGACAGGCTAGTCCACATTAAGCTCACTTCGTAATGATGACATTCAAGCTATATATGAGGCATTCCACACTAAATGTTAAGCGAAAAAAAACATGTGTACCGTAAATTTCTGATTAGGTTGTATAAATAGCCCTATATCGAGCTAAGAAAATTGCGTTTTTGGTTTTTCAATTTGTCAAAAACTGGGCTTAAGAGGCGGGGTCAAATATTGGAAAAATTTTCAAATTTGTGTAAAGTTGCCTTCATCAAATTAAAACGGAATGCATCACAAGCTCAAAAATGTACGTTTTTGTATAGTTTTGTATGGGCTATCGATTAAAAATTTTTTTTTTTTTAAGTTTTCAGAACCTGTTCTGAAATTTTCCATTTTTCAAAAAAAGTCAATTTATCAAAAATTCGCCCACTTTATTTTTTAATTTCTATTTTTTTTAAGTTTAGATGTTTGTCTATCCACACAAAAAAAATTAGACATGTGTTTCTCGTTTTTTTTTTCGAAAAATCGCATTTGAGTATTAAATTTCATAACAATTTTTTTTGTATTTTCTTGTTTTAACATGGCGAATGAGTATTAAATATTTGCATAAATGTTACTCATACGCTATGTTGAAACAAGAAAATACAAGCAAATTACAAAATTGTTATAAAATTTAATATTTAAATGCGATTTTATCGAAAAAACGACAAACATCTAAACATAAGAGAAAAATTAAAAAAAAGTGGACGGATTTTTGATAAATTGACTTTTTTAAGAAATGGTAAATTTCAGAAAAGGTTCTGAAAATGTTAAAAAAAACAAGACAAACATCTAAACTTAAAAAAAAAATAAAAAAAGTAGACGGATTTTTGATAAATTTACTTTTTTAAGAAATGGTAAATTTCAGAAAAGGTTCTGAAAATGTTAAAAAACAAACAAGTGAGAGTGTTAAATTCGGTTGTGCCGAATCTTGAACACCCTCCAACATATAAAAACAAATTAAAAAAAATTGCAGGCCGTTTTTTTTTTTTGGGGGGGGGGTCATTAGGGGACACATAAAACTAAGCGGTAAATGTTTACAAATTCATTTATTATGCTTTTTACACCCTCCAACCACAGTATATACTCACTTTGTCATTCCGTTTGTAACTCATCGAAATATCGGTCCAGGACCCCATAAAGTATATATATTATTGATCCATGATCGATTCTAAGACATTCTGTGAATGTCCGTCCGTCCGTCTGTCTGTAGATGGCACGATGCAGTCCAAAATAAAAGAGCTAGCCTCCTGTAATTTGGCATGAATATGTCTTATGGTCCTAGGCGGGTTAAATTCGTAAATTGGCAAAATCGGCCCAGGGGGAAAAAAGTTCCCCCTTGAAGAACTAAACCAACCTCTGAAAAAATACACTTTTTTTACATGTTTTTTTGTATTTTTGTTAAATAAATGAAACATTTGGTATATTTATCGTAATGGGAATATGCTCTTAACGCCCCCCATCACCCCAAAAAAAAAACCAAACGCCCCTGACAATTTTTTTTTAATTTTTTTACATTTCGGAGGGTATAAAATATTCGGCACGGCCGAATTTAACGCTCTCACTTGTTGAGCTTACGTTATACAATTTTATCATTAATTAAACATATTTTTAATATCCACACCCACAAAAAGGGGGCGGGCACATTTTTTTTTTGTTTCCTGGGTCGAAGTGCAGGACATTGAACTTTTTCTGACATCAAATTGTTTCATTTGCTTAAAAAAATACAAAAAAACCTGTGAAAATATGGCGATTTTCAGAGGTTAGTTAAGTTCTTTAAGGAGGATATTTTTTTCCCCAGGTCCGATTTCGCCCATTTACGAACTTAAACTGCCTAGAACCAAAGGACATATTTCTGCCAAACTTAACGAGTCTAGCTATTTTATATTGGACTGCTTCGTGTCTTATACAGACTTACGGACGGACATACGGACATTCTAGAAAAGTCTTAGAATCGATCATAGATCAATAATATACATACTTTATGGATTCCCCGACCATATTAGAGATGGCCGTTGGTCACGTGATTTGCGTGATTCGCGTCAATCACGTGATTGAAAAAAAACTGAGTGAGTGATTTGTTTGGATTTTTTTTCGTTTTGATAAGAAATTTTTATTGCGTGAGTAGATTTTGCGTGACTCATGCGTGAAATCTGGGGTGAGTCACGCGTGAGCGTGAGTAAATTTTTTATTACCAACGTGAATGTGAGTGGGCGTGAGTTAAAAAAAATTGTGTGATCGATTAGTGATTGATTCGATTATTTTTTGCGTGAGTGTGAGTCAAAATCCACTCACGCGCCCATCTCTACCCCATACTGTATTTGGAGGGCATACAAATTTAATCGCTAACCCATACAAAACTATACAAGAATGTAAATTTTTGATATTGTGGTGCATTCCGTTTTAATTTAATAAATATTTAAACAAGGCAACTCGGCACCAATTTGACCATTTTTCCAATATTTGACCTGAGCCCAGTTTTTGAAAAATTAAAAACCCAAAAACGAAATTTTCTTAGTTCCATATAGGGCTATTCAAAAATGTACGGTACACCCAAAAAAAAACGTGGGTATTTAATACTAAAAATTTAACTAATTTTAGTCCAAAAGGACCTAGTGCAGAAATTGGTAACCAATACTAAAATTTTTAACTAATATTAATCAAAACCAGTAAAAATTACTAATGTTAGTACTTTGAAGATACTAAAATTAGTAACTAATTAGTAGATTTTGGTACAATATCACTTACAAAACCTTTTACTGTAGAATTATTTTGAGTGTACACATGTTTTTTTATGGTCATTTGGTGTGGAATGCCTCAAATGCGCCCCCTTGTGTGAAAAAATCCAACGGTAGATGTCACTTTGGGCGGTTAAAAAAACCATGTGTCCTCTTTTTCATCCTCCTCTTTAACTATGTTACGTTTCATGAAGATCGGGGGTGACACCAGGGAGACTTCCCTAGTTAGTCCTCATATAATAATTACGACCGATTTTCACAAAAAATGCCTTTTATTCAAATTTGGTGTGCGTAATCTAATCGGCCCATGAAAAAATTTTCACAAAGTCAGAAAATTATAATAATTTCTATAAAAAAATGTCTTTGAATTGTTTTTGTGCATTTCCCATCCGGATATAATTCGAATTAATACATATTTCAAATATATCCTATCCTATAATTTTGTGGCATCCTAATGTTCATACACATACATACATAAGTGACAAAGAAAATTAATATTTATGTATGTAAAGTATTGTGAATGTGAATAATTTACACAAAATTTAATATATTCTTTAAAATTCGGTGTCGTTTGGTGTTTGGTATGCAAAGTATTTACAACAGGAATATGTATCTATGTAAGTACATTGTACGTACATGGCAAATTCAACAAAATTGAACAAAGTGTCAACAAGACATTTTCATAATTTACAGTTTGTCAAATAAACATCTCTATTTGTTTATGGTAGTTAAAGTAAACATTAGGGGGGATAGAAATAGGAGGTGAGGTGAGAATTGGAGAATAAAAAATTGGAGCAAACTCGTTGTCTAAGGGCAATTCTTAGAACTCCCAAGAAACGATGGTTCTAAAAATAAAAATCGTGCTTCCGGTTTCTTACGATAAAATTTGGTGCTCAGAAAATGCGAAAATATTGCTACCGGAAATAATGGCAAACTGTTCAAAACAACATAAAAGCCGTCTCAATTTTACTACCCAAAAACTAAAAAAAAAATAATTTAACTAAATTTAAATGCAAAAATGAATTAAACAAAAGAAAACGAATTTATTTATAAAATAATTAAACAAAAATTTGTTGTGAAAAATTTAAGTAAAAACATAAAACAAAAAAAATTAAATTTTTTTTTGCCAAACCGGGAGTAGAACCCTGGCATTCTGGGTCACATGTCACGACGTAACCACTTTAGTAAAGCAGCACTTGTGAACTAATGCGGCAACCTAGGTTCGAGTCATGACTATGCCCATCAAATTATTTTGTTTTTATGTTCTTTTTTAACTACTTTTTTTGATTTATCATTTTGATCCACCTTAAGTTTTCTTATTTAAAATGAACATGTCTCCTAGTTAAAGATTTATGTGGCTACTGTCAGTTAAATGTATAATTTACAAATTTTGATAGACCCAAGAATATTAATACACAATTCTATGGTAAAGAAAATAAACTAGAAAAAAGATTTTTCAACAACAAATAGTGAAGATCAAATTTTAAACAAGTCATTTTTAAGATAAAACTTAAATAAAGTCGAAAAAAGAAAAAGAAAAGTTTACAATACTATTCGTCGCACTTCGTTTAATGAAAAAATATTTATTATTCAAAAGCAGAATTTTTGACTTCCTTTCCGCACCCTGTTGATCATGTCTTGTTAAATGTAGAAATAGGCAAGATCGAACAGAGGGAGTTCCATTCTGAAAAACTTAGCCAACCTCTAAAAACGAGATTTTCACACATTCTTTTTGTTTATCAAAAAGCTACAGCTAAAAATTGTTTTATCCGATTTTCAACGTCCGAACATTTTTTGTTTTCTAGTCCTTAAACTAATGCGATATAAATATGAGGACAATCGAATAAATTTAACCCGTGTCGCCTGTAATATACAAGGTACACATGCAACGAAAGTTGCATTAGAATTTTATAAAAACTGACTTTCGATAGAAAGAAAATTTCGAGATACAGTGCTAGTGAAACTTGGACGGCGGGAGCCATTGATATGCTAGCTAGCAGCCGGTTGGGGAAGGTTCTTGTCCTCATTGTCATCTAGCCTAAGTGCATTTGCATATTGTCTTTTATTAAAGACTCCCTGGTTTTTTTTAAACTTAAACAAAATTAAACTAATTTAGAGTGGACTGGAATAACCATAACCAACAATAACAAAAACTAAGCCCCTGTTATGGCTATATATGAGAAATGACTCTACAGAAAAATGGTATTGATCATATTACTTACAAATGATTTAGGTATCCCTGATGTTAGGGAACCTACGCCTCATTACCCGCCCTTCCATGATCTTAGTGGCGCAACTATATTACTAAGATCCCACAGTTGTCGTTACCCTAAAATCTTATTTCATGATTGAAAACAGTTTAGATAGATTTAGCAATTCATAATGAATATATAAAATATTTATTTCAAATCAATAATAGAAAAATGAACATGATTAATTTTATAATTTTTAAAAGGTAAATAATCTAACATAACTAATTAATATGTGCGCGTAAATCTAAATGTTAGCCATTCAAGGAAAATTTAAATTATCTAAATATTTAGTTATAAAAAAATTATGGTTTTAAGCGAAATTCATTAATACTTTTATGATTTTAATTTTAACATTTAATTTTAATTAGCAAAATTTTTAGACAAATATATAGGTAATTTAGATTTAGTTTTAGTTAGAGTAATTTTTAGAAAAATATTTAGGTAATTTAAATTTTAGCATATTCATTACGGAATTCATGATATTTATCATCTTATGTAGCAAGAAAATAGGTTTTTTTATTTAATCAATTAATGCATTCTTTTATAAAATTTAGTTTAGCTTTGAATACACATTTTATAGCCAATTATTATTTAAAAAAAATTCAAACAAACAAATGGAAACGATTTTCGCGACGGTTTCAGATTTAACGCATTACGACAATGGTGTTTTTACATAGTTTTGATTTTACGCAATTAAAACAAATTTAAATTTATAAATAAAAAACTTAGCAAAACAAATGGAGCAAAAATTAAATTTTTTTTTATTTCATTAATGGTCATAAAACAAGAGCCACAGAATTTCTAAAATAGAATTAACAAAAACTTACTTTATATATTCTTTTGTTAGTTTATTTTATTCTTCATTAATTCTCCAAAATTATACGCTCTTTGTTTTATCCCAAAATTCATAATTGTTACTCCAAATAAATTGTTATTGTTTTGTAAAGTTACTATGCAAGAATTTTTAAATGTTTGTTTCAAACTCACCCAACTTAATCATGATGATCGATGAAGGCCTCCTCGAACTAATGATGTTGGATCAAACGATGCTGTTACTAAAGGGAAAGAAAATAATGATGTTCTTGCATATACTGATTTATACTGATTTTAGATCATTATGAGGTTTAAGTTAATTATCGCGAATTAATTTTATTGTTTTATTTATTTAGTATATTATTGTTTGATATATTTAGCTTCATAATTGACATTTTAGACTAACTTCATTTTGTTTTGATAATTTTAGCTTAATAATTAAACTTAATAATTTAATGAAAAAAAAAATGGGAATCTAAAGCATTTTTGATAAGTGAAACAATTTTAGGAACAAGATAATTTAATTTAGCATTTAAATTTTACTTTTAAATTTTTAAATGCAATTTGGAAATTTAACTCGATTAAAACTCGATTACCCGATTATGGAACTTTTACCCGAATTTTAGGAACTTAACTTACAAAATCTCAAAATTTAACGATTACACTACTCAACAAAATTAATTTAACAAGAAATCTGTTTGGCACATTACTAAAATTTAAGCAAATGCTTATACCAATTTAGCACAATTTTAGATTACACTCATCGACAAATTTTGTAGTTCTATAATAAGATTTAGATTTTTAAATTCGTATATAGCTAGCAATTTGAATTTTTCACTGCTTTTTTGATTGTTTAATTATTAATATTTTCTTTTAAATTTTATTATAACACTATTGATTGGTGCACTTAAAAAAAAAGAGATTTCTTGTTAATGTTAATTAAAATTGTTTTTTTTTTCGCGTATCAATTGTTTATGGACAATTTTTTTGTTTCTATTTTTTTTTCTATGATCTTTTTTTTTTTTTTTTTCTTGTCTGGATGACGTGCTGAGTTTATATGTTGATTTTTTCAAATTCTACGCTCCCTAAGTTGTTGATGCAATTTTAATTGTTATTTGGAAAAGAGTATGTATATGCAAAAACCGGTACAGGTCACCATTTAGTCACAGTGATTACGTATTTACGACGAACCTAGTAAAAATTAATAATTTTGAATTACTAAGGTGTTTTACTCTAATTCCGAGTTGAAAGCAATATTATTCTTACCAGTTAGTGATTTGGGTACGATCAAAATTTCGAAAAAAAATAATTTCTAAATGGTTACTTCTAAGCGACCTACGAAATAAATTTCCGGATTGTGGATGAAAGTTGGAAAAATTATAACACCAATCCACTATGTTGCAAAATGAGTTTTTGGACTCAAAATTTACCCTTAAAAGTGGTTACTTTTAGGAAACCCGTACTTTCCACGATTTTAGTAGGATTTTTGACTTCTACTCAAGTTTTTTTAGAATCGGATTGAATAGCTTCCAAATAGAATTATACGATGAATTTTTCTCACTTATCTTCTTGATTGAGTATTCGTTTGTTGAACTTTGTACCTAGCCTCGTTGCAGGTTTTACAAATTCCAAGTTTCTAGGTAGAGTAGCCACTCAAGGAATGGGTAAAATTCCTTCCAAATTTGTGGTAACCAATATTTTTGAAATCCACGATACCTCCTTGCAGACCAAGCCCGAAAACTTAACTTTTTAAATCTTAAATTGAAAATTATGGTTAAGGCAATCAGTATTTAGCGAAAAATGCAAAAAAATTAAAATTACCTTTGTAATGAATTAAATTTCGAATTCCGATTATTTTAAAAGAAGTATTTTGAATTTTTTCCAAATGATGCCGGGGAAAATTTAAGATAAAAAAATTTATTTAACTTAACTTGTGATCTCTTCAAAGTATAAAATGGAAAGGAAGTTAGAAATTTTTCTAGAAAAGATGAGAGCTCTGAAGAGAGTTTAAAGTGTGTTTATTATGCCTTCAGAATGGTTACTCAAAGAACCGGTTAATCGAAATTACCCATCACTATTAATGAAACCTCTCATTTATCCGGGTCAACAACCAAATGTATTAACTCACCACAATATTTATTAAGGTAGTTCAAAATTTTATTAAACAGACTTATATATAATTTACATTTTTTTAAAAGAATTTTAAAAGAAACGTTAAAGACCTAACTCAATTGTTACTTAATATCGATTTTTTTAATTGTTTTAATAAACGGACTTTAACACTTTTGTCAATTATCGAACTCTAATGCCCATCACTGTTGCTCATTATCAACAATGTTGCGATACTGCAGTGTTTATAGCAATCAAATATACAAAATTGTATTAATGATCATTAGCAACAATGTTGCTATACTTATATGTTTATAAACATGCAAAACTAAATGATAAAAAAAAAATTGTGTAGATTGTATTATTGGGTTAGAGAAAAATATACTGCATATAACTACAATTAAATTGTGAAATGTGTGTCTTTAAAATAAAGAGATTAAAATTTTATGAAGAAAGAAAAAACTAATAATTTGTAATATAAATTAGAAATAGTTTTCGGATTCTTCGTTAATTTCCAGAATACAAATTATAATATGATCTTTAATTACTAAAATAGAAAAATCAGCCGATTTAGAGATTATTGGGAATTTGGTTTATATTATTTGGAAAGTATCTTAGAAATATAGATTATAAAAAAATAATATCATAATTTTACAATAATTTAAACTTTAATGAATTCTCCACTAGAAAAAAAAAATATATACACATTTTTGAAAGAGCAAAACTGAGTATCAAAGTTTAAGACAATCTGATTGATACGATGTTTGTTGGAAGGTTAGTCTAATTTTTTTTGTATCTAAAAAAAATATTGGGTAAGGGAAAAAGTTTTTTTTTTTTTCTAAAATAAATTTCTTGATCAGAAATTTTATTATAAAACAAATACATGTTTTTTTTTTTTTTTTTTTTTTTAAAAAAATGAAAAATTTGGTAGGGGTGGAATCGTACATTACAAAACCTGATGAAATTGACTCTGTGAGTAACAATTTAAGATGGAAAAAGGACGATTACAAACGAATGTCCTTCGCGTGATATGTGCCAATAATTTTTCCCTGTAAGTCTGCCAGTTTGTAGTAGTGGTTTCCCAGTTTTTCTACCACTTTGGCCTTAACAAATAATGGTGCAAATTTGGCGTTAAAGCGTTTTTCAAATTTGCTTTGAACAAAGTTACGACGCAAAACTTCCTGGCCAATTTCAAATGTTTGGGGTCTTGTTCGTAAATTATAATAATGTTGATTATGCTCGTAAGCTTTCTTGATATGCTTTTGTAAATCTTTTCGAATCAGCTGTAGACTATCGTCTCTTGAAAGTTGATACGAGGGCTCTTCCAGGAGTTTTAGGTTTCTCAACAGGGCATATGATGACCCGTGGGTTATCATATCAAACCCAAAAAGTGCATGATATGGTGAAATATTGATCGCTTGGTGACATGAGTTCCGAAGTGCGCAACTTATGGCACTCAGATGCTCATCCCACTTGGTATGATCAGCTTTAAGATAAGAACGAATACCAGCGATTAACGAGCGGTTTACTCGCTCCGAAGCGTTAGCTTGGGGTGAGTAAAAAGCTGTATACACATGATTTATACCCAAAGATGTAAAAAATGCATTCATATCATTCGCTTTGAATTGCGACCCATTGTCGCTGACGATTACTTCTGGCACTCCATACGTATGGAAAATTTGCTTTTCCAGAAAATCTTTTATTGCCACTGACGTGAATTTTCTCAAAGGCTGTAGCCAATGAAATTTTGACAAATGGTCTAATACTATAAGTACACCAATGCTACCGGACTTACTTCTAGGATAGGGACCTAGTAGATCTATATAGAGTCTTTGGAACGGACGGACAGATATAATTTGTTTACCCATTTCAGGTTTCATGACAAAATTCGGGGCTTTTGTCGTCTTACATATTTCGCAAGACCGTACAAAATCCCGAACATCTTTGACCATTCCGGGCCAAAAGAAAGATCTTTTAATAAGAGATAAGGTTTTTTGCATGCCACCATGGGCAGCAGTCGGTGCATTGTGAAATCTACCGATTAAATCATTCCTTAAATTAACTGGAATCCAGAGTTTCCAAGCTATCTGCTCGTTTTCTGGGGTACCATCGTAATGTTGAGTTCTTATGTAGACAAAATCATCTACAATTTTTATGTCTGGGTAATTTTCTTGTTTTTCTTGAATTTTAGCAATCAAATTCTGATAATCCGGGTCTTTAAAACAAGGAGAAGCTAAATCTATTTCAGGACCGAAATTTTCAATTGTAGCAACTTCATCGCCTGGGATACGAGAGAGTGCATCCGGCACAACATTTTCTTTGCCTTTGCGGTGACTTATCGTAAATTTATAGGCCTGGAGTTTTAAAACCCATCGCGCTAAACGGCCGCTTAAATTCGGTTGACGCATCAACCACACCAAGCTGGCGTGATCCGTTATTACTTCGAACTCTTGGAGTTCTAAGTAACATCGGAAACGCTGTATAGCTTCGAGGGCTGCGAGACACTCGCGTTCCGTCACGCTA
Organism: Pegoplata infirma; assembly: GCA_963921195.1. Lineage (NCBI taxonomy): Eukaryota > Metazoa > Arthropoda > Insecta > Diptera > Anthomyiidae > Pegoplata > Pegoplata infirma. The sequence goes on from OY992539.1 coordinate 194,698,511, forward strand.
TAGTTTCGTTGCGCGGAATTGAGTTTCTTGCTCATGTAAGCGATCGGTTTTTCTTGATTTTCCGCGTCAAGTTGTACTAAAACGGCCCCGATACCGTAATCACTCGCATCACAGTGTAAAAAGAATTTTTTCGTAAAATCGGGGTTACTTAGAACTGGAGCAGATGTCAAGAGCGACTTAATCTCCTCAAAAGCCTTTTGAGCTTCTGGGGTCCACAAAAATTTATTTTTAGACGATAAAGTTTCGGATATTGGAAAAACAACAGTTGAAAAATTTTCTATGAATCGCCTGTACCATCCGGCGAGACCTAAAAACCCTCTCACTTGCTTTATATTTTTCGGTATGGGCCAATCCATAATGGCACTCACTTTCGCCGGATCGGTGGTTATGCCGCCGTCGCCAATCACGTAACCAAGGTATTTCACCCGAGTTACGCAAAAGTGACTTTTGGCTACGTTCAACGTTAAGTTGGCTTTTTGAAATTGTTCAGCAATACGCACAAGTATTGCTAAATGCTGCTGAAAATTCTCTGAAACTACGATCAAATCATCCAAATACCCAAATACGCTTGTCTTAAGATCGGCGGGGATAATCTCATCCATTAACCTGCACATGGTTTGTGGTGCTGTACATAGCCCGAAAGGCATGACCACAAACTGGTACAGGGGCCTACCCGGTACTGTAAAGGCAGTATATTGTTTTGACTCCTCCGTTAAGGCAATTTGCCAATACGCGTCTTTTAGATCCAACTTTGATATTATATTGGCTTTTGGAAGCCGCGCAAAAATTCCCTCGATAGACGGTAGTGGATATGCATCCTTTTTGGTGACTGAATTCACCTTTCTCGCATCAAGACAGAGTCGGACCTTGTTGGGCTTTATCACCAACCTCATAGGGGAACTCCAGGGTGATGATGACGGTGCTATCACACCCAATGTCAACATTCTATCAATTTCCGTGAACATCAGTTTCTCCACTGCGGGAGAAACTGGATAGAACCTTTGTTTGATTGCGCTGGCTTGGCCAACGTCAATCTCATGCTTAATTAAGCTGGTTCTCCCTAACCCTTGCTTTTCAAAATTCGGAAATAAGGAAATTACAGCGTTCAGTTGCTGATGTTGACTAGAAGTTAGGTTATAACTAGGAGCACCTGAATCCTCAGGATCAGATTTAACATTACTATCGGACGGATCTGCGGACTTTTCAAAATCAGACAAAACAGACGGACTTAAACTAAATGCGGATTTATCGATTAAATCGATCGATTGTACAATATTAGGTATCAAATTAAATTTCTTCCAAAAGTCAATGCCTAATATCAAACGTTGGGATATCGCTGGCACTATAAAAAGGTTGAAATTTTGCGACGTGTCTTTAAAAAAAATATCTACATTCAGCCAACCAACTACAGTCTGAGCTTTTCCATCTGCAGTTTTTACAAAATCTTTGCATTTGGAAAAATTAGGGTACTTGGAAAAATCGTGCAGAGCAAGATCGGAACCAATGCAGCTTACGCTAGCACCGGTATCCAATAAGCCATATTCAGAAAAATCAAGAAATTTTACTTTTGCGTAATAACGCATATCATGTGGATTGCTGATGATGGCAGAAACTAAAAGTTTCGAGCTTAATTTGCGACTTTTATAAAATTTTCTAAGCCGAAGCGTTGAACGTTTCGGTTTTCGATTGGTAGACAAATCGTCCACGAAAAAATCCTCAAAAATTTCATTACGCCTTTGTAAATATTTTTCATATCGTTTATGATAAGGTAATTTTGGAAAAATTATTTTTGAAAAATCAGAGTAATCGTTATTTTTATCAATATAAAAATCACGTTTTAAAATTTTAAAACCGGTATAATCTGAGTCGGTTTTAATGGCAGGAGAATTATTTGTCTCGTTTGGTAAATTATTTTGGTCTAAATTGGGTAATATTATTTTGTCACATTTGGTATTTAAATCAGAATTAGGCAAATCAGAATTTAATTTGGGTCTTTTGGCGGACCAGGTGGTCGAAAGTTTTTTGAAGGGTTATTCCTCTTAGCCGCACACCTTGGACAGTCTGGTAAATATGTGTTTTTAGCACCACATCCGTAGCAAAAAACAACTCTTTCTTTACGACACTGTTTCCAAGAGTGGCCAGTTTCGTCGCAGTTCCAACATTTTATTATTCCATCCGGATGATGGACTGCATCGACATACGGTTCATTTACGCCCGCTGCACCTAACTCAACTTCATTTGCGTCTTCGATCTCTGCAACCTGTCGTCTAGGCAAATTAAGATTTGGGTTACGAACTGGCAGATTTCGACGAACGTGCTCGTCTCTGAGAAAATGTTCACGCATTTGTACCAATTGCCGAAGATGTGTCAAAGAGCGAACTGGTACGTATAGCAAATCGAGACGAATATCAGGATGAAGATTTCGAGCTAATATTTCAATTAACTCGGCATCTGTCATGGGTGTTGGCAAGCGATCCATAATGGCTGAAATAGCATCAAAGAAAGCATCGAATGTTTCACCTTGCTTCTGTTTGCGATTCCGAATTTCTTCGCGAATGTCAAAAGAGGATTTAAAATCTCTATACTGGCATCTTAAGGCAGAACAAAAGTCCTCCCAAGTAATGGATTGTACCTGTTTATGGTACCTCCAGTACCAACTCCTTGCTTTTCCTGTTAAAAGGATATGCAGGTTTCGACATACGACCGAAAAATCGCCACCAAAGGTGTCGTTGGTCAAAGCTCGTAATCGGTATAAAAATTCTTGAACATTTGTTGTACCATCAAATTCTAAATGCCATTTTTGAATGATTGAAGTAATTTTATCTGCTGGCAGATTACTTGCATTTGAATTAGAATAATTATTAGGGGAATTCATCGATCGTGAATTGAAATTAGCCGGTGCTGCTCTTTGTGGCAATTCTCCAAAATTTAAAGCATTTTGAAAACCATTTGCATTTGGCTGATAATTAGAAGCAGCTGGTGGATTACGCAAATCCTCTAAATTTGGTAGCAAGTAAGCAGCAGCTTGTGCTGGTCTTTGCTGATTTTCCAATAAATTTAGTAAACGATTATCATCATTACCAATTGGCAGTGCATTTGGACCAGCCTCTTGTCTAACAGGTGGATTTAAATTCCGATTTTGAGAAAAAGGTGGAATGTTATTAGAATTTTGGAAAAAACTTTTTAAATTATTAACAATCATACGATTAATTTCGTTGTAGTCGACAGCGTTCGCATTTCTGGCAGGATTTGGATTACCATCACTCCCAAGGGGAGTAAGATCCAGACTACCTGTGGAATGATTTTGATTACCATGATTCCGGGAATTATTACTACCATTTGGCTGAGCCAAAGGCCGAATCGTATTAGCATTTTGTAAAAGCTGGTTTACATTACGTTCCGCCAGACGATTTATCTCATTAAAATCAATGGGATTGTTATCAACGAAATTATTACCAGTATTATTGTTGGATATTTGACTAACAACATTTTGTCTTGCGGGTGGATTACCCATACTCTGCATTGGTGTATGACTATTAACGTTTTGAAGTGGTGTCAAACGCAAATTGTCATTAGCATTTATAACGCGTTCGGGTGTAGCAAAGCTATCTGCTGGAAAATTTAAATTGGATGTTACGTTTTGATTCTGCGAATCTTGAAATAAATTCTTACTAGCATTTCTAGTATTGTACTGCTTTGGTATCGCGCCTTTACCTCTTCTACTTTGTGATTTAGCTGGAGGTACAGTCTTAGGATTAATTACCAGTTTTCGCAGATCACTAAGCTCACAAGAACGCTTGCATACTGGGCACTCTGCCGATGAAGACAAATGTGCTTCAATGCATGGTCTATGGAAGCCATGAGAGCATTCGAAAATGATCAGGCAATGTTGTCCTTCCGTCATCGGTTCATTGCATAAATGACACACTGACGGTGCGATATTAACTGGGGCCATTGGTAAAGGTGGTGGTATACCCGGTGGTTTCCCCGAAGGATTTAAATTATTTGGATCTTGGTCCATTTTGGAAATATAAATCTTAGAAAAATTTTAAAATTTTTCAAAATTGGCAAAATTCAATAAAATATCTTTTTAAAAATAAAAACAGCAAATAATTTGTTTATTGCTACGTTTTATGACTCCACTGAATTTAATTTATCAAATTAAATTGAAATACTGAAAAAAACAGGTTATTAAATTACTTTCACTGGTTAACAAAAAAAACAGAAGAATAAACCCTTTTAAAGCTCAGATTCTAAACTTCCTAAATAAATAAGAAAATAGGATTAAAAGATTTAACTTTAATCACAATATTATAAGCAACAATATAAAAAAAAATTGGTTCAGAAAATGTTTGACGTTTGCAAGATTCTATGAAACAAATAAATTTTTATAGTCACGTTTAGGGTTAAATTGAATTTCTTTCGCCGATTGTAAAAAAAAATAATCAGACGAATAAACTCTTTTGAAGCTATGCAGCTGAATTTAATAAAATCACTTAAAAAATAGAATTTAATGATTTTAGTTTAACAAAACGATATTGATAACAACAACAAAAAAAACAATTTTGTTTATTATTTTGTTATTATATCATATAGCAAATTAGTTTGAATAACGCAAAGCAAACTCACAAAATTAGATGAATAAAACGAATCAAAAATAAATTTGACCCGAGTAAGATTAATTCTCACACAAAAAAACGAAATACACTCAGAAAATATAAAACGTAAACGAATGATTTACGCCGAATAATAAAATTCTGTACGTAAAAAAAATCAGAATTACTAACAAATTATTTCTGCATGTAACAAAATAATTTGAAAATTTACAATATTCAAATAGGTATTAGTTTTTCAGTAATTAAATTTTTCCAAGCGAATAAAATTAAAAAAACTTTATAAATTTCTCCGAATAGAATAATACTTTTTTTTTCTCCTTTAAATTCAGATATAGTTATCTCGAATCAAAAAAAAAAATTAAAGTAGATTGTGTTACGATATTTTAACAAAACACTGTTTTCGTTCATGAAATATTAGATTAGGGTTTAAAGATAAGCTTAACATATGATCAATACAAAAATAACAAAACTAGGCTATGGAACAATTTGTAGAATATAAATTTTCATTGTTAAATGACAAACCAGCACGTATTGATTTGCAAAATACCTCATATGTATGGGATGTTGTTTTACAGGCAGCAAAACAGCATATTCCACATAGATATAAGTTGCTGATAACTAAGTCATCCGAACTATAAAAGAGTAAATCCTACAAAAAGCTGCAATAGTATAAAGTCGCTTTACTTAACAGTCTACTAATCATGGAAAGGAACATGTAGAGGTAAATCGGTTAGGTTACTCGAACTTGATTTTCTCAAGTACCTAAAAAATCCAGAAAAACTTGCATATTTATTCAATGAACAGTTTTCCAAAAAGTAAGCAATTGAATACCAAGCTTGAAATGAACTCAAAAAATTTTAAAACAAAAGATTCAGAACCGAAAATGAACCAAAATTTTGGGTCACCTCCGATCCCACGTTGGGCGCCACTTTAATGTAATATACAAGGTACACATGCAACGAAAGTTGCATTAGAATTTTATAAAAACTGACTTTCGATAGAAAGAAAATTTCGAGATACAGTGCTAGTGAAACTTGGACGGCGGGAGCCATTGATATGCTAGCTAGCAGCCGGTTGGGGAAGGTTCTTGTCCTCATTGTCATCTAGCCTAAGTGCATTTGCATATTGTCTTTTATTAAAGACTCCCTGGTTTTTTTTAAACTTAAACAAAATTAAACTAATTTAGAGTGGACTGGAATAACCATAACCAACAATAACAAAAACTAAGCCCCTGTTATGGCTATATATGAGAAATGACTCTACAGAAAAATGGTATTGATCATATTACTTACAAATGATTTAGGTATCCCTGATGTTAGGGAACCTACGCCTCATTACCCGCCCTTCCATGATCTTAGTGGCGCAACTATATTACTAAGATCCCACAGTTGTCGTTACCCTAAAATCTTATTTCATGATTGAAAACAGTTTAGATAGATTTAGCAATTCATAATGAATATATAAAATATTTATTTCAAATCAATAATAGAAAAATGAACATGATTAATTTTATAATTTTTAAAAGGTAAATAATCTAACATAACTAATTAATATGTGCGCGTAAATCTAAATGTTAGCCATTCAAGGAAAATTTAAATTATCTAAATATTTAGTTATAAAAAAATTATGGTTTTAAGCGAAATTCATTAATACTTTTATGATTTTAATTTTAACATTTAATTTTAATTAGCAAAATTTTTAGACAAATATATAGGTAATTTAGATTTAGTTTTAGTTAGAGTAATTTTTAGAAAAATATTTAGGTAATTTAAATTTTAGCATATTCATTACGGAATTCATGATATTTATCATCTTATGTAGCAAGAAAATAGGTTTTTTTATTTAATCAATTAATGCATTCTTTTATAAAATTTAGTTTAGCTTTGAATACACATTTTATAGCCAATTATTATTTAAAAAAAATTCAAACAAACAAATGGAAACGATTTTCGCGACGGTTTCAGATTTAACGCATTACGACAATGGTGTTTTTACATAGTTTTGATTTTACGCAATTAAAACAAATTTAAATTTATAAATAAAAAACTTAGCAAAACAAATGGAGCAAAAATTAAATTTTTTTTTATTTCATTAATGGTCATAAAACAAGAGCCACAGAATTTCTAAAATAGAATTAACAAAAACTTACTTTATATATTCTTTTGTTAGTTTATTTTATTCTTCATTAATTCTCCAAAATTATACGCTCTTTGTTTTATCCCCAAAATTCATAATTGTTACTCCAAATAAATTGTTATTGTTTTGTAAAGTTACTATGCAAGAATTTTTAAATGTTTGTTTCAAACTCACCCAACTTAATCATGATGATCGATGAAGGCCTCCTCGAACTAATGATGTTGGATCAAACGATGCTGTTACTAAAGGGAAAGAAAATAATGATGTTCTTGCATATACTGATTTATACTGATTTTAGATCATTATGAGGTTTAAGTTAATTATCGCGAATTAATTTTATTGTTTTATTTATTTAGTATATTATTGTTTGATATATTTAGCTTCATAATTGACATTTTAGACTAACTTCATTTTGTTTTGATAATTTTAGCTTAATAATTAAACTTAATAATTTAATGAAAAAAAAAATGGGAATCTAAAGCATTTTTGATAAGTGAAACAATTTTAGGAACAAGATAATTTAATTTAGCATTTAAATTTTACTTTTAAATTTTTAAATGCAATTTGGAAATTTAACTCGATTAAAACTCGATTACCCGATTATGGAACTTTTACCCGAATTTTAGGAACTTAACTTACAAAATCTCAAAATTTAACGATTACACTACTCAACAAAATTAATTTAACAAGAAATCTGTTTGGCACATTACTAAAATTTAAGCAAATGCTTATACCAATTTAGCACAATTTTAGATTACACTCATCGACAAATTTTGTAGTTCTATAATAAGATTTAGATTTTTAAATTCGTATATAGCTAGCAATTTGAATTTTTCACTGCTTTTTTGATTGTTTAATTATTAATATTTTCTTTTAAATTTTATTATAACACTATTGATTGGTGCACTTAAAAAAAAAGAGATTTCTTGTTAATGTTAATTAAAATTGTTTTTTTTTTCGCGTATCAATTGTTTATGGACAATTTTTTTGTTTCTATTTTTTTTTCTATGATCTTTTTTTTTTTTTTTTTCTTGTCTGGATGACGTGCTGAGTTTATATGTTGATTTTTTCAAATTCTACGCTCCCTAAGTTGTTGATGCAATTTTAATTGTTATTTGGAAAAGAGTATGTATATGCAAAAACCGGTACAGGTCACCATTTAGTCACAGTGATTACGTATTTACGACGAACCTAGTAAAAATTAATAATTTTGAATTACTAAGGTGTTTTACTCTAATTCCGAGTTGAAAGCAATATTATTCTTACCAGTTAGTGATTTGGGTACGATCAAAATTTCGAAAAAAAATAATTTCTAAATGGTTACTTCTAAGCGACCTACGAAATAAATTTCCGGATTGTGGATGAAAGTTGGAAAAATTATAACACCAATCCACTATGTTGCAAAATGAGTTTTTGGACTCAAAATTTACCCTTAAAAGTGGTTACTTTTAGGAAACCCGTACTTTCCACGATTTTAGTAGGATTTTTGACTTCTACTCAAGTTTTTTTAGAATCGGATTGAATAGCTTCCAAATAGAATTATACGATGAATTTTTCTCACTTATCTTCTTGATTGAGTATTCGTTTGTTGAACTTTGTACCTAGCCTCGTTGCAGGTTTTACAAATTCCAAGTTTCTAGGTAGAGTAGCCACTCAAGGAATGGGTAAAATTCCTTCCAAATTTGTGGTAACCAATATTTTTGAAATCCACGATACCTCCTTGCAGACCAAGCCCGAAAACTTAACTTTTTAAATCTTAAATTGAAAATTATGGTTAAGGCAATCAGTATTTAGCGAAAAATGCAAAAAAATTAAAATTACCTTTGTAATGAATTAAATTTCGAATTCCGATTATTTTAAAAGAAGTATTTTGAATTTTTTCCAAATGATGCCGGGGAAAATTTAAGATAAAAAAATTTATTTAACTTAACTTGTGATCTCTTCAAAGTATAAAATGGAAAGGAAGTTAGAAATTTTTCTAGAAAAGATGAGAGCTCTGAAGAGAGTTTAAAGTGTGTTTATTATGCCTTCAGAATGGTTACTCAAAGAACCGGTTAATCGAAATTACCCATCACTATTAATGAAACCTCTCATTTATCCGGGTCAACAACCAAATGTATTAACTCACCACAATATTTATTAAGGTAGTTCAAAATTTTATTAAACAGACTTATATATAATTTACATTTTTTTAAAAGAATTTTAAAAGAAACGTTAAAGACCTAACTCAATTGTTACTTAATATCGATTTTTTTAATTGTTTTAATAAACGGACTTTAACACTTTTGTCAATTATCGAACTCTAATGCCCATCACTGTTGCTCATTATCAACAATGTTGCGATACTGCAGTGTTTATAGCAATCAAATATACAAAATTGTATTAATGATCATTAGCAACAATGTTGCTATACTTATATGTTTATAAACATGCAAAACTAAATGATAAAAAAAAAATTGTGTAGATTGTATTATTGGGTTAGAGAAAAATATACTGCATATAACTACAATTAAATTGTGAAATGTGTGTCTTTAAAATAAAGAGATTAAAATTTTATGAAGAAAGAAAAAACTAATAATTTGTAATATAAATTAGAAATAGTTTTCGGATTCTTCGTTAATTTCCAGAATACAAATTATAATATGATCTTTAATTACTAAAATAGAAAAATCAGCCGATTTAGAGATTATTGGGAATTTGGTTTATATTATTTGGAAAGTATCTTAGAAATATAGATTATAAAAAAATAATATCATAATTTTACAATAATTTAAACTTTAATGAATTCTCCACTAGAAAAAAAAAATATATACACATTTTTGAAAGAGCAAAACTGAGTATCAAAGTTTAAGACAATCTGATTGATACGATGTTTGTTGGAAGGTTAGTCTAATTTTTTTTGTATCTAAAAAAAATATTGGGTAAGGGAAAAAGTTTTTTTTTTTTTCTAAAATAAATTTCTTGATCAGAAATTTTATTATAAAACAAATACATGTTTTTTTTTTTTTTTTTTTTTTTAAAAAAATGAAAAATTTGGTAGGGGTGGAATCGTACATTACACGCCCGGCGATCAAAGATTTGGATTTTTAAATTAAATACAATGCATAATATTTTGAGGTGCTAAACACAAATATAACAAGTATAAAAGTTAAATTCGATCTATAAATACCCTCCACAATGCCTTTTTTTAAAGGATAGTACATTTTTTAACTTGATAAAAAATAACAATTTTGATTAGAAATATTTTATTTTGAGTAAAAAACTCTTGTATTGCCACTTAAAAAAAAAAAAACTACTAATTTTTTTTTTTTTGAGTTAAAAATTTTTTCGAGTGTAATGTTTTTTTTTTACTGTAAAATTATTTCTGAGTGAATGCACGTACGCATGTACACAAAATAGTGTAATTTTTGTAAAAAAAATAATTTTTTTTGAGTGTAAAATTTTTTTTTGAGTGTAAAATTTTTTTTTGAGTGTAAAATTTTTTTCAAGTGTAATTTTTAAGTAACCAATGATTTTAAAACTAAACAAGTTTAAAAAGCATTGCTTTAAAACTAAACAAGTTTGAAAAGCATTGTTAAGTTATCACCAATGCCTTTAAAACTTGTTTAACACGTGGCATTTAAGATGAAACCAATCTGAAATTCAGGGTTTTGCTTATAACTTTTGAACCACTAGACTGATTGAGCTGAAATTCTATACAAAACAGACGTTAGGAACGGCAAAGATACATGACAAGTTTCAGCAGCTTCATTTTTGATTTTCGAAAGTTATCGTGCTTTTAAATTCGCGAAAAACCCTTGCCGAAATTTAAATTCGCGAAAAAACCTTGCCGAAATTTACTCTTTTGCTCATAACTTTTGAACCACTGGACCGATTTGGCTGGATTTTAATACCAACCTGATCAGGTAGATGACCAACATATTATATATCATATATCAGCCTCTGTAAAGTCTTTAAAAAGTTAGCGTATTTTCTACGGACAGACAGACAGATCGAAGTACGGACGGACGGACACCGATAGATCGACTTAAAGTCGATCGAGGACCATATATATACTTTATGGGGTCCTATTCCAATATTTCGATGTGTTACAAACGGAATGACAAACTTATATATACCCTCTATCACTAAAGTGGAGGGTATAAAAAAAAATTAAATCGGTCAAACAGTTTTCGAGATATTGCCCTTTAAATTTAGCAAAATTCAAAATTTCCTTGGTTCAAGACCTTTTAGAGGCTGTCAATTGAAAATATTCTAATTTTTTAAAGAGGCTGCTGAAGTTTGGCATATATGGTGGTCATTTACCTGGTCAGGTTGGTATTGAAATTTAGCAAAATCGGTACAGTTGCTCAAAAGCTATAAACAAAAGATAAAAATTCGAATTTACGAGATAAAAAACATGATAACTTTCGATTCCGAGGATGCTAAAGCTTGGCATATATTATTGTCGTTCCCCTTGCATGGTTAATATTGAAGCAAACCGTTTTTAAAGGGCATTATTAACCTCCTGTTTTCTGATACATAAAAATAATAAAATAGTAAAATTAGTGGCAGTCCTCCTCTTTCATTTGCCATCACTAGTGGCATCCTAGGGAAAGTACAAATATTTAAAAAATATTTTTCAAAAATGTAACCCTCTAAAAATTAAAAAATTAAATTTACTTTAAGAATATTTTTATAAAAATAAATGTTGTTGAACGAACTATAGCAGAAAAAAATCGATAAACTTAAAAAATTTTCAAAAAATAACAAAAAAATTAGATATTGTTGGAAAAATCAATACATATCTTTCTTATATGTATAGACCATATCCTCAACAGTTAAAAAATTTAAAATCGGTTGAAAATTTTTTAATTTACACGTGGTTTAGTGAGAAAAGTAAAAAAAACGTTTTTTTGAAAATAACTTTACAATTTGAGGGTGTCTGGCAAGATGGTCATTTTTGTGATCTTTTCGACGAGACCTTCAACCTAACCTACCTCATTTCAAAAATATATTCGATTTTGTGTTTTTTGTAGCACGGTGTAATCTTATACAGTGACTGTTTAAAATCTCCCTCGAATGAATTACTTGATCGGCTTTTGTATATTTATTAACAATTAAATTTTCAGTTAAATCTACTTAAAAGCTTAAAAATTTGTCCATTAAATCAAGATTTTGTTGTTTTTTTTTAATTGCAAATAAATCTTGTTTACTTGATACCGTCATTAATAAACTTTTTTTTTTAATTTTATTCCATAAATATTAAAAGAATACAAAAACAAACTTTCCATTTCGCAAGAATTAATCTATTTAAATATTTTATAAAAAATAATATTTCAGAAAACAAAAACTACTGTATCTGATTTTATGCACACTCCCATTTGTAACTGTTGACAATGCTGTTTTTCATAATAATTATAATTATATTTTTATAGTGCGGGAGCATAACATTAGGAAGATTTATAATGTCAAAGAATTAGAGAAGATTTTGTAAAAGGAAAATGTATACAAAGTAAGCAAATTTCACTATATAAAAATGTATCAGGTTCTGAACCTTTTTGCAAAAAAATGTCAGAATCTAAAAAATTTCTATACGAAAAATGTGTCAGAATCAGAGAAAATTTCCATATGAAAAATGTCTCAGAATCTAAACAATTTTCTAAACAAAAAAAAAATCTTTTTTGAGAAAGATTATTCTAGATCAAGGTCATATTTCTTTGATAATCATTACGATGATATAGTCAAAGTAACAATTTTCAAGAAATTAATTATAAAAATGTTTGTTTTAAATTCTTCTTTTTCTAACTATCAATAAATTTAGAGTTGAATATGTATTAATATTTTTGGTTGAAGATTAGCTACTTGTAGTATAGTGGTTGGTTGCTACTTGTAGTATAGTGGTTTGATATTTGCTCAAAAGTCTTGACAATGAAATCTGACAAATTCCGATACACGTGTCAACTAAGTCTTACAAAAATTACCAACATAAATAAATTTAAAATAGAAAAAATATCTTCTTCAAAATTATTCTATGAGGATATTAAAGAAATAATGACCTCGAGCTGGAATAAACCTACTCAAAATATAAAAAAAATCTATTTTAGAATGTTTTTATGCGAATAATATCTCAAAATGTGAGGTTTTTTTGTACGAAAACAAGTTTCAACTTTGATGAAAAATATATTTTATCCTACTCTACATAGTGGCTTCCCTATTGGTCATATATTAACTTACACACAAAATTTCAATATGTTTAATAGCAAATATGTACATATGTATGTATTCATGAAATAACATATGCCTGTATGTACATTAAAAATATATATGATGCAGTCTACACCGGGTGTTTTTTAATAGAAAAAAGTAAAATTTTGTAATTTTTTGATTACAAATAAAGAAAAAAATTGCGTTCCTCTACATTTTACATTTATTTTTATGTGAAATCGTACGCTGAATCCTTAAATGAAGTTAAAACTTCATAATGCAATAATCAGAATGAAAAATGTTTGATCTGGAATTAATAAACCATTTTTTTTTTAGTTTAAAATTTGAAAAGTTAGCAATATCTGGAAAGAAAATCTTTTGAAACTTTCGAAATCTATTTTGGATTAAGCACGAGATTTTACATTGAAAATAAATGCAAAATATCGTAGATCGAAGTCTCTCTAAACTAGTTTATGTTAGAAAAACTTGTATTCAAAGTACATCTACACGTATACGTATTGTCTATTTAAAATTATTGATGCTCATACGCTCCGTATATCTTTCTTGAAAATTCAAAACATTAGCAAATTAATCAACGATTACACTAGTTGACAGAGATAATGATTCGCGATAAAGCTTTTATATATCGATCATTTTGCTTCAATTGTACCGAAATTTGAAAAAAAACATAAATTCTATTGTAAATTTTAGAAAGATTAAAATTAAAATTCGTTTTTCTCTTCTTACACTGAAAAAAAAATTATAACTAAAATTAAGGAAAAAAATGTCATTGAAAATTTATCATGAATTTTCCTAAAATTTAGTAAAATTTAACTAAAAAATGAGAAATTTTCTTAACTATGAGGAAAAAAGTTTAGTTCATTTACTTATAAGTAGTTCAAAGTTTTCTTTAAATGGGATTTTTAAATATTAGGAAAAAAATTCTTACTGCCAAAGAAATTTTCCACAAATCTAAGAAACGTATCTTTATTTATAAGACATATTTCTTAAAAAACAATTTAGTTCAAGTTTAGTTAAAATTTACTAAAAAAAACATCATCGTATTTCTCGTCTTTGAATTGAGGAAGTGTACTTCTTAGAATTTAGTTAATAACTTCTGAAAGTTTAGTAAATAACTTCTTAGAATTTAGTTAAAAATTCAAAATGGCGATATCTCGAAAACTAAGCGAGATAGAGCGAAACGGACGAAATTTTCAAAAGAAAGACTACAAAGAAAAATATGGAATAGCCTAGCTCATATCTGTCGGGGTCTCAAGACCCTAAATTTAGATCTAAAATCTGAAATTCCCGAGATTTTATATATGAGGCATTCCACACCAACTGTTCCACTACAGAAAAACCATAGTAGTTTCAATGGGCTATCATTTGCAAAGTATTCGCCCTTAGGGTACTATTAAATAACAAAAATAAAATTGAAGATTTTTCAGAAAGTGGGCCTTGCATGGTCAAAATTTGAAAATTTCAGCATTTTTTGCCTAAGTATCTTTATTTCAGTATATATGCCAATGAAACGAAATACAGTGATGTCTTTAAAATAAAAGTTTTTTTTATAGATTTTTGTATGGGCTGTCGATTAAAAAAATAAAAATTGGAAAATTTTCAGAAGAAGTTCTAAATATTGAAAATTAAAATTTAAACTTTTTATATCAAAAAACATGCCACAATTTTTTTTTTTTTTTTTACATGTTCAAAAAATAGTTAAGGTGTATACCTATCTGTTCTGAAATTTTCAGAGAGGTTTTTTGCCTTGTTTTCGAGAAAAAAAATGTTGAACATTGCATTATGCTTATAATTTACAATAATAGGGTATATTACGTATGCGAATGAGTAATATTAACTCTTAAAAAACATTTAAAATTGAGATGTGATCGTTGGTAAGTTTTTTGTTTACCATCCGAACTCCCACCAAGGAAATTATTTTAATCACGCATGATCATTAATTTTGCTCACGCTTAGTCACGCTCACGTGAGTATCGTGCCCGTGACAACATTTTTTTCTACTCACGTGAGCGTACGTGAACGTGAGGAAAATGAAAAATCGTGCGTGACTAAAACTTTTCCTTCGTGACCGTACGTGATCGTCAAAATGACTCACCCACGAAAACATCTCTATTTTAAATGTTTTTTAAGAGTTAATATTACTCATTCGCATACGTAATATACCCCATTATTGTAAATTAAAAGCATAGTGCAATGTTCAACATTTTTTTTTCTTGTAAACAAGGAAAAAAACATCTCTGAAAATTTCAGAACGGATAGATATACACCTTAACTAATTTTTAAACATTTAAAAAAGAAATAAAATTGTGGCATGTTTTTTGATAAATAAAGTTTAAGTTTAAATTTAAAAAATTCAGAACTACTTCTGAAAATTTTTAAATTTTAATTTTTTTAATCGATAGCCCATACAAAAATCTATAAAAAACTTTTATTTTAAAGGCTTCACTGTGTTTCACTAATTTTGCATAAATATTTAAATAAAGGTACTAAGGCAAAAAATTCAGATATTTTCAATATTTTACCATGCCTACAATGCGCACTTTTAAAAAAAAATTTATTTGTGTTATTTAGTAGTGACCTAAGGGCGAATACTCTGCAATTGATTTCATATTTACACGACATCACTTTTTTTTGCTGAACATTTGGTGTGTAATGCCTCATATGCACATATCTCAGTAAATACTGCCAACACGAGAAAAAGTCCAACGACATTTTTGTAGCTCTTGACTCGTAGAACACTTCCGAAAAATACCCGAAAGCCCTTCGATTAATAGTTTTTGAGATATCCAGTTTTTAAGATTCTCAAGACCCTATCAGACCCCTTATTACCGTATCTCAAAATCTAAGCAAGTTAGATCGAAACGGACACAAATTATGAACTAAAACCAAGAAAAAAATTTTTGGAGCCAAATCATTCCCTCTTTTTCTTAAAATTAAGTTAATTTTCCCAGATTTTAGTTCACTTTTTTAGTGTAGTCCAAGTCTGGGCTATTACAAAGAAAATAATAAAAAAAATCCATTGCAAATTTTACAAGTTATATGCATTTAAGTAAAAATTCAGAAATTCAGCTTTTGTGCATTTTTAGTTCATTTAGTGCAACACCAGTTTACAAATTTTGAAAAAATTTCCGATTTACGATTTTAAAAATTTATTTTCCATGTAAAATCGCACGTTGGATTCGAAAATGAAGTCAAAATCTAAAAAGTAAAACAGTTTTTAAGACAGGCCAAATTTCATATTTAAATAATTTGTTTTATCTAAATAAATTTATCCCCGGACAAAATCGGGGCATTTGAATTATTTACTTTTAAAAAAAATTTAATTACATACTTTATCCATTCTTTGTGCAATTTTTTACAATTTGATTATCGCCTTAAAATCTATTTATCAATGTGTTGATAGTTTTTTTTTTTTCAACTTCAACGAAACTTAGATAAAATGTAAACTCTATTGTAAATTTCACTAACAAGGAAAGTCTCCCTAGTGTCACCCGCCGATATTTATAAAATAGTTTTTTTTTTGTAGAGCAGGAAAAATAAATGGACACGTATTTTTATATATCGGCACAAATTTATATTTAGGGGGTGTATATGAGGGGGACGAAACGGTAATTTTTCAGTAGTTTTTTTTCGTTTATCTCCTATATTATGCAAACAACCCCAGTCATGTTACATAACAAATGAAAGGTATTTTGAAAACCTACCTACGTTTGTAAATAACGTACCACGAGATAAGTCTTTTAAATACCTTTTATCTGATACCAAAAATGACTTTATTAATTTTGGATAAATATGCGTAAACCGTAATTAACTGAAAAGCGCTACTTACCCCCGTACAAATCAACCCCTCATAAGAATGAGTTTGGGCCACTAAAAAAATATGTGTCGAATTAATTTTTGTTCTATCAACATATCCAAATTTCATGAAAATTGAAGAGTGACACAAGGGATACTTCCCTTGTAAGTTAAAAATATTTTAAAAATATTTAATAGTATGAATTATTGCGAAGAAATTAAGAGTTTTTCAATAAAATCCGTTATAAATGGTAAAAGTTACATGAATTTGAACAAAAATAGATAAATTTAGTTTTATACAAAAACAGTTGTATTTATTTATTACTAGTGCGCCGAATTTAAAAACAAACAAATATTCGTATAAAAATTTCTGCATTTTTACTCAAATGCATGTAACTATTATACATACTTTATAGTTATTAGCAAAACCGTGCACACAGAAAACAAATTTGCTAATTTCCAACTGAAATTCAGTTGTTACAACAAAATATCGGTGGATGCATTTGAATTAAGGTTGAATCAACTAAATATCGGTAGTTACAACAAAATTTTGTTATGGCAACTTTATTTTAATTGAAGCAACTATAAAATTCGTTAGCCACATCAAAATGTAGTAGCATCAACCGAATTTTTAGTTAATACAACTGAAAAATTCAGTTGGAAATTTATTTTTCTCTGTGTGAATTTCAGATTAGTTTCACCTTAAATTCACGTGTTGAAACCCCGTTAAACATGTTTTAAAAACATTGAAAAGTCACAAAAATATTTTACAACGTATTTTTGACACTAAAAATATTTGTACACTAAAAAAAAATTAGTAAATTATTTTTTTTTTCTCAAAAATTGCTACAAAAAAAACAAAATCGAATTTACTTTTAAAATGAGGTAGTTAAGGTATTAGGTCTCGTCGAAAAGATCACAAAAATGCCCATAAAACTTGCCAGACACTAGAGTTGTCAGTCGATTAAGAATAATTCGATTAATCGATCAAACAAATCCCAACTCTTGTTCGAATAATTCAAAAATGACGATTTTCGAATAACGAATAAATCGATTAATTAATGTCGATTAATCGAACAATTTTTTTTATTAAAAAAATAAATAAATGCTTAGAATTTGATTTATTCTCATAAATTTTGAAAGATTTTATACAAAACGTAGGAAAGTTAAAATATATTGTAGCCATAGCCCTGGATAGCACATCCATTATAGAATTAGGGGGAGTTATCAAGTTCTTAATAACCCAGTATGCAAAATGAGTCGATATCGATTCGAAAAAGAGTAGTTTTCTCTAAGAATTTCATCGATATCGAGTTCGATATATTGTCGATATAAAGCGTGTTTTCCTATGTGGCATGCAAGGTGATATAGAATCGTGTTTTGGTACAGGTTTCGAATCGATTTTTAATCGAAAATTTCATGAATTTCGATACATTTGTTTTTTAATAATTTAGTTAATGGTTTTAAAAACGAAAAGAAATAAAAAAAAATATTTTATTACTTACTACTACTTACATACAATTAACTAATTTTTACTAATTTATTTTATTTATTCTTTAAATTTAATTTTTACTAATTACTATTTTTATCCGCCTCACTTGAGATTTGAACCCAGAACTCCCAGTTTACTGGTTGAACGCCTTACTCCTTCAGCCAAAGTTTGATAATAAAAGTTGTTTTTTAAAATTACTTTTACTAAAATTTGAATTTTTTATTATTATTTCAATTGCCCTTAATTTATAATTTGTATTATTATTTGAATTACCCTGTTTTTATATTCATTTTATTTTGTTTTGACATACTTCTCATAATTTGAAAATATTTTTATTTCAAAATATATATTAGTACAAACAAATTTCAAGTTGTGTATGGCCTAGTTGGCTAGCAGGTTCGGCAGCTTATGACTTGGAGATTTTTGGCCTTGGTTCAAACCCCGGTCGCGGATTTTTTTTTTTTATTTTTTTTTATTGTTTTAGTGTTAGATATTATTTTTTTTTAATAATAAAAGTAAAATTTGTGGAATTTTTGTAAAATTTAATAAAACTAAAACTCGATATTATATCGAAAATAAATATTTTTTTCGATGGAGCAACAAATACGAGAATTCCTAAAATGTAGATTGGAAATCATTTCGAAATCGATTTGTTTTTCAAAAAAAATATGAGTTCGAGAAACGTTAAAATATCGACTGTATATAATATCGACATCGAATCATTTTTGCGGAAAAGCTTCGAAAAAATTGTCGCCTCGAAACTGTGCAGACTGGGAAATAATTTAGAAAAAAATTAATAATTCTTTTGCATCAGACTTACTAAAACGTATTAAAATAAGAATTAATGGGAGACGTATAAAAGAGCTAAATACGTTAATAATTTTTCTAAATTCTGGAAATTTTCCGAGCAATGAAAGTTTCTTAAAATATTCTCCAAAAAGCGAAACAAAAGAATGTGCAAATTAATTATACTCCAGATTATTTTATGTTGAAAGTTATCACAATAATTCAGACAAAAGTATTGAAATAGATGAAGTTATTAGTAATGAAAATAATAATCTTTTATGCGAGTTAAATAATTAAATTCAAAGTATTAAAAATTCAGAAAATAACAAGGACTTTAGCGATATATCAGACATATTTGGAAAAATCTGAAAAAAGAACAGAAAAAATAGATAAACTGTTTTTATGCTCTTCTTACTATATCACCTACTTCAACAAATAGCGAAAGAGTGTTTTCAAAATCTAATTTAATAAAAAACAAGTAGAAAAATTAAGTTCGACTTGGTCGAATCTATGAATACCCTCCACAATGTCATCTGATAGTAATTTTCTAAAAAAATTTCAAAAATATTAGAAATACATATATTGAGTAAAACTTTTTTTTAATCAATCAAATTTTTTTGAGAGTAAAATTTTTTTGACTGTCAGCATTTTTTTGAGTGTGACATTTCATTAAAAAAAAATTATGTATACATTTTTTTTTGAGTGTAACATTTTTTTTAGTGTAAATATTTTTTTTAGTGTACAATTTCTTTGAGTAACAAAATTACTTTGTAAAATATTTTTGTTGTTTTGTACCTATATGCAATACAAAAAAAATATTTCACATATTTCCCACTTTTTATTTAACTTATTTGATTTTTTTTCCAAAAACTCTTACTATACACCGTTACATACAGTTACAATAACAAAACAATAACAAATATTTACTTGTCTAACAACTAAACTGCACCCCACGACAAGAAAACAAACAACAACAAGTTTTAAAAAACTGGTATTTCACCATGCTTTTAAAACTTGTTTAACGAGTTTTCAACAGTTTAAGGTGAAACAAATCTGAAATTCAGTGCTTTGCTTATAACTTTTGAACCACTGAACCGATTTTGCTGAAATTCAAAACCAAATAGCCTTGCGGAACGATAAATATATATGCTAAGCTTCAGCCCCCTCAGAATTGTCCTTCGAAAGTTATAGTGGTTTTAATCTTGTAAATTCGAAAAATAACCTTGCCGAAATTTACTCCTTTGCTCATAACTTTTGAACCACTTGACCGATTTCGCTGGATTGCAATACCAACCTGACCCGGTAAATGGAGAACATATATGTCAAACTTCAGGAGCCTCCGTAAAGTCTTTCAAAAGTTAGCGTGTTTTCAACGGACAGACAGACAGACAGACAGACGGACAGACGGACGGACATCGCTAGATCGACTTAAAACCGATCAAGGATCATGAATATATACACTTTATGGGGTCCTAGACCAATATTTCGATGTTTTATAAACGGAATGACAAACTTATATATACCCTCTATCACTAGAGTGGAGGGTATAAAAAAAAAAAAAATCCTTTGAACGCAAAAAAATTAAGTCAACTTTTATTTTTAAAAGATTATTTCATAATTGTCTTATTTGACAAAAATTAAAATCATTTATGATATATTTTGTCTGAATATTTCAAATAATAATTTGTATTTGAATTATTTCTCAGCAAGTATTAAAATCGACATCCATTAATTAAAAGTGATCTCAGTTATTCAATTTTTAAGTTTTTTTAACTTTTAACTATTTTATTTTTAAGTTTTGTATGCATTTTTTCGTTAATAAAAATTTTAACTTTCTTATTTTAAGTTATTTTATATGAATTGTTTATTTTTTTGTTAATAAAAATATTTTTTAAAATAATTTTTTTATTCGTTATTCTCTTCGATTAATCGAATAAATTTTGATCTTTAATCGTTTGATCGAACGAGGAAAAACAATTATTTGAATTATTCGAACAAAGTTGAAAGTCGAATAATTGACAACTCTACCAGACACCCTCAAAATTTAAAGTTTTTGCCAAAAAACGTTTTTTTTTTTGGGGACTTTTCTCAATAAACCACGTGTAACTTAAACATTTTTCAACTGATTTTCAATTTTTCAACTGTTTTGGACAGAGGAAGGATAGGGAAAGGAAAGGATAAGAAAGATATGTATTGACTTTTTCAACAATATCAAATTTTTCATTTTTTTTTTTTATTTTATCGATTTTTTACTGCTATAGTTCGTTCAACCCTTGCGAAATAATGTAAGAGACAAAAAAGTTGATAGAAAGTATGAAGTGAGGTTGAGATTGCTAGAAATAGAATTGTAGTGTTGGAAACTGTCAAAATTTATTCTGTAGAAACTATAAATATTCACATATATAAAAAACAGTTTTCATTAACAAGACAAACCGACATTTAAAATCCTACTGATGATGACACTAACTGGGGTGTTTGAAACCGGTATGGGAAATACCAGAAATGTCTATAATTTTTAGAAATTCAATTTTTCTTCTGCATTTTTTCAACTTGAACCCTTATAACAAATATAATTAGAGCCCGTGCTCGATCTGTACTTACAGAAAAAATCAAAAAAAAAAAAAAACATTTATTTTTATAAACGTATTTTTTGGGAAAATTTAATTGTGAATACAATAAGCTTTATGCCGAAAAAATCGGATAACAATTGACAAAGAAAAGAAAATTAAGATTTTGCATGAAATTACCGTTCGGATAACCCAGGAAAAAAAAAAATAAACGAACATACTGAGAAGTCGCGTACCATTATTTTAAAGGGTTTTGGCCTCCTAAATTTGAATTTGCCCTATCTTATTAAGTTTTTGATATATCAATTTATGTTAAGTATCTCTAAAACCTGACGAGATAGAGCAAGTTAAAGGCCAGATACAGATTCAGAGCGCCAAAAACCTTTATAAATATTGTATATGACCTCTTATGATAAATAATTTTTTTTTGCATGTGTTATTTGAACGGCGATTTCCAGCAAAATCTTAATTTTCTTGTTTAGAAAAATTAGCACAACTCTGTCAATTATTATTAGATTTTTTCAGGACAAAGTTTATCGTATTCAAGTCTGGCAAGTTTAATATGCATTTTTGTGATCTAATCGACAAGACCAACAACCTATACTATGTCACATCAGAAGTAATTTTTCACTGTAGTACAGTGTTACTTAAAAAAATGTTTTTTTTTACAGGAAATTAAATTATTCCAATCAAAAATGTTATTTTCTATCACTTAAAAAGGGCATTGTGGAGGGTATTCATAGATTTGGTCAAGTCGAATTTAACTTTTCTACTTGTTTTAATTGGAACAGTTACAATAAAATACCTCATATAAATATATATCTGTATTGTACGGCAATAAATATATTTATTGTAAGTACGGTCATCATATACCATTACCACTACTCACTTCAACGATGTTGGCCACTTGTAAGCAAAATACAAAAAACCATTATTATATAAAAAGATTGGTGATGATGTTGACGACGATACCGTTGACGGTGACGATGATGGTGGTGGTTGTCAGGGCAGCAGTGGTGTTTCGGGTTATTATGCCAACAATAATTTATTATGTTGGAAATAATTAATTTATATCATTTAACATGACAACACAGTTTTAATTATAAGTTACATAAAGCAACAAAAAATATATACAGAAAAAAAAACAACAAGAACAAAAATTATATAAAACAAACATAAAAACCCATGAA
The DNA here is from genome assembly GCA_963921195.1 of Pegoplata infirma. Classification (NCBI taxonomy): domain Eukaryota; kingdom Metazoa; phylum Arthropoda; class Insecta; order Diptera; family Anthomyiidae; genus Pegoplata; species Pegoplata infirma. The sequence goes on from OY992539.1 coordinate 194,721,300, forward strand.
GAAATGTGCATGCAAAAAAATATAAAGAAAAAAGATTTCGAAAAAATTTTAAAAATGAAAAATTATATGAATTTATTTAAAATGTATAATATAATGGACTACTTAACTGACAGTTAAATTATGAATATCCTTCCTTGAAAAGCAAAAGGATAAATTATGTGCAGTTAGGAAACAGTAACAATTGTAGGATAAGAAAAAATAGAAACAGAAATCATTTCACAACTAAAGTTTTGACTTAAAAGACATAAACTGAAGTTATTATAGTGAAGTGGTTTTGCAATCAATAACACTGTGCAACAAGAAAAATTATCATCAATGGCCCCAACTAGAGATGGGCAAAGGGTTAATACCCAAATGGTAAATACCCGGTAAAATTGGTAAATTGGGTAGAAATTGGTAAATACCCGGGTATTTTTCAAGAATAAACTAAATTGTAGAAAATTTGGTAAACAAAATTATTTTGCAGCAAAATTTAATAAATTTTATACTAAACAAGTAGAAAATTTAAATTCGACTTGGCCGAATCTATGAATACCCTCCACAATGTCCTTTTTAAGTCATAGTAAATTTTCTATCGTGAAAAAATAACATTTTTGGTTAGAAATATTTTATTTTGTGTAAAAAACTTTTTTTTAGTAATTTTTGAAAAAAAAAAAAAATTATTTATTAATTTTTTTTTTTGATTGTAAAATTTTTTTTGAGTGTAAATTTTTTTTGAGTGAATTTTTTTTTGTTTTAGTGCGAAAATATTTTTGAGTGACAAAAAAAAACTTTGTAAAATATTTTTGTGACTTACCAATGTTTTTAAAACATGTTTAACGGGTTTTCAACACGTGATTTAAGGTGAAACTAATCTGAAATTCACGGTTTTGCTAATAGCTTTTGAACCACTGAACCGATTTGGCTGAAATTTAAAACGAACTGGACCAGAGGAACGTCAAATATATATGCCACGCTTCAGCATCCTCAGAATTGCCGTTCGAAAGTTACCCTGTGTTTTATCTCGTAAATTCCTGAAACATCCTTGCCGAAATTCACTCAGACGGACGGACACCGCTAGATCGTCTTAAAATCGATCGAGGATCATGAATATATATATATATATTAAAGGTGTCCTAACGACTAAGGTAATTTTTCAAAATCACTTTTTAATACTTGGTAGGGTCCTAAATTGTAGTTTTGTATCTAAAAATGAGTGAGCCAAAATTTGGAGACAATCGGATAAAAATAACTCGTGCCGAAAATGGATTGAAGTTTTGGGACACTCTTATCTGATGAAAAAACACGTTTTTTCTAGTTTTTTGAAAAATATTGGTATATGCTATTTTTTGTTAATTTTTTTGTTAAGTAATATGAAAATGGTAATAAATTACCTTTCCAAAAAGCTTAAAGAAATTCAAATCGGATGAAAAATAAGCATTTTACGCATACATGCCCCAGACCATTGCATGGTTTTTAAAGCCAAAATTTGAAAATTTTCAAAATTTTTAGGCAAAAAAATAAAAAAAATAAATTTTACTTTATAATTATATTAAAAACATGTTATAGATAAAAACTAACAGATATGGTAGTCTAACTTTTTTTTTCATTTGGCGTGGGTAGTTATATAATTTCCGCGGATTCCAAAGAAAATGAGTTTTTCTAAAATAATTTAGCAAATATGGGAAACAATTTTCTGTATTGTATTATACGAAGTGAAATACATAAATTCTGTAAATTTTTTGAGAATTCGGGCATCTTTAACCCCTTTTCGTCGAGGTGAAATGACAAATTTGAGACGTTATACATTTCTATAATACAAAATATCTGCATATATCCGATTTCTCAAAAGTTACAGAATTTACGTTTTACACTTCGATCCGCACAATAGAGCACAAATTTTCAAAAAGTTGCTTAATTATTGTAGAAAAACGCATTTTATTTGGAATCCGCGGAAATTTTATCACTACCCGCGCCAAATAAAAAAAAAGCTTGACTACCTTATCTGCTATTTTTAATCTAAAACATGTTTTCAATTTGATCATAAAGTAAAATTAAATTTTTACTATTTGTTTGCCTAAAAATTTTGAAAATTTTGAAATTCTGGCTCTAAAAACCATACAATGGTCTGGGGCATGTATGCGTAAAATGCTTATTTTTCATCCGATTTTAATTTTATTAGTCGTTTTGAAAAGGTAATTTAGTACCATTTTCATATTATTTCACAAAAAATTTCACAAAAAATATCAAATACCAATGTTTTTCCAATAACTAGAAAAAACGAGTTTTTCGTTCTTATAAGAATGTCCCAAAACTTCAATCCATTTTCGGCACGAGTTATTTTTAGCCGATTGTCCCCAAATTTTGGCTCACTCATTTTTAGATACTAAAGAACAATATAGGACCCTACCAGGTATAAAAAGGTGATTTTCGTTTTTAAGGACACCTCTAATATATATACTATATGGGATCCTAGACCAATATTTCGAGGTGTTACAAACGGAATGGCAAACTTATATATACCCTCTATCACTAAAGTGGAGGGTATAAAAATAGTACTCTCTTAGAAAAAATAGTACTTGTTTAGAAAAAATAGTACTTTTTAAGAAAAAATAGTACTTTTTTTTTTAGAAAAAATAGTGATTTTTTAGGAAAAATAGAAAAAGTACTTTTTTAGAGAGAAAGTGTTTTTTTTAGCAAAAGTAGCGTTTTGTTGTAAAATAGTACTATTTTAGAAAAGAACTATCTGTCCTTTAAGAGAAAATGTAATTTTTCTGGAGAAAAGTACTTATTTAGAAAATTTGTACTTTTTTTCACAAAAAGTATTATTTAAGAAAATATAGTACATTTTTAAAAAAATAAAGTAATTTTTAGAAAAAATTTACTTTTTAGACAAAAAAGTACTTTTCAAAAAAATAAATTGTTTACTATTTTTTTACAAAAAAAGTACTTTGTTTCCAAAAAAGTATATTTTTTGGGAACAAAGTAAAAAAAGTACCTTTTTTTAAAAAAAATATACTTATTTTGGGAACAAAGTACTTTTTTTGTAAAAAAATAGTAAACAATTTATTTTTTTAAAAAGTTCTTTTTTGTCTAAAAAGTAATTTTTTTCTAAAAATTACTTTATTTTTTTAAAGAAGTACTATATTTTCTTAAATAATACTTTTTAAGAAAAAAAGTACAATTTTTCTAAATAAGTACTTTTCTAAAAAAAGTATTTTTTTCTAAAAAAAATATTTTTTTCCTAAAATAGCGTTCTTTTCTAAAAAAAAGTAATTTTTCTAAAAAAAAGTAATTTTTTCTAAAAAAAAGGTATTTTTTTACAAAAGTACATTTGTTAAAAAAAAAGTACTTAAAAAAAAAACATTTTTTTAGTACTTTTAAAAAAAGTACTTTAATACTACTTTTTTAGAAAAACGTACTTCTTTTTTAACAAAAGTAGTTATTTTAGAAAAGAGTATTTTTTTTTTAAAAAAAGTAGTAAAAAAGTACTTTTTGTTAAAAATGCGCTTTTTTTAAAACAAAGTACTTTTTCTAAAAAAAGTACTTTTTTTAAATTTTTTTCTAAAAGAGTACTATATTTTCTTTAATACTTTTTAGAAAAAAGTACAATTTTTTCTAAATAAGTACTTTTTTCTGAAAAAGTACGTTTTTCTGGAAAATTAGTTTTTTACTTAAATGTGCCGATTAAAGTTTCCGATTTGTCGTGAGATGTTCCATATAAGAGGCATTCCACACCAAATGTCCCGCTACAGAAAAACATGTGTCCCGTAAATTTCTGAAAAGGTTGTTTGGATAGCCCTATATGGAACTAGGAAAATTGCGTATTTGGTTTTTTAAATTTTCAAAAACTGGGCTTAGGAGGCGTGTTCAAATATTGGAAAAATGGTAAAATTTGTGGAGATTTGGCTTGATTAAGTATTTATCACATTAAAACGGAATGCACCACAATCTCAAAAATTTGTATTTTTATATAGTTTTGTATGAGCTATCGATTAAAATTTTTTTTTTTTGGAAAATTTTCAGAACCCGTTCTGAAATTTTCCATTTTTAAAATAGTCAATTTATTAAAAATCCGGCCACTTTTTTTTATATTTTTTTTTAAGTTTAAATGTTTGTCCATCCACACAAAAAAATTCAGAAACACGTGCTTCGTTTTTTTCGAGAAAATCGCATTTGAATTTTAAATTTCATAACAATTTTGTAATTTGCTTGTATTTTCTTATTTTAGCGTAATATTAATTGCATAAATATTTCTCATACGCTCTGTTGAACCAAGAAAATACAAGCAAATTACAAAATTGTTATAAAATTCAAAATTCAAATGCGATTTTCTCGAAAAAACGAAGAACGTATTTCTGAATTTTTTAGTGTGGATGGACAAACATCTAAACTTAAAAAAAAAAATTAAAAAAAAGTAGCCGGAATTTTTGATAAATTGACTTTTTTAAAAAATTAACAACTTCAGAACGGGTTCTAAAAAGTTTCCAAAATAAAAAAAAAAATTAATCGATAGCCCATACAAAACTATATAAGAATGTAAATTTTTGAGATTGTGGCGCATTCCGTTTTCATGTGATAAATATTTAATCAAGGCAACTCGCCACAAATTTGACCATTTTTCCAATATTTGACCACGCCTCCTAAGCCCAGTTTTTGAAAAATTGAAAAATCAAAAACGCAATTTGTTTTTTTTATACACACGGTACACATTTTTTTTTCGCTTGACATTTGGTGTGGAATGCCTCATAAATATTTATTTTGAAAAAAAAATAAAACAAACTACTTATTTCAAATACGATTCCGCTTATTGATAACCAGAGCTTGCCATATGTTTGATTTCAAATGCTTTTTATAAATACCCAAATAAATTCCCAAAAAATGTATTTATCTCTTATTTACCCGGTATTTTTACCCATGCATCGGGTAAATGCCGGGTAGAATCCCATCACTAGCCTCAGCACCAAGTGAAAGAAGAAGTTGTAGTTTTTAATGTGTTCAATTTAAAAAAATAACTTAAATTACCCTATAAAATGGCAGTTAGAAAGTTAATATGCTTTAAGAAAAGAACCGCCATACAATTTCACTGAAGACTTCAACCATATTTTTATGATTTTATAGAAACTAACTTTGCAAACTAACTCCTTTAAAACTTCAATGATTTCGCTATTTAATGCTCTTCTTTCATTTGCCATTGTAGCCAATGAGGCTCCAGGCTATAACCCAAAATTTGTTACACAGTGTATTTTTTTTTTCTTTTTTTATCCTTTTAATGGATTATAAAGTTGAACTATTTGTTCAACAATTTAACACTATTTCCTTGTTTGTCATTTTTTAGTAAACAATTTTCTTGTAGGAATTCAGATTTCAGAGCCTACTGATATCTTGTTAAAAATGTTTGTATCTCTTTTTTATTTCCCAATTTTCCATTATTTTTTTTTTTCGTTTTCCAACTAACAATTAAAATACAACCTTTCATTTGTTTATAATTACTCGTAAATTTCCAATTAAGTTTTTGCTATTTAAAAAAGTTTTTGCTTCATGGTGAAGAAGACTGACCAAATTTAAATTAACCAACTTTTGGTTAAACATACTTTATTGTTATCTTAAAATAAATGAGAAAAAATCCAACATTGTCATACAAATTGTGTGTTTAAGCACCATTGCAGAGTGGAGAAAAAAAATTAAAAAAAATATATTATTTGAAAACGTTGTTATGAAAAATTATGGATATCCTTCAGAAAAAGTTTTCCGGTTGATCCGAAAACAGCTATTCCGAGACTGGTAAACACCGGACATTAGAGTGCCACTTATTTTGGAAATGTTGGATATGTTGAGACGGTACCCCCTCATTTTTTTCCATTTGACTAAAAAATAACTCAGGAAAAATTTTACGCCCCTACGCGACGGGGCCTTAAATAGCGGGGCCTTAAAAATCATTTCTCCATACAAACCAAAATATTTTTTTTTTTTGATTTTTAATTTTTTTGTTATTAATTATAATATGACTCGACAAAAAATTTGATTTTGGTAGGATGAGGATTTCCTACAGTATTTTGTAGGATTTTATTTGTATTTTTGACAAGCAACGGTTTTAAGTGTAATGTTGCTTTTAATAATATATATTCATAAAAAAATATTATTCCTATCTGTGACATCTTTATTGTGTTCTAAAAAAGGGTAAAAAAGGCATTTTTGATGTTTTTCGATACACGATAAAGATGTCACAGATATGAATATTTTTTTTTAAGGAATATACATCATTAAAAGCAACATTACAACTAACACCGTTACTTGTCAAAACTAAAAAAAATTTTTAAAAAAAATTTTACTGTAGCACAGTGGACGGTTTGTATGGAAAACACGCGCATCGAAGTTTTTTGACTATATCTTTTAAACGGTTAAGAGATGTAAAACAAAATTAGGCATTCTAAAAACTAGGGACCTTAAGCAATTAAAGCTGTGATCAAAGTTTGTTGTCCTCCTTGCACCATACATATAAATTGAATGCAAAGTTGGTTAATTTATTTATATGAACAAATGCTAAAAAAATGTTAAGATCATTGACATTTTTGATATATTATTACTGAATGTCGTTCGGATAGAGTAAATATACATCATTAAACATTATTAGTTAAAATACATATAAAAAATTGAGTAAAATTATGACCAAATGTATAGACCTTTTTAGTTAACAAATCTGACAATATAAATATATAAGTGGAATTGATTGTAGCAAACCTATTTAAAATTGCACAAAAAAGATAAATTTAATATTTACAAACATTACCTTTCACCCTACACTAAAATATCCGGCACGTATGACATTTTATCAATTTTATTTTTTTAATTTATAATAAATAGTAGTAATAAACCAAAAATGAATAATAACAGAATTAAAACATTAAAAAACAAATTAACATAGACATGATAATGCAATATCGTAATAAATAAAATAATAAAAAAAAAAATTAGGTCTTTTGTATTAGTTGCAATAGTTCCTTTGGATAAGGAACCTTTTTTACGAAGTTCGATGTTTCTTCACGTAAAATGGAAATTTTTGGATCTGATTCTACCATAAATTTTTGAAAAGTATCTTGTAGATTGTTTATTCTTGAATTTTTTCTGCTAAAATTACTTTTGTAAATCTTAAAATATTTATGCGACCTTTCTAACGATTCTTCTGATAACTGACCTAATATTTAAATTGTATAAGTTAGTTAATGAATTGCTTATAGAGTTCAAAGTATTTTTGTTACCAACTGGTAACACCGAATTTTGAATAATCTCACTTCCGTGTATCAGGACCTTATGTACAGTAGGACTCATTGTCCACCATCCATACATTGAGATTATAAGTTTTGATGTGTCGAATGCATATTATTTAAATTCGGTTACATTTATTTCTTCACTTGTGTTAATGCACGTTAATATAATTATTACTAGCTTTAATATATTTTCGTCTATTCCAGTAATATCGGATGATATTGCGTAGTTTTCAAAAAATTTTCTGGCTGTATTGCCATCATTACTTGTGCCATAACCTTATATTGAAAAATAAATGAGAAAGTTTAACGAATTTATATGTAAACTTTTACCGTTTTTAGGTATAAATTTTTAGGTGTAAATTTTTACCGTTTTTAGGTATATCGATTAATATTCCTAATCGTTTTCTGAACTGTTCTTGCACAAAGCGTTTTCTCTCCTTTGCGAGTTCCTTACGCTCATTCGACATGTGAGATCCTTTCTTTTTTAGTTCATTTGGCAAACATTTGTTCCGGATTACAAATCCCATTACTAGTAATGCCAAAATTTTGCTAGGTATTTAAGTAGTTTCTCAAGCCTATGCAGCATCATCATTTTTTTTTTGTAAATATCTAAACAGGTTGAAGCTGATATTTAATAATTTCGAAAAATAAAAATTTAAAAAAATAAATATATATAAGTTTTTTTTTTTTTCTTTTTATGGACCCTACTTTGGAGCCTTATCCTGCAAGTTACTGCAGACGAAATCAAGTTCCTCGTTTAGATAAATACCTCTAGTTTCAACCCATATTGAATTTGTCTGTATCCACAAGGTTCCACAAAAGATGCAGTCTATAATTAAGAGTATTTTTTACACATTTCTTAGAAAATGACAACATTTGGCAGTCAATTAACGAATAACGCGGTTTAAAATTTTAGCTTATAAGGGCAGTTTTAATTAGTTACATATATTGTCAAAGCTGTGTTAAAATTTCAGGATGTTAGCTTACTTAGAAATAGTTTAACTCAATCATTTAAAAAATGTTTCCAAAAAATTTTCATTTAAAAAAAAAAACTGAAAATGTTTGGACTTTGGAGAGACGCCCTGGTCAAAGTAAATGACATATACATATTTTATGAATGGTTTTCTATCCCCTAGGATGTCTTTTATCAAACCCATGTTCAACCCATCAAATCGCTGACAATTTTGATTTTGTTACGATGCGCGTCCATCTTCCACTGTGTGTAGGACCCCAACGGCTCTAAATTTTTTGAAAAAAAATTTAGAGCTGAAATCCTCATCCTACCAAAATCAAATTTTTTGTCGAAAATAAGCTAACCAAGTCATATTATAATTAATAACAAAAAAATTAAAAATCAAAAAAAAAAAATTGGTTTGTATGGAAAAATGATTTTTAAGGCCCCGCTCTTTAAGGCCCCGTCGCGTATGTAAGGCGTGGCCGTAGGGGCGTAAGATTTTTCCTGAGTTATTTTTTGGTCAAATGGAAAAAAATGAGGCGATACCGAACATTTCCAACATTTCCAAAATAAGGGACACTCTACCGGACATATTACAAAAATATCTTAAAATGAAAAATCAGTTCATACAAGGGCTTTCAAATCCCGAATCCAGGAATTTCTGATTTTCAATCCCGGGATTTTCGGGATCCTGATTTTTGTTTTTTCTTTTGTATTTTTTTATTTTTTCAATAATTTGTATAAAATATGAATTTTGTGGGAAAAAAAATAAAAAAAACTCGACCAAAGTTTCATCTGGCAAAATGTAAAGTTTGCAAAAAATTCTAAAAACTAATAGTGGTTCGACAAAAAGGCTTTTGAAACATATTAACTCCTTAAGTTGTAATTTTTTTTATTTATATGTTTTGCTAAAATAATATTTTTTAAAGGTGCGAGTGGATTTTGACTTACACTCAGTCACGCTCACGCAAACAATAATAGAATCACTCAATTATCACTTACGCACATTATTTTTACTCACGATCACTCACTATTTGCGTACAAGCAAGTGCTGATCCAGGGGGAGGGAGAATGGGAAAAAGAAAAGAAATGAGCAAAAGACAAAATGAAAAACAGAAAATTAAAAAAAGAAAAAGAAAAAAAAAAAGAAATGGAAAGATGAAAGGAAAGGAACAAAAATAGAAACAAAACGGCCGATATATAAAAGATTTTTGCTACTAAAGAGTACTCTATAATGTGACTGATTTGGATTCGCTCTTTGGATCATGATTCCTTTCCATAAGCTGCTTTAGGTTAGCCAAATTTCAGCGGGGTCGTGTCAGAATACCTGTCAATGGTCAGTGAAGAGCTAATTGCGAGAAATTTAGTTTAAAAAATTTACAAGGCATTATTAGTCGACCAGCTGTCAAAGTATGAAAAAATTAAGTTTTTTGACAAAATTTCATTTCCAAATTTTTTGACAAAATTTCATGTCTAAATTTTTTGACCAAAGCCTTTTGAGTATATTTTAAAAACAAAACATTTTAAATTTACTCAGATCAGAATTTAAATTTAACTTAAAATTTGAATGACTTTTACGAGAAAAGGAAAGAAAAATCGCAAACAAGTTAAATGAATCATGGGCCAATCCATCAAAACTTTCCAGTCTACTTAACATTCCAGAATCAATGATTTTTGTTTAAAATTGTCCCGAAAGTAATCGTTTTTAACACTAATTTAGTTTTTTCGATAAATAGTTTTAATATAAACTTAAAAATGGGTTTCAAAGAATTTTGGAACCGATTAAAATTCGTTATAAAATTAGTGTATTTCATATAAAATTTTTAATCGTAATCGCACGATTTTTTTTTGTTAATTGGTGTGATTAATCGCGATTAGGATGACGATTTTAATCGTTTTGCAAACTCTATTTTAATTGAAAAAATTCAGAAGAAAAATTGAATTTCTAAAAAATTATAGACATGATTTTAAATGTCGGTTTGTTTAGTTAATGGTTTGTCTTGTTTTTGATTGAAAAATGATCTCAATGGGCCTAGACCTTGTGGGGTTCCTTAAAAATCGTCATAGTTTTTGATCCAAAATTTGTGTCCGTTTCGCTCTACCTTGCTTAGTTTTTTAGATACGTGATTTTAGGGGACCACTGGGGTTTTGAGAATTACAAAACTCGATAACTTCAAAAATATTACTCGGAGAGCTTTTGATAATTTTCCGGTCTTGTTCTACGTGTTGAGGGTTACAAAAATGCTTTTGAACTTTTTGTTGTGTCGGCAATATTTACCGAGATATGAGCATTTTAAAATTTTCGGGAATGCTAACTTTTTTGGATCCAAAGTTAGGACCCATTAGGGTCCACACATGTGAATTCCATTTTGCTCTATCTGGCTTAGTTTCCGAGATAGCGCCATTTTAGGCTACTACACACCCCTCTTCAAGCTAGTTTAGGTTGTGTTAAAATGGTGACAAAACCTCTTTATTTTAAAGTTTAAAAATTTTAAACTTTAAACACGAAAACCCTAGCTGATCCTGTTTCGAGATATTGCTAAATAATTACACTGTTCTACAACAAAAACGTCCCAGTGAATTATCCAACTGATTCTTATAGATTTCTCTCCTGAATTCAAATCTGCCAAACGATTTTTTCTAGCATTCACCATTTTTGATAATAATATATTAAATAAATAATTTCGCACTTGTAGGGATCCACTGTTATGCTGCATCCATTTCAAATAAATTAGATTTCCTGACATCAAAACTGCAATCCAAATTTTTCTACCATGTTTCGTTTTCGAGATATTTGCGTTCGAGAATTTAGCGCGAAAAAAACTTCAAACGCAAATATCTTAAAAACAGAACATGCGAAAAAACTTTTAATTGCAGTTTTGAAATAAGGATGACTATTTTATATGAAATCAAATCCTATTTTAAGAAAAATCTGTAACAGTGGAACACCAAAAGTGCCAGATTATTGTTTTTTTTTTACTTTTTAACAGCGAATATCTCAAAAAAGGCACGTGATATAAAAAATTGGGTGTCAGATTTGGATTCAGGAGAGCAAAATCTATAAGAATCAGTTGGATATTTCACTGGGAGGTTTTTGTTGTCAATCTATGAAATTATTTAGCAATAACTCGACAACAGGATCAGCTAGGATTTAGTGTAGTGTTCCTGAGGGACAGTGCCATATTTCTATTTCCCTATAAACAGAACAGTTGTTTTTATTAGAAAGGCATCAAATTTTGGATGGGTCATTTCTATCCGTGTGACTATTACGGCCCGGTCTTTTTTCCTTCATCATAATAATTCGCTGCTCTAATTTTAAAATAAACTTTTTTTTTAATTTTCCTAATCTTTTTTAAATATTCCTTTTTTATTTACGCATTAAGTAAATATATTTTTGATCAGTGATCGATTTTAAAACACTCTAGCGATTGCCGTCTGTCTGTTTAAAACGCGATCACGGCCAAAATATTACGCAGATATAACTCGTCGCTGCGCCTAAAAATGGAGTCATGTGTTTTGGGGCAAGTGTTCAGGAGAGCAAAAAAACTGCTTTTTTTCGTCCCTTCGCGATATTTTTTAAAAGTTTGTTCTACAAAAAATTCTTGTACCGATATGCTATCCACATACTGCGAAAAAAATATGAAACATTTAGCGGTTTTCCAGTTACTGTAGCTTAACACAGGTAATTATTGTTGTTAAGAAATATTTGGTTTTGTATTTCTGCTATATCAGTTAAGCAGTTCAAAAGTTATTAACGAAAATGTAAGGACACCTGGAATATATTGGTACTAGAGATGGGCGCGTGATTGATTTTTGACTCACACTCACTCACGCTCACGACAGGAATTTTTGAATCACGCACACTCATTCACGAGCATATTTTTTCTACTCACACTCACTCACAATCACGTGAGTAAATTTTATACAACTCACACTCACGTGCACTCACGCAAGCTTCACTCACACTCACGTTGACTCACACTCACGAAACACTTATTTATACAAAAACAAAATTTCAAAAACTAAAATTTCAAAAATCATTCAAAATTTTCAGCAAAATTTAAAGTTCAGCGAAATTTTGCATTTTTTTTCCTCTTTTCAGGACGAAATATGAAATTAAGCCATATTTTACAATTTTTATAAATCACGCAAACTCACGCAAAAAAATCGACTCACACACACTCACTCACGGAAAAATCTTACTCACGCACACTCACTCACGCAATTTTTTTTCTCCACTCACACTCACTCACAATCACGTGAGTAAAATTGAAATTAGTCACACTCACGCGTGATCACGCGTGAATCACGTGAATCACGCTCTAATCTGCTCATGTGCCCATCTCTAATTGGTACATTCCGCATACCCTTAAAATTCAAAATGCCTTACTCGGCTGATAGTTGACACATGTAAACATACATAATTGGGTACCGAGTGACATTAAAACTAATACAAAGCTATTTTTTTTTTTAAACCAAAATTTTTTTCGTAAATTTTTTTCTTTCTCAAAAAAAAAATTCGCAGAAATTTTTTTCAAAAATACTTTTTTTCTTTTTTTTTTCAAAATTATTTTCTTTTAAAAATTTTTTGTTTTAACAATTTCTCTTTCTTCTTGACTTAAGTCTTGTAAAACTTACCAACCATTAATTTTTAATACGCAACTTAATTATATGTCAGGGAGAAGACTATATTAATTTTAAATTTTCAGTTCACTATAATATAAAAAATTGTAGTAGCATTGCATCATGATTGCGTTAAACTAAAATTATACTTATTTGCTGTATGTCTTCTTTTTTCTTTGTATATGTATGCCATAGTTTGCATTAACATCATCAAAACCCATTATGAGTTGTATTGTAGTTGTATTGTCCTTCTTATAGAAATTTATATATAGTGTAAAATGTGGGTGTACTTATATGGTCATATAACAGAGATATAAACCAGCAAACATTTTCGAGAACTAACGACTCTGTAAAGAATAAAAAAATATAAAGAAATTGTTTTCAGATTCTAAAACAAACAAAATTAAATGGATTTTGACAAAATTTTTCTGTAGAATTTGGAGCAATTTTCGACTTTAAAATATTATTTTAAATGATTTGAGACATTTATCGACACCGAAAAATTATAATTAAGAAATTATTATTTTTTCAATATCTGAAAATATTCCAAAATATTTTTTAAAAAATTATTTTTTTTTTCTTTTTTAATTTTGAATTACTTCAAAAGTCAGATTTTTGTTCTTAAAAATTTTACTGGACAACTGTCAGTTGAGGTGTTTATGTTTTTATCTGTGTTGTAGTATGTGTACGAGTGTTGTTTTTGTTGTTTTGCAATTGTTCTAAAAGTTGTACAAAATAATAATGTCAATTACAATTTTATTTAAGTTTTGCACTTCAACCACAACAGCAGCAGCCACATGAAAACACACACATACACCCACATAAACATTTATACCTATTTACCACTACATACATATAAATACATAGTACAATAAACTATAACAATAGTTGTTATTATAGACCATATTGTGTTATTTTTCATTTTGAACTTGTGTAGTACACTCAAGGAAATATAATAATAAATGGAGGATAAACAAAAAATTATTTGTAATTTTTTGAGAAGTTAGAAGAACTCTCAGAAGCTCATTGTCAGTGGGGGAAAAAATATTTGAAAATAAATCAATTATTTCAAACTGGCTGATCAAATTGACTTAAAGATTATAACTGTCATTGCAGAAGTGTATTTAAACTCAAGTTTGATAGACTTTGAAAACAGAGCCAAGATTGTCCCAAATTATGACATTGTAAAATTAATTCGAAATTTGTCTAACAATAAGTTTACTCAAATCACAAAGGAAATAAAAATTTGTATTCTTCTAATTTATTTGTTTAAGTGTAGTTTGTACCATCATAGTATCTTGTTGTTCTGGTCACAAATATTATGGATAATTGTAGTATTTTTTTTTTTAACATGAAATGAAAATGGTCAAGCAATTTGTCGTTTATTTTCTTTATGCTCAATTCTTTTTTCCTTTTTTTGGTTAGTTGTTACTGATGTTTATGAAAAGTTATGAGTAAAGTTCAACCGTAAAATATTTATACTTTGCCTTTGAAACATTGAATTGTTAAAAGAAAATCAAATGGAAATTTAAATTTGGTTGGTTAAGGACTACAAAAGAACAGGTAGAAAAATTAAATTCGACTATTCCGAATTTATGAATACCCTCCTTTTTTAAAGGATAGTACATTTTTTAACGTGAAAAAATTAACAATTTTGATTAGAAATATTTTATTTTGATAAAAAACTCAGTTTTTGTCAGTAAAAAAAATAGAAAAATTACTAATATTTTTTTGAGTGCAAAACTTTTTTCGAATGTAATGTATTGTTTACTGACAAGGGAAGTCTCCATAGTGTCACCCGCGGATCTTTATGAAATTGGTTTTATTTTGTAGATCAGAAAAAATAAGGGGACACGTATTTTTTTTAGATGCCCAAAATCATATTTAGGGGTTAAAAAGGAGGGGGAAGACAAGGCCATTTTTCATTTTTTTTTTCGTTTATCTCCTATATTATGCAAATAAACCTAGTCATGGTACACACCAAATGAAAGGTCTTTGGAAAACCTATCTACGTGTGCTAAAAACGTGTCCAAACATGCACAACTTTTCGTCATATTGAGTAAAATGCCAAAATTTTAGGACATTTTTGTGAATAAGTCGAAAAATATTAACTTCTTTGGCCCGTTGTTTGCACCACGAGATAGGTATTTTTAATTCCTTTAATCTGATACCACACATGCCTATATTAATTTTGTTTAAATAGGTATAAATCGTAAAAAACTGAAAAAGGTCAAATTCCCCCCATACAAATCGAACCCCCCTAAAAATGAGTTTGGGCCGCTAAAAAAAATACGTGTCCATTTAATTTTTGATCTTAACAACATATCCAAATTTCATGAAGATCGGAGGGTGACACCAGTGAGACTTCCCTTATGTGTGAATTCACGTACGTATGTAAACAAAATATTGTAATTTTTGTAAAAAAAAAAAAACTAAATTTTTTTTGAGTGTAAAATTTTTTTTGAGTGTAAAATTTTTTTGGAGTGTAAAGTTTTTTTCGGGTGTAATTTTCAAGTTACCAATGTTTTTAAAACTAAACAAGTTTGAAAAGCATTGTTCAATTACCACCAATGCTTTTAAAACTAGTTTAACACGTGGCATTTAAGATGAAACCAATCTGAAATTCAGGGTTTTGCATATAACTTTTGAACCACTGGACCGATTGAGCTGAAATTCAATACCAAACAGACCTGGAGATCGGCAAATATGCACGCCAAGTTTCACCAGTCTTATTATTGTGATTCGAAAGTTATCGTGTTATTTATCTTGTAAATTCACGGAAAACCCTTGCCGAAATTTATTCTTTTGCTCATAACTTTTGAACCAATGGACCGATTTTGTTGGATTTCAATACCAACCTGACCGGGTGAATGACCAACATATATGCCAAACTTCAGTAGCCTCTGTAAAGTCTTTCAAAAGTTAGCGTGTTTTCTACGGACAGACAGACAGACGGACGGACATCGCTAGATCGACTTAAAATCGATCGAGGATCATGAATATATATGGGGCATTCCAGGCCAAATCACTCACTTTTTGACCCGACCCCATTCGATTATTTTTTTTTTTATATGTTTTAGTACGTATTAAATGCAACTTTAATTCAAATTTTCAGCCTTTAATATGGCGATTTAAAAAAAAACTAATAAATTGAAATTTTCAATTAATTTTGATTAGTAAAAATTATAGATATCTTAAAACAAGTAAGAAAGTTATAGTCGGTCAAGACCGACCATATGATACCCTACACCATTGTTTTCCGGAACATGGGCCCCAGGTCCAAAAATGGACCGATTGGACCTATCTTTTGTTAGATCTTTATTTAGTGTAGAAAACACACACAGATCAAATTTTAGTGGAATTGGTTTATTGTTTTTTGCCAATAGACCGATTTAACTGAATATCGGTCGAATTTTTATATGGGGAACTAAGTCCAAAAATGGTCCAAATGTATTCCCATTTGATAAGGTTACCAAAGTACACGTTTAACACCTAGAAATAACGTTTTAAGCAAATATTTAAATTTTTATGAATTTTGAGGAAATTATGTGAATATCGGAAGGGTGTTTTGTATGGGGACTACGAGAAGGACTGAACCGATTTCTTTGAAATTTGGTACGATGGTTTGTGTATATAAAATTGTATTACCTGTTAAATTTCAAAACGATATCTATTATAATACGGTTAATAGAGGCATTTAAGCGAAATTCAAAGGGGGCGTTTGCATGGGGGCTAGGTCTTACCATGGACCGATTTTCTCCAATTTCAATAGGCTTCGTCCTTGGGCCACAGAGTGTCCTTGAACTACAGAGTGGTGTAGGGTATAAAAAGTTGGTTTTAGAAAAAAAAATATGAAAAAATTATTCGAAGTAATTATCACTTACTTTTAAAAGTTAAAAACGACTTTTTGAAAATGTCCGAAACCTTCGATTTTTTGTAAAAAACTATGAAAATTTTATTCTAAGTTACTCAACTTTTAAACCATAATTCGAGATGTCATCACAGTTCTTTCTATTTTTTTTAAATTTTTAAAATTGCAATTTTTTTTTAATCTGGTTAACTTTATATGGTGCTCCAAAGAAACTAACTAACCCTAGATATATTTATTTGGAGTTAAAAATACGTCTCACACAAAATAAAGACGATCGGACATAGATAAGGCGTTCAGTATGGTCGTTGAATTTTAAAAAACGGATTACAAGAAAAAATATAATTTTTTTTCTGTTTTCGCAATTTTTTTGGTAATTTAAGTCAAGTTTATATTCAAGTGGTTACAGAATTCTGATGTGGAGTAAAATGCTTTTTTAATAAGGTACTTAAAACTAAAATCGGTTGAAAATCAGCCAAGTTATTAGAACATCCCCAGGCATCTAGCGTGTGTCACACCACTTGATTAAAGAATACGAGTCCCATTTTATAAATTTATTGAAATTATCTACTGTAATAAGTTTTTTTTCATTATTCATGTTTAATTGTAATATTTTTTTGGTTTTTCCAAATTTTAAAATAAAAAAAAATAAAAATTCAAAAATGAAGATTTCAAAAAAGTGTTGAAAAGGCAGGCATTTATAGCATTAATTTGAAACATGTTAGCAAAACACAATATGAAAAATACTTGTCATCTAATTACATTTGAACTCGAAGAATAAAAAAATTTTATTACAGTAGAAAATGTCAATGAATTTCATAAATCGGATTGTATTCCTTAATCAAGTGGTCTGCCACACGTTAGATGGAGAAGTTTTAATAAATTGGCTGATTCTCAAACGATTTTAGTTTTTAGTACCTTATTAGAGAGGCATTTTATTCTTAATCAAAACTCTGTAACCACATGAATTCAAATTTAACTTAAAGTACCAAAAAATTGAAAAAACAGAAAAAAAATCATATTTTTCCTTGTAATCTGTTTTCTAAACTTCAAGGCCCATGCGGAACGCCTTTCGTTCTTAATTTTTGTGAGACATATTTTCACCCATAAATAAAGGATAAGTTTGGATCAATATCTACCAATTTTTTGGAGTATCATATAAAATAAACCCGAGTAAAAAAAGTGCAATTTTCAAAATTTGAAAAAAATAGAACGAATTGTGATCGCATTTCGAATTATGGCTTAAAAGTTTCGTAATTTAGAGTTCAATTTTTAAACTTGTTTAAAAAGAAATCGAAGGTTTCGGACTTTTTCAAAAAGTCGATTTTAATTTTTAAACGTTAAAAAATAAGTAATAATTACTTCGAATAATTTTTTAATATTTTTTATACCCTCCAACCACAGTATGGGGGTATACTCACTTTGTCATTCCGTATGTAATGCATCGAAATATCGGTCGGGGACCCCATAAAGTATATATATTATTGATCCATGATCGATTCTAAGACATTCTGTGAATGTCCGTCTGTCCGTCCGTCCATCCGTCCGTCTGTCTGAAGATAACACAATGCAGTCCAAAACAGCTAGACTCATGAAGTTTGGCACAAGTACACCTCATGTTGATAGGCAGGTTAAGTTCGTGAATGGGCAAAATCGTGCCAGGGGGAAAAAGTTTCCCCTTGAAGAACTGATCCAACCTCTGAAAAAGTACACTTTTTTTACATGTTTTTTTTTTGTATTTTTGTTAAATAAATGAAACAATTGGTATATTTATGCCGAAACAAATTTGGATTATTTTTTTTCGCTAAATTAGCAATAATAATCCGAAAAAATAATGAAAAATATTGGAAAATGAAAAAAGATATAAATAAATCAAAATTAATCGAAAATGGACTTATTAAAAAGTAGAATTTAGTTGGATTTATTTTGATTTATTTATATCTTTTTTTCATTTTCCAAATTTTTTATTAATTTTTCATATTGTAATTGCTAATTTATTGTAGACTAGCAGGCCCGCCCGGAACTTCGTCACCGGTAATATTAAATGCCGGATTAAAGAAGGATCAGGATAAAAATCTCCATTTCTAAAATTCTCCCCTACAGAATTTTTATTTCATTTAATTTTTATCGTTGAAGTCTTTCATAAAAACTATTTAGAATAAACAATAAAATTGAAACATCCCCGTTTAGCTTGGAGTCGTTTTTGTTTCGGTAAATAATGTTCTTAAAAATTTTCGAGCCCTTATATCGTAATTATTGAAACCATTTCATTCCCCGTTTCACTCCATTTCGTTCCCCGTTCTATTCCATTTCGTTTCCTTTTCTATTCATTTGTTTTCCTTTTAATTCCATTTTGTTCTGAATTCCAATTCATTTCGTTCCATGTATGAATGGAATGAATTCTTAAAAAAAAATAAAAGTACCACAGTACAATAATTTACCCTTATTACCCCATTAAAATCGAAATTTCCAGAAGGTACTTTTTCAGAATGATTCAAGTTACTATGACCAACAGGAGATAGAAAAAGTTACAAAGTTCACTACTTTGCACGTATTTGCCCAGTAAAATAGGAATTTCCAAAAAGGTAATATTTCAGAATGTTTTCAAATTGGATGAGTAGTTTCGGAGATTTTAAAATTTTATGTCTTTTGATCCAAATTGATCTTTAAAATGGGTGTGGTCAATGAAACCTACCCTAACTCACCCTGAAGGAAAATTCTAAATATTAGTGAAAACATTTTTGAAATTCCATAATAAGTTAAGTGTGGTCGAAGAGGACCATGTGGTCGAAGAGGACCATTCTTAATATATATTTGTGAAACATTTTTTAAATCGGATACGTAGTTTGATCATATTTAAATTTTACGAAGGTGGGCGTAGAAATAGACGTGGTCAATTAAACCTAGAATATTTCCACTCTGAAGGACCAAGTATTGTTGAAAAAAAAAAAATTGGAAATCAGATAAAAAATTTTGGAGATTTAAAAATTTTATTTTTTTTTGCCAAAAAGTGTAAGTGGGCGTGGTTGATGAATCCTAGCATATGTCCACCATGAAAGATCATTTCAAGTATGTATTGGTGAACAAATTTTTGATATCGGTTCAGTTGTTTTGGAAAATTTTCAAGTTACGTTTTTTGGCAAAAAGTGGGCGTAGAAGTGGGCGTGTTCGATAAAACCTAGCCTATGTTAACCCTGGAGGAGCACTCCAAATATTGCTGAAAACTTTTTTGAAATCGGATGAGTAGTTTCATAGATATTTAAATTTTAAGTTTTTTACCAAAAGTGGGCGTAGATGTGGGCGTGGCCGACTAAACCCAGCATATGTCCACCATGAAGGACCATTCCAAGAATGTATTGGTGAAAAAATGTTTGAAATCGGTTCAGTAGTTTTGGAGATTTTTCAAGTTTACGTTTTTTGGCCAAAAGTGGGCGTAGAAGTGGGCGTGGTCGATGAAGCCTAGCCTATGTCGAACCTGGAAAAACACTCTAAAAATTTCTGAAAACTTTTTTAAATTCGAATGAGTAGTTTCACAGATATTTAAACTTTAAGTTTTTACCAAAAGTAGGCGTAGATGTGGGCGTGGTCGATGAAACCCAGCATATGTCCACCATGAAGGATCATTTCAAGTATGTATTGGTGAAAAAATTTTTGAAATCGGTTCAGTAGTTTTGGAGATTTTTCAAGTCTACGTTTTTTGGCCAAAAGTGGGCGTAGAAGTGGGCGTGGTCGATAAAACCTAGCCTATGTCAACCCTGGAGGAATACTCTAAATATTGCTGAAAACTTTTTTGAAATCGGATGAGTAGTTTCATAGATATTTAAATTTTAAGTTTTTTACCAAAAGTGGGCGTAGGTGTGGGCGTGGTCGATGAAACCCAGCATATGTCCTCCATGAAGGACCATTCCAAGTATGTATTGGTGGAAAAATTTTTGGAATCGGTTCAGTAGTTTTGGAGATTTTTCAATTTTACGTTTTTTGGCCAAAAGTGGGCGTAGAAGTGGGCGTGGTCGATGAACCCCAGCATATGTCCTCCATGAAGGACCATTCCAAGTATGTATTGGTGGAAAAATTTTTGAAATCGGTTCAGTAGTTTTGGAGATTTTTCAATTTTACGTTTTTTGGCCAAAAGTGGGCGTAGAAGTGGGCGTGGTCGATGAAACCTAGCCTATGTCCATCCTGGAGGAACACTTTAAATATTGCTGAAAACAGTTTTGAAATCGGATAAGTAGTTCCGGAGATTACCCTCTACAAACAAACAAACAAACAAACAAACAAAAAAACAAACATACAAACATTACCTCTTTATGATATTAAGTATAGATTATAGAAAAATAATATTCCAAATTTGTTTTGGCACGTTAAAACATTTTTTTTTTAACTAAATAAGATTTAGTTTGACAGAACCTTCGAAGTCCAAATACCGACTAGAGAAGACTGGGCGGAAAACTCTGTTATTACAGAGAATGCGATCTCAATCTTTACGGACGGATCGAAAATGGAGATGAGTACGGGTTCGGGAGTCTACTCTGAATGCCTCGAAATCGGGGTCTCATTGAGGCTTCCGGATAAGTGTAGTGTTTTCCATTCTGATGTGCTTGCAATTGACAAAGCCGCGCAGTTAATTATGACAAGGGATCTTCGTCCTTGCGTCATTAACATTTTCGTGGATAGTCTCGCAGCTCTGAAGGCCTTAGAGTCAAATACTGTAAAATCGGGAATAGTTTTGAATTGTATACAATTGCTTCGTCGAATCGGTCAGCACACAATCAAGCTAATCTGGGTCCCAGGCCACAGTGGGGTCGCTGGGAACGAATTGGCTGATGAGTGTGCGAGGAAGGGCTCTGAATCGGTGGGGGAACGTGTAGAACCTGACATCTCGGTTCCTATAGTAGAATTGATGAACGAAATTGATAGGATATCTGAAAATACTATGAAGGATCACTGACTACGTGCAGGATATCTAGAACCCTGTGGCCACTGCCGAATCCTAAGAGGACAAAAAGTCTTCTTACTTTTGGCAAACGGACGGTTAGCCTATTAGTTGGAGTACTTACAGGACACTGTATGATTGGCCAAATGGCCGTGCGTATGGGAATTTCTGATAGGGACTATTGTAGGAGCTGTGGGGAAGTGGAGGAAGAGGAGTCAGTGAAGCACTTGCTATGCGAATGTCCGGGTCTGATGAGGAGCCGCCATAAGCATTTAGGGCAAAGATTTTTCGATGACCTAGACTGCCTAAGCGGTGTCTCATTGACGTCTCTAGCGGAATACCTCAGGGAAACGGGGTGGTTTAAAAGGTGGAACTTTGTATCAGGGAGGAAGAGGGGAAATATGATTAGGGGAATCACAATGGGCCTTATTGCCTCCGAGTGAACTCGCCAAATGGCGAGCGCCCATCCAACCTAATCTACCTAACCAAAATAAGATTAATCTGAAAATAAATCCACGTATTGAAAAACACAGCAATTTTTTCGGAATATAATTGCTAATTTATCGTAGATAACGGAAAATAATATTCCAAATTTGTTTTGACATGTTTAAATATTTATTTTAAACTAAATAAGACTAATCCGAAAATAAATCCAATTATTGAAAAACACAGCAATATTTAAAAACTTTAAAAGACATTTGGAAAGTTTTCACATTTAATTGGAATTGTACTGTTATAAAACATATTCCAGAATTGGTTCTGAAAAATTAAAATCACACTTATAATTAAAAGTTTTAATTTTTTTTTTAATTTTTTAGATTATGAGACTTTTTTGGTATATAAAAACTTTCAGTCTAAAACATTTTTCCATTTAAAAATGTCTCAAATACGAACACATTTTGTATAGATTAGTTTTAATAAGTGTGTTTTAATTTTTATTAAATAATAAAAGTTAGTTATTTATTCGACCTTTTAATTGTGCAATGAAAATGAGTTTGTTGTGATTCGAGGCCTTTTCATGTTTCCCATTATGAATTAACATAACAAGTACTTATGATAACTCTACTTTCTTTATTAGGATATTCTCCCATTAAATACTCATAGAGTTTCTTGCTTTCAAAAAATTATTTTTTTTTTCATTAGTTTTAATATTTATAAATTTTAATAAATTTTCCTTCAACTCTTTTCAGAATCCGATGCTGTTTTTCATGAAAAATTTGATGCAGATCGACATTTTTTTATACAAAGGTAATTCAAAAAATGTTTTCTTATTTTAGAAATTTCTTTATAGAAAATTTTACCATTAAATTTATTTTAGATTATTATTTATTAAGTTTTAGATTTGATGTATAACATTTTTTAGACTCCAAGGTTTTTTCCAAACTTAAATACATATTTTTCGTAACAAAATATTTAAATTCAAAGAATTTTTCTTACAAAAATTTTTTAAATTCTTGAAAAATGTTTTTCTTTAGAAAAATTTTTAGATTTCCAATAACAAAAGCTTTGTAAGAACTTCGATTCTGTTATACTATAAAAATCTAAGATTTAAACGACAAGCTCTCAAAAAGAATCATTGTTTTTTTTTGGTATAGATAATTTCTTATAGTCGAAACATATTTCGCCAAGAAAATTTTTCAGGTTCTCAGAATATTTCTAGTGTCCAGAATTTTTTAAAACTAATTTGAGCCAAATTCAAGCATTTTAACCCGTGGCGCCCTTCGATCAAAGTTTTGGACTTTTGGAAAATTTCCACCAAAATTTTGGATTTTTGAAAATGAAAAAATAAAAATAAAAAATATCTTGCGATACATTATTTTTATTAATTTTAGCATGTTGAATACGAATATAAAAAAAATTATAAAATCGGTCGAACGGTTTTCGAGATATAGCCATTTAAAATTTGTCAAAAAATTGCAAAATGGGCGGTTTTTTCCTATGTTTAAGAATTTTTTTTAAAAAAACTCTAAAAATTTCTTTATTTTAATCCTTTCATAGAGCTTGATAAAATCTTTCATTTAAGCATAATTTGAGCCAAATCCGATCATTTTTACCCGTGGCACCCTTCGATCAAAGTTTAGGGTTTTTGGTAAATAGTTTCTTAAAAGCCAAAACTTTGATCGATGGGCGCCACGGCTTAAAATGTTCGGATTTGGATCAAATTAGTTTTAAATGAAAGATTGTCTCAAGCTCTACAAAAGGGTCGGCGGAATGAAATTTTGAGACTTTTTTTAAAAAATTTCTTAAACGTAGACAAAAACCGCCATTTTTTACAAATTTGAAATGGTGATATCTTGAAAACCGATCGAGCGATTTTATCGAAATTAACAAGTATGATGTGTCGAAAAATAAATATTTTTTTAATTTTATTTTTAAAAATTTTTCAAAAATCCAAAACTTTGACCGCCGGGCGCCACGGGTTAGTTTAATCCAGTTGACCTCAAATTTGTACCACTTAAGTTTTAGACCTAGGACAATAAAAATTTGCCCGGACACTTGGGAAAATCGAAAGTTGACAAAAAAATGCCAACAAAATGTTTTGATTCGGCATCTGGTTGAATTAAGGGAACACAATCGAATACCGAAAGGTATTTATACAAGTACAAGCATATTTTTTTAACTCAAACATTTTTCGCGGAAACTTTTTTCACCAACATTTTTTTTCGGCGGAAGTTTAATTTTTTACAATAAAAAAATTTTCTTAAAATTTATTTCTTTTTTTGAAAATTTTTTATTTTTTTTAATAAAGTTTTTTGACAATTTTTTTCTTATTATAGAGGGTATCCTCCACATTTAAATTCTTACTATTTTTTTTTTTTTTTCTTTTTATCGAACTGAAATATATTTATTACATTTAATTATCTCATTAAAAATATCATTCATAACAAAAAAAAAATAATGGAGTTCCATTTTTCGTTTAAATATTTTCTTTCTTCCTGTTCTTTATTTGAATGTACATTGTTCGTTTAGATCTCATTTATATCTATGTATGTATAACAAAAATCGTTTTCATACATTAGTTCGTTTGATGTATAAACATTAGATAATTATCATTTATTCTCTATACAATACATACAATATGTAGTTAACTATATGGATGTACACTATCTGGTCACAAATATTGAGGCAAATTTAGTGTATCTGGTGATTTATATAATATGAGTTCATTCAGATCTCATTATTATTTTCAACGTCTGATTTTCATCATTTTATTTACATTGATTCACAATTTTGAAAATCACAAAAAAAAAATTGATCCGCTTTTGTGAAGACTATTCTAGAAACCTTAATAATATATTTTTGATTACCCATTTAATATAAAATTTTTATAAAATTTTACCTCCATTAAAAGATTTTAGTAGAATTCAAACGGTTTCCATTTTTTTTCCTTTAGAGTACTATGAACGTTTATTTTGAAGGTAAATATGCTGACAATTTTGTGTACTTTTTTGCGTTTCTACTTGTAAACATCTCTAAACATGTATACACTTTTCATATACTTTAACATATGTCATTGTGTTTGTTTATTTTCTTTTTGGTTAGTAAAAGTAACCCAGCAAATTTTTTTTTACATGTTTAACTTTAAAAATATTTTTTTAAAAATATGATGAAAAAATCATTATTTTAGAATCTAAAAAAAATTGTTACTTAATACCAAAAACTTTATTATCTGAAATTTTTTGTGTTATAAAAATGTTTTAAAATCTGATTAAGATCTAAAATGTTGCCGAAAATGGTTTTAGCAACTTTTTTGTTTCAGTTATGGTGTAAAATTCATTTTCTTTAAAAACCGATTTTTTTACTCGAAAAAAATTTCAGTTGGAATTATACCAGATCTCTTCTTTCAAAACCTCCCTTTTTGTTTGCTGGGTTATAAATTGTGTTGTAAGTATGTATGTGTGTGTAATGATAACAACT
The DNA here is from genome assembly GCA_963921195.1 of Pegoplata infirma. NCBI lineage: Eukaryota > Metazoa > Arthropoda > Insecta > Diptera > Anthomyiidae > Pegoplata > Pegoplata infirma. The sequence goes on from OY992539.1 coordinate 194,746,844, forward strand.
ATTGTTATTATTCATTGTTACATGCTAATGTACGTTTACGTTAACGTTTACATATACACATGTAATAGAAAACAATCTTTTAGTTGTATGTTCTAGGAAAAAAATTTACAAAAACTGTTTTTTTTTTTTGTATAAAAATTTAATGTAAAATGTATAAATACGTATAATATATACGTAATACGTAATAATGAGCATGCTAATGTTCAGTGATTTTAGGTAAAATTAAAAATATAAGTTCATGGAAATATAAAATAAGTTCACGAAATATGAAGGAAAATCAGCTACAATTGAAGAGGTATTATTAAGTTTTGCATGTGGTCGTAATGCTAAGTTTTTCATTAAGTCCAACAAATCAGAAAATTGAAGTTGCTAGTTTATATAGAACTTCTAGTTGAAGGAGACACCTTTTACCTGAAAATTTTGCCAAAATATGAGAAACTTTCTTAAGGAAAGCCTAGCGTATGAGTAATACAGAAGTATTGTACTAAAATATTACTTATTCATACATAATGGTGTTCGAATAATATAACACTACACCATTGCCAATTGTATTTTAAAATAAATGTATTTTAAAATTGTCCAAATGTATTTTAAAATTGTCCAAATGTATTTTAAAATTGTCCAAATGAATTTCAAATTTGTCCAAATGTATTCAAAATTGTTCAAATATATTTTAAAAATGGCCAAATATATTTTAAAATTGTCCAAATTATTTTCAAAATTGTCCATATGTATTTTAAAATTGTCCAAATACATTTAAGCTTGCCCAAATGTGTTCTAAAATTGTCCAAATATATTTCAAAATTGTACAAATACATTTTAAAATTGTCCAAATGTATTTTAAAATTGTCCGCATGTATTTTAAAATTGTCCGCATGTATTTTAAAATTGTCCGCATGTATTTTAAAATTGTCCAAATAAAATAAAATAAAATAAAATAAAATAAAATAAAATAAAATAAAATAAAATAAAATAAAATAAAATAAAATAAAATAAAATAAAATAAAATAAAATAAAATAAAATAAAATAAAATAAAATAAAATAAAATAAAATAAAATAAAATAAAATAAAATAAAATAAAATAAAATAAAATAAAATAAAATAAAATAAAATAAAATAAAATAAAATAAAATAAAATAAAATAAAATAAAATAAAATAAAATAAAATAAAATAAAATAAAATAAAATAAAATAAAATAAAATAAAATAAAATAAAATAAAATAAAATAAAATAAAATAAAATAAAATAAAATAAAATAAAATAAAATAAAATAAAATAAAATAAAATAAAATAAAATAAAATAAAATAAAATAAAATAAAATAAAATAAAATAAAATAAAATAAAATAAAATAAAATAAAATAAAATAAAATAAAATAAAATAAAATAAAATAAAATAAAATAAAATAAAATAAAATAAAATAAAATAAAATAAAATAAAATAAAATAAAATAAAATAAAATAAAATAAAATAAAATAAAATAAAATAAAATAAAATAAAATAAAATAAAATAAAATAAAATAAAATAAAATAAAATAAAATAAAATAAAATAAAATAAAATAAAATAAAATAAAATAAAATAAAATAAAATAAAATAAAATAAAATAAAATAAAACAAAATAAAATAAAATAAAGTAAAGTAAAAAATAAAATAAAATAAAAAAATAAAATTGTCCAAATTAATTTTAAATTTGTCAAATGTATTTTTAAATTGTCCAAATATATTGCAAAATTGTCCAAATGTAGTTTAAAATTTTCCAACTGTATTTTAAAATTGTCCAAATGTAGTTTAAAATTGTCCAAATGTATTTAAAATTGTCCAAATGCTTTTTAAAATTATACAAGGGGTTTTTTAAATATTCCATGTATAATTCTTTGTAGAATATTTTAAAATACAATTGGACAATTTTAAAATACATTTGGACAATTTAAAATACATGTGGACAATTTTTAAATTCATTTGGAAAATTTTAGAATACATTTGAACAATTTTAAAATACATTTGGAAAATTTTAAAATTCATTTGGACAATTTAAAATACATGTGGACAATTTTAAAATACATAAGGAAATTTTTAAACTACATTTGGACAATTTATAATACATTTGGAAAGTTTTAAAATACATTTGGACAATTTTAAAATACATTTGGAAAATTTTAAAAATACTTTTGGACAATTTTAAAATACAGTTGGACAAATTTTAAATACATTTGGACAATTTAAAACTACATTTGGACAATTTTAAAATACATTTGGACAATTTAAAAATACATTTGGACAATTTTGAAAATACATTTGGACAATTTTAAAATACATTTGGACAATTTTGAAAATACATTTGGAAAATTTTAAAATACAATTGAACAATTTTTAAATATATTTGGAAATTTTAAAAATACATTTGGGAAATTTTAAACTATATTTGGACAATTTTAAAATACATTTAGAAAATTTTAAAATACTTATCGAAAATTTTAAAATACACTTGGACAATTTGGAAATACATTTGAACAATTTTAAACTACATTTGGACAATTTTAAAATACATTTGGACAATTTTAAAATACATATGGCCAATTTGAAAACACATTTGGACAATTATAAAATACATGTAAAAAAAATTAAAATACAATTGGAAATGGTGTAGTTAATAGATTAAACAAGTAGAAAAGTTAAATTCGAATTGGCCGAATCTATGAATACCCTCCACAATGCCCTTTTAAGTGATAGAAAACATTTTTAACGTGAAAAAAAAAAAATTAAATATTTTGATTAGAAATAATTTATTTTGAGTAAAAAACATTTTTAGTCACTTTTGCAAAAAAAAATAAATTACTAAATTTTTTTTGAGTGTAAAATTTTTTTTGGAGTGTACAATTTTTTTCGAGTATTATTTTTTTTTTGGTATTAAAATATTTTTGAGTGACATAAATACGTTGCAAAATATTCTTGTGACTTACCAAAGTTTTTTTTTTTTTTAATTTGTTTAACGGGTGTTTCAACACGTTAATTTAAGGTAAAACCAATCTGAAATTCACGGCTTAACCTGCCGATAACCATTAATTGTTCAAAGAAATCTGAAGCGGTCATTTTGGCGAACTTCCTTGTGAGATTTCAGGAATATCCAACGATAGATTTTTTAAAATGGCAGATTCGAGTTCAGGTAGTGAAAATCATTTTCATTTGTTGGTCTGGATAATGGGTCAGAAAGTTTTTTTGTAAGGCTTTGTTATCAATGATCTTTTTGTTTGGAGTTCATCGTGCTTTCCATAGACGGATATAGCTTAAATATCTAAAAATCGTCCAAGGATCACTAAAAATATACTTTTTGGGGTCTTACACCGATATTGCGATGGGAATTATAACAAAAAACAAGTAAGAGAGTTAAATTCGGCTGTGCCGAATTTTTATACCCTCCAACATGCATAAAAAATAAAACAAATCCAGGGGCGTTTTCTTTTTTTTTGCGGGGGGGGTCGGTATTTGTAATTGGTGGGGGGGGGCAAATTTCCTCTCGAATATGTGTTTAAAAAATAAGATGCTTTTTGCACAAATGTGTGTATGTGTGTATATGAAAATATACGAAAGATAATTCTGAATCATATGAAGCTTTTTATTTCAAACGTACCACGAAAAAAAATGTTGGTGAATAAAAATCATACCTACGGAGCTTGTTGCCCTATATGGAACTAAAAAATCGGTGAACAAAAGTTTAAGCTTTTCAGAAAAATGGGCGAGATGGGCGTTATCTAAAATTGTAAAATTAAGCAATTTGCTTTATATAATTTTTTTCTACATTTTTTCAAAATACATTTATTTTATAGTTTTGTTTGGGCTAACGATTGGCATTATTTGTTTTTGGATAAAACTCAGAACTATATTTGAGTTTTCCAAATTTAACCTAAAAATCGATGTAGAAAAAGCATTCCATTGTTATTTTTTTTAAATTTAAATGAAAATTCATTAAATTCTCTAGAAAATGTAAAATTTTTAGAGGGCAGTTATTTTTTGTTTTCGAGAAAAATGATTTTAAACTTCAAAGTTTCTTATACCCTATTCACACTTACAGTTTTAAACCGTTTTTAGCAATTATTTTTAGCATTTTCTGTCAATATACTGTAATAGAATAAAGAAAGTGTTAAAAATCTTGCTGCTAAAAACGATTTAAAACTGTTCGTGTGAATAGGGTATTAAACTTTGGTAAAATTGTTCATCGCTTTATTTTTTTTTTCTACTGTAACTCAACTATTCTGAAGTTTCCGAAACAAATCTATTTAATAGAGTTTTGTACAGGCTATCGATTGGCATTATTTGTTTTTGGAAAGAATTCAGAACAGTCCGAATATTTCAAGTATTGGATAACGTTCTTTTTTTGAAAACATGCCAATTTAGATATTTTTTTATTATTTTTAAGTTTATTATGTTCTTTACAAAATGTCAAAATTTAAGAGTTACTCTCAGTTACTTTTTGTTTTTGAAAAAATTTACTTTGAAGATTAAACTCATGTTCCCGAAAACAAAAAATTTCTTATTTGAAAGTTTTAACTTTTGAAGAGAATTTAATAAACTTTAATTTTAAAATATTAAAAAAAAAAGTAAAACTGGCGTGTTAAAAAAAAAAAATTATCCCGATACAAAACTATTTAATAATATGTTTTGGAAACTGCAGAAATGTTGAGTTACAATTGAAAAAATTAAATAAAATGCGATGTCATTCAAAAATTCCTCAATTTTACCATATTCTACGATACCTTGAAGTTCAAAGTCATTTTTCTTAAAATCAAAAATTGCTCTCTGAAAATTTTACATTTTCTAGAGAATTTAATAAACTTTCATTTAAAATTAAAAAAAAAAAATGGCGTAATTTTGCTACATCAATTTAAAGGTTAAATTTGAAAAATTTAGACCTACATTTTCCCGAATTTTTCCCAGAAACAAATAATGCCAATCGATAGCCCATATAAAACTCTATAAATAAATGTGTCTTGAAAACTGAAGAATTGTTGAATTATACACTCAAAATAATCACTCTGTTAAAATACAGAGATACTCTGCTGAGCCAGCAGAAAATACCATAGATTTCCAACCAGCAAGATTTTTTGTTATTTTACGAAGAAAACTCTGTAAAATGATTTCGATAAAAAACAGTAAATTTTCAGAAATATCTGTAAAATTTTGATAAAAGCGGCCTGAATTTGACTATTTTTTTTACTATTTGATTTCTGATCAATTTATCTTTCCTTAATGTGCAAGTAGTGTTGACAATTGGAAAATGCCATCGAGTAAATTTGCCCGCTTTAATGCTTCCAAATTGTAAATTTATTTTTTTTTTTATTTTTGTGAAAGTTTTTTTTACGAGTACCTGCAATTTTACACGACATCCTCGTAAAATGTGCCAGGTTTTATTATTACAGAGCAATAAGTAAAATTATAGTTGAAATTTTGTATTTTGGTTACGAGAAAAAAACACAAGTATTTTTATAAAATCTGTATTTTAACAAAAAACTCTATTTATTATCTGTAAAATAGAGATTACAAAGTAAAAAGTAAAATTACAGATAAAATTTTGTTATTCGGTTACAAGAAAATACAAAGTTTTTTCTTAAAATCTGTATTTCGACAGATAGCTTTGTCAAATATCTGTCTAATTGAGATTACAGTCATTTTACAGAGTTTTTAACAGAGTAATTATTTTGAGTGTATCATTTTACCATAATTTACCACGTCTAAAAACCTAACGTTTTTTCTGAATTCTAATTTTTTTTTTTAAATTTTCAAACAAACATTTAAAAAGTTTTTGGAAATTTTTTCGAATTCCAACACAATTTTAGAAGTAATTTCCTTTACATTTTTTTAACATGGTATAAATTCTAAATGTTACCATATTTATGTGATCAAAACTAAATAAAAAAAATACAGAACAATCATACTCAAAATATAATTTAAACAATTATAAATTGTACTTTATTATTCTAAAAGTCGAAATGCGGGATATAGCGGGTTGAAGGGCGATGGAAAATCAAGGCAGGATGAGACATCAAATGAGACAATCAAATAATCCCGCCAAAAGCGGGATGGTTGGTCAGGTTACCCATACTGTAGTTGGAGGGCATAAAAACAGAGATTCTGAAAAGTCTAAGATCATGGCGTATGATTAATATTTTCAAATAAATTTAAATAAATGTTGAGTATACGCTATGGCGTTCCGTTAAATTTTAATTTTCGAATTTCATGTCGTAATACCTATCAAACGAGGGCCACGTTAGTGCTGGTTGTGGAAAAATTTATTAAAAAAATTTCGCAAGGTCATCTTCAGTTAGCAACCAGCGGACAAAGTTGAAAAAATTACGTATTTCATCAAAAATTCTTGTACGAATTTTTTGACCAAATCTGGATCAATAATTCGAAAATTTTTGGTACTTATTGGAAAAATATTTGAAAAAATGTTTAAACTTAAAATTATTTTTTTTATCAAAATTTCTCTTAAAAGTTGGAAAATGTTAAGTGTGTTATCTAAAAGATATTAAATACATATAAAAACGCGATTTGCTGTTTTTTTTTTAATTTCTTAAACTTAGGATTACGAAATTTTTTCAAATTTCAAATTGCGATATCTCGAAAATAATCGAATTTAGTTTTTTTTTTATATTCGCGTTCAGCGCATTAAATTTAATAAACCTAATGCATTGCAAGACATATGTACATATATATAATTTTACCTTTTTTTAAAAATTTTCAAAAATCCAAAACTGGTCGATGAGCTAGGCGCTGGTTAATTTAATGAAATTGGCGTAAAAATTGTAACACACTGAGGCAAATCAAAAGTTAAAGAACAAATATCATTCTAATGCGGAATTTGCTTTTCTACTGCAGAAATTTCTCTGTAAAATGTCACACATTTATAAAATATATGGGGGTTTTCGTGTCAACTGAAACAACTTTTGAAACCGATGTCTTCCGATCGGGATAACACCAAGGTTAGTCCTATTGGATAGTAGTTCAGACACAATTTTTCAACGAGATTAGTCAAGGGCTCTCTGAGTTAGAGGGGGTCGAAATTTGACATATTGGCATAAGAGGTGTTTATTCTCATCCATGTTACTTCTTACCTATTGTTTTTAGCAAAATGTGTCCCAAATAGTTTAGATAGCTATTTCTTCAGTCTTTCGAAAAAAAAATATAAAAAAAAAAAATTTTTTTGATTATTTTTCTTAAAAATTCAAAACTTTTTCGACTTTTTCCTCAAATTGGGCCATTTTTTAAAAAAAGAAAGCTTAGATGATTTCCTTTAAGAGCTATGGGGTCGCTTAGTGGGATGCGGGTGGGATATCTATGAAAAAAAAATATATAACTTTGGAACACAAAAAACGGTTCTTCAATTTGCACTATTAGGCGTGGGATAGCTCACCAGTTTTCGATTTCGATCCGGGACACCCTCTAATTTTGATAGGTTCGAAAAAGGAAGCATGAGCCAAAAAATAAGGGCGGTGGGGTGGGGCCATATGGCTCCTCATCGGGGTCAAAATTTGGCTTAAAGAGGTTAAAATCCTCAAAAAGCCCCACAACTGCCCATTGAGGGGTGCAATGTGAGACCGACCTCCATTAATTCTCTGCCCCCAAGTAAGTGGAAATACGGGTAAGGTATATTCAAGAAAAATGTTGGGGGCAGAAAATTATTGGAGTTCGGTCTCACATTGCACCCCTCCAGGGGCGTTTCTAGGGGAGTTTTGGGGCTTTTTGAGGATTTTTACCTCTTTTTGCCCAACTTTGACCCCGATGAGGGGCCATAAGGACCCACCCCACTGCCCACATTTTTTGACTCGTGCTTTCTTTTTCGAACCTATAAAAATTAGAGGGTATCGCGCATTGGCGTATACAGAGGGGGGGCCCAACAACAACAACAAAAAAATATTTTTTTATATGTATTGGAAAACACAAATCTCACGAAAAAAACAACATTTTTTTTTTGTTGTTGTTGTTGGGCCCTGAAAAAACAGTCCTGCATACGCCGTTGGTATCGCGGATCGAAATCGAAAACTGGTTAGCTATTACAAGTCTAATAGTGCACATTGGAGAACCGCTTTTTGTGTTCCAAAGTTTAAAAAAAAAAAATTTCATAGATATCCCACTCGCATCCCACTAAGCGACCCCATAGCTCTTAAAGGAAATCACCTAAGCTTTCTTTTGAATAAAAAAAGGGCCCAATTTGAGGAAAAAGTCAAAAAAGTTTTGGATTTTTAAGAAAAAAAATCAAAATTTTTTTTTTATTTTTTTTATAATTTTTTTTTTCGAAAGACTGATGAAATAGCTATCTAAACTATTTACCCGGCTAAAAATAGATGTGTCTGTTCATATATGCTTATATATAGATCTTTATACGATCATATATGAAATATATGGAAACATATATGTGACCATATATGCAAGAAACGATCCCATATATGTGGCCGTATATAAAATATGTGCCATATATGATATCATATATGGAAACATATATGTTATCATAAAATGTTAAATTTTAGTGCATGTGTATGAAAATATCAACCGGAATTACAAAATAAAAGTTTTGTACGATTGAAATTATATTTTATTACCATATTTATATCTTAATACCGATTCGTATCAATAATTTAAAAAATATTGTTTCCTAGTTGCAAAATATTCTGATTAAAAAAGTTACTTTTACATAAAGAAAATGGAAAAGGTAAGTTTTTATTAGAATTTTAAATGAATTTAGAATTTTTAAATCATATTTATTATTTTTTCCAGTTCATCGTTATAACAAGTATAAGCGTGGAAATTTTATTCCAAAACAAGATCATATTCAAAATGAGTAAATGAACATATGTCGCAAATACAATAATATAGAGTGCTTTGATGTTGAAGAAAATTAAACTACGCAGCTTCGTTAATCTCGTGCAACTTCGTGGAGAGGGCATATGCACCACCATTATGTTTTCACTGCGATTGCAATACTCCAAACTATTTTGAAATCCCTTAATGTCGCCATAACAAATTGGAAATGATAGATCGTATAAGCAGTTTTGAGGCCGAGTAACGTTAAGCTCATTCAACTTGGAGAAGAGGACATATGCACCACCAGAAATGTTATCACTACGATTCCAACACTATAAATTATTTTGAAATCCCTTACTGTAGCAAATTGGAAATGGAAAGAACGTATGTATAAGAAGTTTGAAGGCCGAGTTACTAGAAAATTCAACTATGCGGAGGTACGTTAAGCTCGCTTAACTTGGAGCAGAGGGGATATGCACGACCATAACGTTACCACTACGGTTCCAACACTACAAACTATTTTGAAATCGCTTACTATCGCCATAGCAAGTCGAAATAAAAAGAACGATCAGTTTTAAGGTTGAGTAACGATTTAGGAAGGACAACGTTTTTATACAATTACAAGAAAGCTGTCTATAAGCGAAAGTGACAATCTGGCACATTGTCACCATGATGTAAGTAGAAATAGTTTTTATCCCAGTCCTTCAAATATCCTTACAAACATGATGTAAGTAGAAATAGTTTTTATCCCAATCCTTCAAATATTCTTACAAACATAACCCAGCAAGATAAAATACATACTACTGAATATATTGCTTTTAATCGAAGTCTTAAGTAATTATTTGCTTGCTATGAATTTTGATGCATGCATTTAGTAGTAGCAAGTTCTTTTTTGCTGGAATAAAAAAGAAATGTGTAATAATTTTTAATATTTTTTCAGATGTATTTCTGAAAGACAATATATCTTTCCTTGAAAAGCATTCCATAGTCTTTAGCATCCAATGGACTTAAGCATCCCATGGTCTTAACAAAATACACTCCAACATGTATGTATGTAACTAGCAGTATCTAGCCAATCTTTAAAGGTAGATGGTTGCTTCGTTAAATGATATCCGTGTTATCATTAACCTATTAGCACCAAATGCTATCGTTGGTAATACTTTAATACAATAAAAATTCTAGAAATATCTCAAATATTCGTGTCTGTCATGACTTTCACATCCACGTGAAAGTGAAACACTTCCGAATATTTTGGTGTCCTGGGTTTCACTTCCGAATTTTTTTTCGTTTTACTTTCGTGTGCAAAAAGCTAACTGAAAGTAATTAGAATGGACTTTTTCCCCTATAAATATTAACTTAAAAATAAAAAACCCATGTTTAATTTATAATTTGATATATATTCTTTTTATTTTCATTAAAAAATCAACATTTTGTTAAGACTAAATATTTGTAAAAATTATTTTAAAAACACTCCATAATTTATCGAAATTTTGTTCGGAAGTTGTGCAAAAACAACAACAAAAGTATACAAATTAAAAAAATCACATATTTCAATAACTACACATTTTCCCGGCTGAGAAATACTTTCAAAAGAAAGAGCACAAAATTTTATATTTTTTAATGCACAACACTTTTAGTTTAACTCACTTAAAATACTTAAAAATTGTAAAAATAAATTAATTATAAAATTTTACAAAATTCAACATGGCGTTGTTTATCTTCGAAAAATTTTCGATAAATGGTGATGCCAATCCATGGTGTTGCCAGTTATTATTCCTATTGAAAAGTACTACATTTTACAACTGGGGTTTATTACCATATGTTCATAGAATTATCAAGATGCGAAACATTGTTGAGTTTAAGGTACATAAGAGTAATTTATTCAACTCATATTCGTGAATATATATTATTTAATGAGAAATTCAATGATAAATTGGTGTTAAATATATATTTTTGTTTAAAAATTGTGCAAAACTTTTTTATTTGTTTATTTTATTTAATTTTATTTATTTTTAAACAAAAGCCCGTGTTTCGCATCTAGCATATCTTAGTAAAATTTTTCGAACATATAATTAAGAAATATGTGATTTGGAAACACCAAATCTTTTTTTATGTGATTCGAAAATTTTCGCTCTAATTGAAAACGTTCTGAAGTCATGACAGACACGATTAATATTATTTTATATCCTTTTTCAGATTTTGACTATAAATATTGTAAAAAAGAGGCTTATACCATAACAAAAACGCTAAGTCTGAAGATAATCGGAATTAACACTAAAACAAGAAAACACAATGGAAATCAACGTTCCTTTAATAAGCTCTTTGCTCCCATCTTTCGTAATTGATATCAATTGAAAAACTTGATATAAGTATAAGATCTTTTATGTTCAATTTATTTTGTTGACTATCAAAATGTATTCTCATATCTATAAGTTAAATTATTTATTTTTATATGGTCACCAAAAATGCAAACGATAGTAACTAAAAAATGAAAATCATAAAATTAAAGGGTTATGAAAACACCAAAATTAATAAAAAAATATTTTTAATTTTAAATTATACTTATGTACACCGTTTGCAATTCTGGTGAATATATACTAGGGTATTCAATCGATTAACCGTTAATCGGTTAACCGATTAATTTTGGTCGATTAACTGTTCGAATAATTTAAAATTGTCAATTTTCAAATAACAAATAAACCGATTAATTTGTGTCGGTTAACCGATTAACCGAAATTTATTTTTTTAGTACTTTTACCTATTTTTTTTTCTTTATTTTGTTCTCTGCTGAAAAAAGTTTAGGTCTAAACAAAATTATCAAACTCTCTTGTAGCAACATGTAAAAACTTCTTCAAGAAAATATTTTATCGAAGTCCTAAAAAGATATTTCGGTTTACAAATTTTGTAACCCTAGCTAATTTTTTATACATTGCTAACAGTATACATATTTTTTTATATAGTTTTTCATGCGCCTAATCCGAATATGACCTTAGAACTGATCCATCTCATCTTGAGATATTTAGATTTTCGATTGACAATACTGCATAAACTCAGATTTTCGCAATGTTCGGGACCCTATAAAACCGCGAATTATTTTATAATGTATAACCAGCGCTGCCAACTTTGACGATTTATCGTCATTTTGACGATTTTTGAAGTCAATTTTACTAAAATGACGATTGACGATTTTTAATTTTCGCCAGGAACAAAAATGACGATTTTATTAAATAAGGAAAAAATGGTAAACTTTTGTCAAAAAATTCAAATTCTGTAAGCAAATTCTTTGAAGTTGACTTAATTTTTTGAAAAGAAAAGAGAAAAACATATATTTTTTTTTAAAAAGATAGTTACTTTTAAGAAAAAAGCTTAACAATTTCGGGAAAAGGCAGGAAAAGTTAAAAACTCACCAGAAAAAACATTAAAAAAAGTTTTTTAGTTGAAAAATAGACTTGTTATTAAAAGTGGTCAATATAAATTAATTGGTGCGTTAAATTTACAACGCTCCAATATCGGGATGAATTTTAATATGGGGGATATGCACAAAAAATCAGTTTTAATAATCTTTGCCCTTGGGCCATAAGCTTTTCTTAAGTTTCAAATTTCAGGTCAATTAATTGATAATTGCGACTTGAAAAGGTCGATTTTGGATAGTTACAAACATCAACGGAAACTCATTACACTCTGGACCATGGAGTGGTCTGCGGTATTAACATTTTTAGTATTTATTATCGTATTTTTGTCATGACGATTTTTTGACGACAAACTTTTTTTCAACTTGACGATTTTGACGATTTTTTTTTTTTAAATTGACGATTTCTCCAAAAAAAAGTTGGCAGCACTGTGTATAACAACGTCCGACAGCCAATATTAAACATGAACCGGATGATATTGTATGTCTGAAAGTAATAATCAAATGAAGTTAAACTGCATTTACAGATTTTCATTTCGTGATTCTGTTTCCCAAAGTTTTAAAGGATAACATTTAAAAAAATTAATAACATATTTTCGTTTAATATTTGTACTTATCCTAGGATACCACTAGTGATGACAAATGAAAGAGGAGGATCTCCCCTAATATTTTATAAAATCTAATCCTGTTAAACCTTGAAGTCGTTTTAAATGGAAACAGGATCACGAAATAAAAACTGTAAATGAAGTTTAAAAGTCTCTAGTTTCAAACATATATTACCCAGTTCATGTTTAACGACTTTTTTAATTTTTGTCGGACGGTGTAAATAGCTCACCACATTCTACTATTTTTCTTCAAAATATTTTTGGAATCCTTTAGATATCTTTTTTCATTACGGAGATATCCACCGCTGAAATTATTGGAATTTTGGCTCTGACAAATAAAAGAAAACAAATTTGGAAACCAAACAATTTTGTTGTTGAAATTTTTAGTACCGAATTCGAAACTCTTTTAGGGGTGCATCTAAGCCCGGCAGATATTTGGCTCAATTTTTCCATTTTTTTAAAATTGCTTTATTTTTTTTTACATTTTTTTACATTGAATTGGATTTTGGATAATTTTTTTGGATTGGGATAATTTTTCAGCGTGCCATACAAGAATTATTTATTCTAACAGGTGCTTCAAGCTTTGCCATATCGGATATAGATTTCTTATTAATAAAATTCTTAAAAGTATATACGATTCGTGGTTTTATATTCAATTTAAATTTTAAATTATATTATTCGGTTAACCGAATAATTCAAATTTAACCGATTATTAACCGATTAAATCTCAACCCCGATTAATTATTTGCTCGATTAACCGATTAAAGCAGAACCTCGATTAATTGAATACCCTAATATATACATAATAATCTTTTACATATAGTTTAAAATTAAAAAAAAAAAAAAAATAAAAATTAATATGAGAAAGAATGTAAAACAAATTGAAAACAACATCATATATGATCCCATATATGATTAAATATATTATCCAATATATGATTCAATATATGATCTAATATATGATCACATATATTGGATCATGTATGACCGTGTCTTATATAAGCGCCAATTTTGGAATATGTTCATATATGAGACCATATTTACATGGATGAGAATAAGGAGTGAGATCATAAAAATGTTAACACACATAAAGTTAAATAAAAAACAGACTACTGAATTTTAAGACTTCAAACCAAATTTTTATTAAATAAAATTTAATACAAAATCATAACAAAAAAACCGCATGGAACTCTAACCACTACGAACAAAGTTATCCACTTTTTCCGGAAACCCTCCCATTAAGGCTTTTATGGTAGTTTCTGTCACCTTTTTAGAGCAGGTGGTCCATCTACGTTTGAAATCTTGCATGTCCTGGGAGACCTTTTTTGTGCCCTTTAATTCTTTTTTAACAAGAGCCCAATATCTCTCCACTGGCCTGAGCTCCGGGCAGTTTGGTGGATTTGCCTCTATTGGTACAAAAACCACATTATTATCATTATACCACTCCAGCGCTTTCTTGCTGTAGTGACAAGATGCTAAATCGGGCCAAAAGTAAGTGGATACATTGTGCTGACTCAATAACGGAAGAAGTCTCTTCTGCAAACACTCCTTGATATAAATTTCGCTGTTTATAGAGCCAGATGTCACAAATGACTGGCTTCTTTGGCCGCAGCTACATATGGCTTGCCATACTAGGAATTTTTTGGGGAATTTCGTTTGCTTTTTTGACCGAAATTTTTCCGCAACATTTCCTCGAACATCGGAAACATAAAATTCTTGACCAGGGAGCTGCGCAAAATCAGCCAGGACATAAGTTTCGTCGTCCATTACACAACAGTTGTATTTTTTTATAAAATTTGATTTCAATTTTCTAGCTCTGGTTTTGGCCTCCAAATTTTTAAAAGCGTTTCTATCGGGAACTTTTCGAACTTTGTAGGACTTTAGTCCCGCCTTACGTTTCACTTTACGTACAAAAAAGTCTGAGCATTGGGCTAACCGAGCTGTTTTTCTGCCAGATGTGTTAGGAGCTCTCTTAAGGATGCTTTTAACTTTATATGCCTTACCAATGTTACGATAACCAGTCGTTGTTCCTGTTCCCGGCTTCCTTTCAATTGTTAGGTGTTCCAGATACCTTTTTACCACTTTTGAAACTGTTTGGCGGCATACATTAGTTTCTTTGGCAATTTTTTTGTATGTCCATGTTTGGTTTTGTTGAAAATATTTAATTATTTTTGAACGCACTTTTCTTTCATCGTCCATTGTGTAAAAAATTGCAAATTAAAACTCATGATGTAAATTAATTTATTAACTGACATATTTTTAAAATGTAAACTGCCGAAAAAAAAAAAATTTGGAAGCTTTACACCAAAGTTGTAGGCAAAAATGTGTGTTAACATTTTTATGATCTCACTCCTTATACACATCTTTGGCCAAAATGTCAAATTTCGACCCCCTCTAACTCAGAGAGTTCTTGACCGATATCGTTGAAATTTGTGTCTGAACTACTATCCAATACGACTAACCTTGGTGCAAATTTCATCCCGATCGGAAGACATCGGTTTCAATAGTTGTGTCAGTTGACACGAAAACCCCCATATATGTATATCATAATTTATGCATCAATTAAAAAATATTGTTTTGTTGACAAGTATAAAACTGTTTTTAAAAATTCTATTTAATTCAAAACAAATTTTTATTCATATTCTAAAAAAAAAAAATACAATAATATGATGAATAATTTTTGGTTTCCTAAAAACAAGATAAAAAAATAAAAAGTTTAGATATAATTTATACCCGGCTAAAAATAAATGTATATGTTCATATATGCTTATATAAAGATCTTTATATGATCATATATGACTTATATGGAAACATATATGTGATCATATATGCAAGAAACGATCCCATATATGTGGTCGTATTTAAAATATGTGCCATATATGATATCATATATGGAACCATATATGCTATCATAAAATGTTAAATTTGAACCAGAATTACAAAATAAAAGTTTTTTAGGTTAAAATTATATTATTACTTTACCATCCATTGACATACCTTAATATATATCAATAATTTAACAAATATTGCAAAATATTCTGCATAAAAAAAATTTAGAAAAGGTAAGTTTTCATTAATATGTATTTAGAATTTTAAAATCATATATATTATTTTTTCCAGTTCATCGTCATACCAAGTAAAAGCGTGGACTTTTTTTATCCAAAACAAGATCCTATTTAA
The DNA here is from genome assembly GCA_963921195.1 of Pegoplata infirma. NCBI lineage: Eukaryota > Metazoa > Arthropoda > Insecta > Diptera > Anthomyiidae > Pegoplata > Pegoplata infirma. Next base: position 194,762,838 of record OY992539.1, read on the forward strand.
ATTAAGTAAATGTGTGTCGCAAATACAATATTATTGAGTACTTTGATATTGAATAAAATTAAATTACGCAGCTTTGTTAATCTCGTACAACTATGTGGGGAGGGCATATGCACCACCAATATGTTTTCACTACGATTGCAATACTGCAAACTATTTTGAAATTCCTTAATGTTGCCATAGCAAATTGGAAATGAAAAGACCGTATAGGCAGTTTTGAGGCCGAGTTACGTTAAGCTTGCTCAACTTGGAGAAGAGGACATTTGCACCACCAGAACTGTTATTACTACACTATAAATTACTTTGAAGTCCCTTACTGTCGCAATAGAAAATTGGAAATGGAAAGAAGGTATAAGAAGTTTGGAGGCCGAGTTACTAGTTGAAGAAAATTTAACTATGCGGAGCTACGTTAAGCTCGCTCAACTTGGAGGAGAGCGCATATACACCACCCTAACGCTATCACTACGGTTCCAACACTACAAACTATTTTGAAAACGCTTACTTTCGCCATAGCAAATCGAAATGAAAAGAAGGTTTGATCAGTTTTAATGTTGAGTAACGATTTGGGAAGGACAACGTTTTTACTTGCAATTACAAGAAATCTGTCAATAAGCGAAATCGACAACCTGGCACATTGTCGCCATGATGTAAATTTACATGAAAAAAAAAAAATGTTGGAAAAGGTAAGCTTTCATTAATATGTATTTGAATTTTAAAATCATGTTTTAATTTTTTCCAGTTCATCGTCATAACAAGTTTAAGCGTGGACATTTTATTCCAAAACAAGATCATATTCAAAATGAGTAAATGTAAATATGTCGCAAATACAATATTATTTAGTAATTTGATGTTGAAGAAAATTAAACTACGCAGCTTCGTTAATCTCGTGCAACTTGGTGGAGAGGTCATATGCACCACCATAATGTTGTCACTACGATTGCAATACTGCAAACTATTTTAAAAACCATTAATGTCGTATGTCGTATGATCGTATAAGCAGTTTTAAGGCCGAGTTAAGTTAAGCTCACTCAACTTGGAGAAGAGGACATATGCACCACCAGAAATGTTATCAATACGATTCCAACACTATACATTATTTTGAAATCCCATACTGTTGCAATAGCAAATTGGAAATGGAAAGAACGTATAAGTTTGGTGGCCGAGTTACTATTTAAAGATAATTCAACCATGAGGAGCTACGTTAAGCTCGCTCAAGATGGAGGAGAGGGCATATGCACCACCATAACGTTATCACCACGGTTCCAACACTACAAAATATTTTAAAATCGCTTACTGTCGCCATAGAAAATTGAAATGAAAAAAACGTATCATCAGTTTTAAGGTTGAGTAACGATTTCGAAAAGACAACGTTTTTACTTACAATCACACGAAAGCTGTCAATTAGCGAAAGTGACAACCTGGCACATTGTCGCCATGATGTAAGTAAAAATAGTTTCTTATCCCTATCCTTCAAACATCGTTACACACATAACCCAAAAAGATAAAATACGTACTACTAATATATTGCTTTTAATCGAAGTCTTAAGTAATTATGTACCTACTAAAAATTTTGAGTAAAAAACATGCATTTAGTAGTAGCAAGTTCTTTTTTTCTGGAATAAAAAAAGGAATATGGAGTAATTTTAATATTTTATCAGATGGAGTTCTGAAAGACAATATACCTTTCCGTAAAAAGCATTCATGGTCTTAAGCAACCCATGGTCCTTACAAAATACACTCCATTAACATGTATGTATGTGTCTAGCAGTATCAAGCCAATCTTTAAAGGATATTCGTGTTATCATTAGCCCATTAGCACCAAATGCTGTTGTTGGTAATAATTCAATACAATAAAAATTCTAGAAATATCTTGTATGCATACTAATATTATTTTCTATCAATTTTTTTAGATTTTGACTTTTAACAAAAACGCTAAGTCCGAAGATAATCGAAATTAACACTAAGGCCGCTGTTCCAAAAAAAGTAAATCACATAAAAAATGTGAAAATGAAAATTTCCGAATTTTTTTGGTGTTCTAGATTTCACATCCGAATTTCTTTTTCGTTTTGTTTCACATAAATGAAATTTGGTGAAAGTAAAACGAATGCATTTTTTTCCTTATAATTTTTTAAATTTTAATTATTCGATTTCAACTTCGAATGAAAACGTGATCAACAAAATACTGTACTTGATTTCATGTGATTCGGAAATTTTCATGTGAATTGAAAAGTTGTGAATGACAGAACAGAGGCCTAAAACAATAAAACACAAAGGAAATCATCGTTCCTGTAACAAGCCCTTTGTTCGCATCTTTCGTAATTGATATCAGTTGAAAAACTTGATATATTAGATCTTTTATGTTCAATTTATTTTTTTGAATATCAAAATGTATTCTCGTATTTATAAGTTTAATTATATATTTTTATATAGTCACCAAAAATGCAAACGATAGTAACTAAAAAATCAAAATCATCAAACTAAAGGTGTTCATTCAAATATATCAAAAACACCAGTAATGAATAAAACAATAGAGGTATTCAGAGTCTTGTTGCCACCCCTGGCAATGTAGCAAAAGAGTACTTCTTTCAAAAAATACATGTATTTTGAAAAGTAATTTTGAAAAGTGCTCTTTTACCACCAGTGCCAGGGCTGGCAAGCAAGACTCTGAATACCACTAATATTTTTTATTTTTAATTATACTTGCGTACATCGTTTGCAGTTCTGGTGAATATATACATAATAACCTATTACATATAGTTTAAGATGAAAAAATAAATAAAAAATATAAAAAAGAATGTAAAACAAATTAAAAACATCATATATTATTCAATATATGATCCAATATATGATTCAATATATGATCTAATATATGATCACATATATTGCATCATATATGATCGTGTCTTATATAAGCGCCAATTTTGGAATATGTTCATATATGAGACCATATTTGATACTATATATGATACTGTATATGGTCTCATATATGATATCATATATGATGATATACAACATTTTTAGCCGGGTACATAAATATTTCTCCAACACAATAAATGAAAGTTGAAGTATATAAATAATTTATAAATGTGTATAAAAAAAAAAAAAAAACTTTAAACTACACCCTACATTAAACAGAAAAATGGAAACGGCATAGTAGTGGGAAGGAACTTCGGATAGTAGTAAAAGCTTTGAAGAAATTGACTTCAAAGATCATAATGCCTAAATGGGTTAATCTTTTTTATAAGCTTCCCCAGGGAAATTTTCTGATAATAAAGTGCTATAACTCCTTAGGTCAGACTTAGATTCTCATTTCGCTTTTGGTTTTTCATCTTAGAAGCCTTTTCTTTAACATTGGCAGTCTTTTCAACAGTCCTCTAGTTAAGAAGATTATGCATAAATGTCCATCGTTGTGATAAACTTTTGTTTTTGATACAGTTTGTAAAATATTCTAAAGGGTACTTTATAGTCGCTCTTGCTCATTTAAAATGTTCTCTTCTGTTTTATTATGCTTTTATATAAATTATTTTGATAAAAAAATCAACAAAAACTTTTTTGTCTCATATTTTATTTCACGTTTTTTTTTCAATTTCATAACGGCTTTAAATTTGTCAATTTTAAACCGCAAAACATCTGAGGTTCAAAAACTATTTGGGTTTTAATATATTTCAACAGTATTTAGTAGATTTCAATGTCACTTAATATGAAATAAAAGATAAAAGATAAAACAGAATTGTCAAAAGTCAACCATATATGAAGGTTCACATATGAATGTGTTTTTTTTTATTTAAGTGATAAGTAAACTGGTAAACTGTCATACACATGTTAAGTAACATGACTATGTTATAATTGGGAGCACATTTTTTTGTCTGAGGGATAAGTAGGTAGTATACGGTATATTATAGCGGTGGCATATTTTTTATATGGCAAAAAAGATTTTCTTCTGAATTTGAATGTTTAATAATAATAATAAGCCCTGCTTTGCATCTTCCGATTTAAAGCCGCCTCTATACTGGGCATAGGCTATCTATAAGTAGTCTCCAACTCTCTCTTCTCCTAGCTATGTTGCCAAGTTCACTGATGTTGTTTATCTTTCTTTCTCGGTTTGCGTTGATTTCACTTAATGTGGAACGTCTCCAGGTAGTTTTTGGCCGCCCTCTTCTTCTACTACCCTGTGGATTGTATGAAAGTGCTTGTCTGCATATTTCTTCTGGAGGTTTACGTAGTGTATGACCAATCCATCCGAATTTATCCACAAATTTTAGGACAATGGGATTAAATTGGTGTGTCGATCAAAATTATGTTTTTTATTTTTTCAAAATTAAAAAAAAAAAAAAATTGCCTTGCAATGCATAATATTTACTGACTTGATGCCCTGAACACAAATATCAAAAAAATATAAAATCGGCAGAACCGTTTTCGAGATATCGGTATTTGCAATTTGAAAATGACAATTTTTTCCTACGTTCAAGAATTTTTTTTATAAAAAAATTCAAAATTTCCTTTCCATTGCGCTTTCATAAAGCTTGAGAAAATTTTTTCTTTACACTTAATTTGAGTCAAATGCGATCATAATAAAATTAAAAAAAAGTTATCTTGCGATACATTACACCGTCCGACAAAAATGAAAAATAATCGTTAAACACGAACTAGATAATATTTGTTTAAAACTAGAGACTAAATGTAGTAAAACTGCATTTACAGTTTATCAATTCGTGATCCTGTTTCCTTTTAAAAGGACTTCAAAGTTCTAGATGATTACATTTTATAAAATATCTTTTTAATATTTTTACTTATCCTTCACTCAAAAAAAAAAACCTTGTAAAGTTACCAAAAATCTCGTGATTTTACGAGGCTATTCTCGTAAAATACACTCAAAATAATAACTCTGTAAAATACTCTGTAAAATGACTGTAATCTCCATTAAACAGATATTTGACAGAGTTTTCTGTCAAAATACAGATTTAAGGAAAATACTTTGTATTTGTTGTGACAAAAAAACAAAGTTTCCTATGTTATATTATTTTTTAATTTGTAATCTTAATTTTACAGATAATTAACAGAGTTTTCTGCTAAAATACAGATCTAAGCGAAATACTTCGTATTTTTTATAACCAAAAAAGTTTTCTGTTTTGAGTAGTTTTTATTTTTGTTACCAAACATCAAAATTTTATCAGTATATTTTTTTTTTTTGAGAAAAAGTTGAACAAGTAGCAAAAAGAGTTGACAAAAAATTTTTTTTTCAGAAATCTTATAAAAATTTTATGAAATAACATGCATTTAACTAAACTCTGTAAATTTACAGAGTTTTTTCTGTAATTTTTTTTTTTGCATCAAATGTGTTTTACAAATATATGTAAATTTACAAAGTTTTTTTTTGCTAAATGGTGGTTTATTTAACCAATATTTTACTATAAACTCTGTAAATTAACAGTTTTTTCCTCTCAAAATCATTTTACAGAGTTTTTTAGTAAAATTACCAAGAAATGTTGTTAGCTGGAAAAGTATGGTGTACTCTATTAAATTAGCAGAGTTTTTCTGTAATTTAACAGAGTTATTATTTTGACTGTAAGACGTAGGTAAAATTCCTGTAAAATTACGAGGATTTCCTAGTAATTTTGAATGCGCCAAAAATTGGTAAATTGGTAAAATTTTATTGGTAAAAATATTGTTTTAAACCCGGAAAAATAAAAAAAAAAAAATGATAAACTTACAAGAAAAAATGGTAAATATGTTTAAAAAAATTGTAAATTTACAAACAAAAATGGTAAATTTACAAAAAAAAAAAAGTAACTTTAAAAAAAAATTGTAAATTAAAAAAAAAAAAAATTTTAATTTACCAAAAAATTTTTTGAAATTTTACTAATTTTTGGTAGTGATAATTATCAAGCCACAAAATTTTTTAAAAAATTGGTAAATTTACAAGATAAGTAAATATATTAAAAAATGGTAAATTTAAAAAAATTTAGGACTTCGAATTTTTTTTTTTTTAATTTTTTTTTTTTTTAATTTTTTTAATAATTCTTTACTCCAAGTTTAGAGTTGTTTTTGAAAATTAAAAAAAAAAACTTTGATCGAATGCGACATGATCTAATTTCCTTAAATTAAATTTAAGGTTAAAATCTTAAGGGGATATCGACTAAATTTTTTTTTTTTTTTTTTGAAAAATTTTCAGAACCCTTTCTGAAGTTTTCCATTTTTTTTAGTAAATTTATCAAAAATCCAGTCACTTTTGATTTTTTTTTATTTTTTTTAAGTTTAGATGTTTGTCTATCCACACAAATAAATTCAGACATGTGTTTTTCGTTTTTTTTTTCGAGAAAATCGCATTTGAATTTTGAATTTCATAACAATTAAATAATTTGCTTGTATTTTCTTGTTTCAACGTAGCGTATGAGTAATATGAATGCAAATAGTAAATATGTTACTCATTCGCTACGTTGAAACAAGAAAATACAAGCAAATTACTTATCTGCTGTGAAATTCAAAATTCAAATGCGATTTTCTCGAAAAAAATTAAAAATGTTTTTCTGAATTTTTTTGTTTGGGTGGACAAACATCTAAACTTAAAAAAAAAAAAAAAGAAAAAAGTGGCCGGATTTTTGATAAATTGACTTTTTTAAAAAAATGGAAAATTTCAAACCGGGTTCTGAAAATTTTCCAAAGAAAAAAATTTTATTCGATAGCCCATACAAAACTATATAAAATTTTTGAGATTGTGGTGCATTCCGTTTTAATGTAATAAATATTTAATCAAGGTAACTCGCCACAAATTTTACCATTTTTCCAATATTTGACCACGCCTCCTAAGCCCAGTTTTTGAAAAATTGAAAAACCAAAAACGCAATTTTCTAAGTTCCATATAGGGCTATCCATACAACCTATTCAGAAGTTTACGGTACACGTGTTTTTTTTTTCACTGCACATTTGGTGTGGAATGCCTCATATCTGAATTTTTTTGTGTAGATAGACAAACATGTAAACTTAAAAAAAAAAAAAAATAAAACAAAGTGGCCATATTTTTGATAAATTGACTTTTTTAAAAAACCGAAAACTTCAGAACGGGTTCTGAAAATTTAAAAAAAAAAAAAAAAATTGTAATCGATAGCCCATACAAAACTGTACAAGAAAGTAAATTTTTTAGATTTTGGTGCCTTCCGTTTTAATTTGATAATTTTTTTACACAAGGACATTCAACACAAATTTGACCTTATTTTCTAATATTTGACCGCGCCTCCTAAGCCCAGTTTGTGAAAAATTGAAAAACCAAAAACGCACTTTTTTTAGTTACATATAGGGCTATCGATACAACCTATTACGAAACTTACGGTACACCTGTTTTTCGCTGGACATTTGGTGTGTCTTGCCTCATAAACATATTATCGAAATTGTTTTTTAATTTTTTTTTTTTTGGGAAAATCGGCTTTCGTTTGTGTTGGTTTTGGATAAAAACTGAACAAATTCCACCCAAAATCGACAATGTTTTTTTCAAAATCTTTGAAAGGTTTTCCAAAATAAAAAACACACATTTGCCATATACTTTCTATATATCAATTCTTCATGTTTTATTATTATAACTCTAGAAACCACCCTCGCACTTATATGTACACATGTGTACGTTGATGCTTCTAACTTTTAAAATATTCACTTTTCTATAATAAAAACTAAAATAATAGAATTTTTTATAGGTACATATGAATATGAAATATGCAAATTTAAATTTTATTAAAGTTATGATTTTATCAAATAGAAAATATATACACTCAAAAAATTATGTCATTAACTGTTTGTAGTTTATTTAAAAAGTTTTCCGTTTAGTCGTTTTTAAAAGAAACAAGTAAGAAAGCTATATTCGGCTGTGCCGAATCTTTAAATACCCTCCACCAATGTGATGATTTAAAAAACAAAAAAGTTTGTTTTATTTATACCTCAGGAAATAAAAAAGTACCAAAAAGTGTACTTTCGGTACCTTTAATAAAAGGTACTTTTTATAGAAGGTATTTTTTATAAAAGGTACTTTTTATATATGGTACTTTTTATAAAAGGTACTTTTTATAAAAGGTACTTTTTATAAAAGGTACTTTTTATAAAAGGTACTTTTTATAAAAGGTACTTTTTATAAAAGGTACTTTTTATAAAAGGTACTTTTCATAAAAGGTACTTTTTATAAAAGGTACTTTTTATAAAAGGTACTTTTTATAAAAGGTACTTTTTATAAAAGGTACTTTTTATAAAAGGTACTTTTTATAAAAGGTACTTTTTATAAAAGGTACTTTTTATAAAAGGTACTTTTTATAAAAGGTACTTTTTATAAAAGGTACTTTTTATAAAAGGTACTTTTTATAAAAGGTACTTTTTATAAAAGGTACTTTTTATAAAAGGTACTTTTTATAAAAGGTACTTTTTATAAAAGGTACTTTTTATAAAATGTACTTTTTATAAAAGGTACTTTTTATAAAAGGTACTTTTTATAAAAGGTACTTTTTATAAAAGGTACTTTTTATAAAAGGTACTTTTTATAAAAGGTACTTTTTATAAAAGGTACTTTTTATAAAAGGTACTTTTTATAAAAGGTACTTTTTATAAAAGGTACTTTTTATAAAAGGTACTTTTTATAAAAGGTACTTTTTATAAAAGGTACTTTTTATAAAATGTACTTTTTATAAAAGGTACTTTTTATAAAAGGTACTTTTTATAAAAGGTACTTTTTATAAAAGGTACTTTTTATAAAAGGTACTTTTTATAAAAGGTACTTTTTATAAAAGGTACTTTTTATAAAAGGTACTTTTTATAAAAGGTACTTTTTATAAAAGGTACTTTTTATAAAAGGTACTTTTTATAAAAGGTATTTTTTATAAAAGTTTTTTTTTTATAAAAGGTACTTTTTATAAAAGGTACTTTTTATAAAAAGGTACTTTGAATAAAAGGTACTTTTTATTAAAGGTACTTTGAATAAAAGGTACTTTTTATTAAAGGTACTTTTTATAAAAGGTAATTTTTATGAAAGGTACTTTTTATAAAAGGTACTTTTTAAAAAAGGTACTTTTTATAAAAGGTACTTTTTATAATAGGTACTTTTTATAAAAGGTACTTTTTATAAAAGGTACTTTTTATAAAAGGTACTTTTTATAAAAGGTACTTTTTTTAAAAGGTACTTTTTATAAAAGGTACTTTTTATGAAAGGTACTTTTTATAAAAGGTGCTTTTTATAAAATGTACTTTTTATAAAAGGTAATTTTTTAAAAAGGTACTTTTTATAAAGGAACCTTTTATAAAAGGTACTTTTTGAAAACGGTACAGAAATTTCGGAAAGTACTTGTTCCAGAATGTTTTATTTCACTAAAGGATCCTACATTTTAAATTTCAAGTTTGAATAAAATTTCAGTAAATAAAAAAAAGTACCAAAAGTACTTTTTTACCCATTTTACCTCAGTAGAATCAACATTGGCAAAACCCGAGCCTTAGTGAATCTTTTTTCCGGAAGGTGAACCGACATTGCAAATTTCCATTTTCTAGTATGTACCATTATTTAAGGAAATATAAAATATAACAAAAGTACATATTTTTACCCTTTTTACCCTATTAGAAAAATCATTGTCAAAAACCCTGCCTTAGGGGATCTATATTTCGGGAGGTGAACATACAGTCCAAATTTCTAGTCTATGTGACAATTTTTTAAGGAAATATAAAAGGTGCCAAAAGTACAGATTTTTTTCCCTTTTTACCCTCCTAGAATCAACATTGGCAATAATCCAGCCGTACTGGATCTATATTCTAGGATGTGAACATACTGTCCAAATTTCAAGTTTCTATGACCATTATTTCAGGAGATATAAAAAGCACCAAAAGTACAGTTTTTTACCCTTTTGACCCCCTTAGAATTAACACTGGCAAAAATCCAGCCTTAATGGATCTATATTCCGGGAGGTGAAAATATAGTCCAAATTTCAAGTCTCTATGATCATTATATCAGAAGATTTAAAAAGTACAGTTTTTTACCATTTTTAGCCCCTTACCATTGGCTAAACTCCAGCCATAGTGGATATATATTGCGGGAGGGTAACATACAGTCCAAATTTCAAGTCTCTATGACCATTATATCGGGAGATATAAAAAGTACCAAAAGTACAGTTTTTTACCCTTTTTACCCCCTTAGAATCAACATTGGCAAAAATCCAGCCTTACTGGATCTTTATTCCGGAAGGTCAAACTACAGTCCAAATTTCAAGTCTCTAACTTCAGCGGTTTCTGCTGGGCGATGATGAATGAGTATGTCAGTCAGTCATATTACTCTTTTATATATATAAATTTTCCGGATTTGGGCGATTTTTGCCATAAAGTTTATTTCTATCTTTTATTATTTAACAAAATTTATTTTTTTAAATGAAAATATTTTTTTTTTTAAGAAATCTGATCAAAATTGAATTTTGGCGATATTTTACATCCGATTTGGCGACAAAGCCAAAAAAAGTCTGGCAACCCCGTTAATATGACGAAGCAAAAAATGGACACACACACACACATGCTATATAAAAATATCTATTAATTTTTTATTATTACTTAACGAACTTTTTTTTAATTAAATTTAGATTTTGTTTTACATATTTTAAAGCTTTTTTGTAAAGATTTTTTCCTTTTTCTCATTTTTTTTTTTTTTTCATTTCCGTTTTCTTTCTTATGTATCACACAAAATATGAGTTAAATTAGGGTTATGTTGAAAAAAAATTGTGTTTTTTAGTAATTCGCTCATAACTTTTAAGATACTTAACCGATTTAAAAAAAAAATACAGGAGTTTTTGCCTGGGAAAATTACGCAACTTTTGGTACCCCATGCGTTTAAATCGGTTTCGGAGTATTGCCAAAAACGTGATTTCAACAGACAGACAGACAGACGGACGGACAGACAGACAGACAGACAGACAGACGGACATCGCTAGATCGACTTAAAATCGATCAAGGATCATGAATATATATACTTTATGGGGTCCTAAACCAATATTTCAATGTGTTACATACGGAATGACAAACTTATATATACCCTCTATCACCAGAGTGGAGGGTATAAAAACATTTGTTTGATGTTCAGTTTTTATTAATGACTACATCAGTCCTTTGTTTCAAAAATAACACACTAAAAAATAAAGACTTTCACTAACATTTAATTTATAAAGTCATTTATTTTTGTTCTGTAAGTCAAAACTACTGATTATTCTTTAAATTTTTAATGATTTGTGTAAGTAATTTTTTTTTTAATTGTTGGTATTTTTTAATGATATATCATTAGTTTTTACCTACACAAGTCAGTTATTTGTTTGTAGAAAAAAAATTCAAAAAATTATTTATAGAAATATAAAAACATATTTGTATCAAGTGGCTTTGGCACGATGGGTAGAGTGTCTGGCCAGAATGTAGTTGATTGCGGGATCGATTCCCCAAAATTTTATTAAAAAATTTTAAAAAAATATTTCAATAGAAAATTGTGTAAAATAACCTACGAAATCATTAATTTTTAATGTTTTGGTAGGTTATTTTTTTGGAATTTGTTGGTAAAAATAACAGAACTATCATTAATTTTTAATGTTTTCGTAGGTTATTTTTTTCGAATTTGTTGGTAAAAAAGAATGAAAAAACCGTAATTTTTTAATGTTTAGTGTTATTTATTTTAGAAAAGTTTGCCAACAGTAAAAAATAAATGTTGATGTTTTTAAAACAAATGAATAATTACTGGGATGGTTTTCAATTGTTTATTCACTGGTTTTAAGTGTGTTTTTCTTTTGTTTTTGCCTACAAAATATTTTGAGTGTAAATGAAAAAGTTTTTAACTGCATAAAAATTCAAAAGTTTTAAATTTTTTATTAAATAAAATAAAAAGCATATATAACAGGGTGTTCCGAAAATTAAAAATTTCCGAATTTTGTGTCAGAATACCTATCAAGCGATCAAAGCTAAAATGGTAATTAGCTTTGATCGCTTTAAAATTTTTTTTCATCGGATGAAATTATGAAAAAAATTTTTAAAGAGGAACTTATGTTGGCAACCAGAGGGAAGAACAACTGTAAGACAGAGTAATTGGTCGATATCCTTTTTAGACTAACGTAGTACATTTGCATGGAAATCGCAGCCTTACTTAGAATCTTATGAACGTAGAGAAAGACCCAATGAAGCTAGAGTTGGTCAACAAATTCTTTAATGAAATTTGGTCGAAAAACTTTTTTTTTTAACTTTGACCGACCGCTGATTGCTAACTACTTAAAGGTAACATTGAAAAAATTGTTCATAAGTTTTTCCACAATTGATAATTTTCAGGACGCCCTAGTATACAACACATTTTTTATTTTACTTCTACAGGTATGAAATATTTATTATGTTTTATTTAGAAATTAAAGTTGAATTTTTTTTTGATTTGTATAATAAAACAAAAAACACATTTCAAGTAATTATTAAAACAAAAAATGTTAAAAAAATAAATTAAAATCCTAAATTCTACAACCACAAAGTCATGAAAACTTAAAGTCAATTTCATATTAATTTACGTATTTTCTTTTTTCTTTTCGTATTTTCTAAATATGACAAAAAAAAAATAAAATAAAAAATCTTTTAATCTCCCTCAATATGTCATACTTTCCTTTTTTTCAAAATCAATTAATATTGTTTAATAATTTGTTAAATTGATAAATTGCAAATTTATTGAACTATAATTTTTTTTAAAGCATTCATCACTTTTCGACAACAGCTGTGATTGATTGTGGAAGTTTGTTGAAATTATGGGGATAAAAAAAGCAATACACTTTTTTTTGCTATTAAAACAATAACAATATAAAAATAATACAAATTTAAAACCACATATTGAAAAATGTCAATAGCGGAATTTTTTTTATTAAATAAAAACAAAAAATAATGTATGGCATAATCGATAGATAGATACCCTATACAGTGATGCAAAATAAGAGTCCACAAATATTTTGCTCGTTTTCTTTATTTTTTTTTTGGAAAAAAATGGACTTTAAATTTACTTTTTAAACACAAAAATTATTTTTTTTCTAAAAAAAAATTACTTTTTTCTTAAAAAAAACACATTTTCTAAAAAAGTACTTTTTTAAAAAAAGTACTTTTTCCTAATTTTTAAAAAAAAAAAAGTACTTTTTTCTAAAAAAAAGTACTTTTTTCTAAATAAAAATACTTTTTTTTCTAAAAAAGTAGTGTTAAAGTACTTTCTTAGAAAAAACTGCATTTTTTGGAAATTGGTACTTTTTTAAGAAAAAAGTACTTTTTTTTAGAAAAATGTACTTTTTTTTTTTTTAAAAATACCGTTTTTTAGAAAAAAGTACTTTTTTCTAAAAAGGTACTTTTTTCTAAAAAAGTACTTTATAAAAATGATAGTTTTTTTAGAACAAAGTACATTTTTTCTAAAAAAAAAGTAGTAAAAAAATTACTTTTTTAAGTACTTTTTTGTCTAAAAAGTTAATTTTTTTCTAAAAATTTCTTTATTTTTAAAAAAAAAGTACTATATTTTTTTAATTAATATTTTAAGAACAAAAGTATTTTTTTTTTTTTCTAAAAAAAGTATTTTTTTGTAATAAAGCACATTTTCTAAAAAAGTACTTTTTTACTACTTAAAAAAAAGTACTTTTTTCCAAAGTAAGTATTTTTATCTAAAAAAAGTACTTTTTTTCTAAAAAAAAAGTAGTACTATATTTTTTAGCAAAAGTACTTTTTTGAAAAAGGAAAAGGTACTTTTTTAGGAAAATAGTACTTTTAAAAAAAGTACTTTTTTTAAAAAAATAGTAAAAAATTTACTAATTTAAAAAGTAATTTTTTGTCTAAAAATAAATTTTTATTCCAAAAATTACTTTATTTTTTTAAAAAAGTACTATACAGTCGAACTCGGTTATAACGAACTCGGTTATAACGAATTCTCGGTTATAACGAACTAATTCCAAAGTCCCGACGTTTTTGCAACAATTTTCACACAAAATACCACTTTTATAACGAACTCGGTTATAGCGAATCCTCGGTTAAAACGAACTACTTATTATGGTCCCACGAACATAATTTCATGTATATTTACCTTTTTATAACGAACTCCCATAAATATATTTTGAAATGTGCTGCAATTATGTTCACCAAACTCACAAAAAGTTAGAAATTTTTTGGTTAATATTATAATTTTGATAAAATTTATTTATATTTTTAATGTTATTTAATGTTTTCTTCTCAATAAGTAGTTTACTTGCAAAAAAGCGTGAAATAAAATTTAATTTTGAACTTTTTTTTAGAAATAAAACTAGGTACATAAAATAGATCCCGCGTATAGCGAACTTCGCTTATAACGAATTATTTTTACTGGTCCCTCGGAGTTCGTTATAACCGGGTTTGACTGTATTTTCGTAAATAATACTTTTTAGAAAAAAAAGTACAATTTTTCTAGTAAATACTTTTTTCCAGAAAATAAAGATAGTACTTCTCTAAAATTGTACTATTTTGTAATAAAGCACATTTTCTAAAAAAGTACTTTTTTCTAAAAAAGTAGTATTATAGTACTTATTTTAGAAAAGGTACTTTTTTAAAAAAATTGCGTTTTTAGGAAAAAGGTAATTTTTTAGGAAAAAAATATACCTTTTTTAGAACAATGCACTTTTATTTTTAAAAAGGTGTAAGAAATTTACTTTTTTAAAAAGTACTCTTTCGTCTAAAAATAATTTTTTTTTTAAAAATAACTTTATTTTTTAAAAAAGTACTATATTTTCTTAAATAATACTTTTTAGAAAAATAGTACCATTTTTCTAAATAAATACTTTTTTCCAGAAAAAGTAAAATTTTGTCTTAAAAGTAAGATAGTACTTTTCTAAAATAGTTCTACTTTACAAAAAAGCGCTACTTTTTCTAAAAAAAACACTTTCTCTCCAAAATATAGTACTTTTTTCTATTTTTCCTAAAAGAGCACTATTTTTCGAAAAAAGTACTATTTTTTTTCTAAAAAAGTACTATTTTTTCCAAGAAAGTACTATTTTTTAGTATAAAATTCATTAAATTTTGCTGCAAAATGTTTTTGTTCACCAAATTTTCTACAACATATTTTATACCCACCTTTTTGAAAAATACCCGGGTATTTACCAATTTCTAAACAATTTACCTATTTTACCGGGTATTTACTATTTGGGTATTTACACTTTGCCCATTTCTAGGCATATATGTTGGACATTTACCTGGTGCTTTTTTAGGAAAAAAAGTTACTTTTTTAGGAAAAAAGCACTTTTTTTTAGAAAAAAGTACTTTTTTTAAAAAAAATACGTTTTTTAGAAAAAAATACCTTTTTCAGAAAACGTGCCTTTTTTAGAAAAAAGTACTTTTTCAAAAAAATTTAATTTTTTGGAAAAAAGTACTTTTTCAGAAAAACTAAATTTAAAAAAAAGTACTTTTTTTAGAAAAAGTACCTTTTTTAGAAAAAGTACTTTTTAAAAAAATTTACTTTTTTTCTAAAATAAGTAGTAAAAAATGTACTCTTTTAAAAAGTACTTTTTTGTCTAAAAAGTAAAAAGAAAAATTACTTTTTCAGAAAAAGTAAATTTTTTGGAAAAAATTACTTTTTCAGAAAAAATAAATTTAAAAAAAGTACTTTTTTCAGAAGAAGTATACTTTAAAAAAAATACTTTTTTAGAAAAATTACCTTTTTTTAAAAAAAGTATTTTTTTTCAGAAAAAGTAGCTTTTTTAGAAAAAAGTATTTTTTTTTTAGAAAAAGTATTTTTTTTTAGAAAAAGTAGCTTTTTTTTAAAAAAAAGTGCTTTTTTAAAAAAGTACCTTTTTTTTAGAAAAAAGTACTTTTTTCTAAAAAAAGTAGTAAAAAATTTACTTTATTTAAAAAAGAGTACTATTTTTTCTAAGAAAGTACTATTTTTTAGTATAAAATTCATTAAATTTTGCTGCAAAATGTTTTTGGTCACCAAATGTTCTACAACATAGTTTATACTCACCTTTTTGAAAAATACCCGGGTATTTACCAATTTCTACCCAGTTTACCTATTTTAGCAGGTATTTACCATTTGGATATTTACCCTTTGCCCTTCTCTAGGCATATATGTTGGACATTTACCTGGTGCTTTTTTAGGAAAAAAAGTTACTTTTTTAGGAAAAAACACTTTTTTTTTAGAAAAAAGTACTTTTTTAAAAAAAAATACGTTTTTTAGAAAAAAATACTTTTTCAGAAAAGGTGCCTTTTTTAGAAAAAAGTACTTTTTCAAAAAAATTAAATTTTTTGGAAAAAGTACTTTTTCAGAAAAAGTAAATTTAAAAAAAGTACTTTTTTTTAGAAAAAGTACCTTTTTTAGAAAAAGTACTTTTTAAAAAAATTTACTTTTTTTCTAAAATAAGTAGTAAAAAATGTACTCTTTTAAAAAGTACTTTTTTGTCTAAAAAGTAAAAAGAAAAATTACTTTTTCAGAAAAAGTAAATTTTTTGGAAAAAAGTACTTTTTCAGAAAAAATAAATTTAAAAAAAGTACTTTTTTCAGAAAAAGTATACTTTAAAAAAAAATACTTTTTTAGAAAAATTACCTTTTTTTTAAAAAAAGTATTTTTTTTCAGAAAAAGTAGCTTATTTTAGAAAAAAGTATTTTTTTTTTAGAAAAAGTAGCTTTTTTTTAAAAAAAAGGTGCTTTTTTAAAAAAGTCCCTTTTTTTTAGAAAAAAGTACTTTTTTCTAAAAAAAAGTTGTAAAAAATTTACTTTTTTAAAAAGTACTTTTTTTTCTAAGAGGTATTTTTTTTCTAAAAATTACTTTATTTTTTTAAAAAAGTACTTTATTTTCTTACACACAAAAAAATTGTTTTCCAATGAACGACTTTCATAGAATTTATGAACAAATTCATACAATTTATAAACTTTTTCATAATACTTATAAACTTTTTCACAGTATTTATGAAAAATGTTAAATAGTTCTTAAATTTCATACATTATGATTTAATCATAAGTACTATGAAAAGTTCATAAATATTATGAAAAAATTAATAAATTGTATGAATTTGTTCATAAATACTATGAAAGTCGTTCATTGGAAATTTTTTTTTTGTGTGTAAATAATACTTTTTAGGAAAAAAGCACAATTTTTCTAAATAAATACTTTTTTTGAGAAAAAGTATTTATTTATTTTAGGTGAGGTAGTACTTTTCTAAAATAGTACTATTTTTCAAAAAAAAGCGCTACGTTTTCTAAAAAAAAAAAACACTTTCTCTATAAAAAAAGTACTTTTTTCTATTATTCCTAAAAGAGCACTATTTTTCTAAAAAAAAAAGTACTATTTTTTCTAAGAAAGTCAGGTTGGTCCATTTAACTGATCAGGTTGGTCCAGTGAAATCGGTCGAGTGGTTCAAAAGTTGTAAGCACAAGAGTAAATTTCGGCAAGGGTTTTTTCGTGAAGATAAAAAACATTTTTACTTTCAAAAGACAATTCAGAGGCTGATAAACCTTGGCATATATATTTGTCATTCCAGTGGTCTGATTGATATTAAATTTCAGTAAAATCGGGCCAGTGCACTTTGGTAGGTCACAAAAAAATTTTACAGCATATTTTTGTCACTCAAAAACATTTTTATGCTACAAAAAAAAAAAAAATACAAAATTACACTCGCAAAAAGTTTACACTCGAAAAAAAATTTACACTTGAAAAAAAATTTTGGATTTTTTTTTTTTTAATTCACTAAAAAAGTGTTTTACGCAAAATCAAATATTTCTAATCAAAATTGTTATTTTTTCACGTTACAAAATTTACTATCACCTATAAAGGGCATTGTGAAAGGTATTTATAGATTCGGCCAAGTCGAATTTAACTTTTCTACTTGTTTTTTTTTTTTATTAAATAATGCAAAAAGGATTTGTTTTTGTTTACATATTTTTATACATTTTAAGTTTTTTTATTATTAAACTCCAAAAAATTTTACTTAATTCCATGAAAATCCTTTTTCTTTATAAAGGGTTGGTTTAGAGATTTATTTTTGTAAATTTTTTTGTCAGAGTTTTGTGTTTTTGTATTTTTATTTGTTTTATTTGTCAGTTTGATGTTGTTTTTATTTTATTTTTTTTTTTATCTTATAAAAACATTTATCTTGGCTGTGAGAGATTTATTTGATATATACCACAATTTTTGCAGTGTTTTTATTTCTCTATATGACTAAAAATATTGCAATAACCTAAAACCAGAAGATGACAGAAAAATATGTGTATAAATCTTAGTCAATACAATGATCGAGAAGAAAATGGAAATTTAGTTTTGCAAGAAAAACTGTCTAAGAATCAGAATATTTTTACAAAGAAACAACTTTGGAAATTTTTCTTCCAAAATGTTGTATCAGAATCTTGGATTTTTTCTCAAAAATTTTGCAGAAGAATTAAAGAATTTTTCTGTAGAAAATGCGTCTCAGAATCAGATATTTATTTTATGTATAAAATATCTTAGAACCTGAAATTTTTTCTGAAAAAGGAATCTCTAAGATAATTCAAAATTTTTCTATGAGAAAAATATTTCAAAATCTATAATCTACTTACTAAAATTCATCAGAATTCCTTACAGCCTTCTAAAATTTCATAATATTAGTTTCCTTTATTCGTAAAATTCATAAAATTAGTTTCTTTTATTTTCTAAAAAATTAAGTATACTCTTTGATCACAGTTTTCACATGTGAAATGTCTTTGTTTTATTATTAAGCTACTTAAATTTTTATCTTTTCATATGTAGTGAAAACCACAACTATCAAACGAAAGCACATTTTGTTAAGTCTTTGAAAATTTGACAGTCAAAAAATAAAAAAGGAATCTTGTAAAAAATTCATACACTGACTGACTTCACAGTACGGCATCTGACCTTAGGCTAAGTATAAACATTCCATTGTTGTCTTTGACAACGAAAGATAAAAATTTTTTAATAACAATATGAGGAAAGAATTTCATATTCAACAGTGACGAATAAAAAAATACCCCTGACATTACTTTTAAAGTTTCCAAATTTAGTATTGCATTTTTTTTAATTTTTCCTTGTTATATAAATTTCTCTTATTTTTTTCTTATTTTTTTTTTTGGAATTTATTCTGAATTTTGACAAAATTCTCGCATTTGTCCTGAAATTTTCTCCAACCACACACTGAAAGAATTTTGTTCATTACGGCTATGAACACGTACATTGATTCTATGAAAAAAATCATTAGAAGTGAACCAATGATGCTAAAAAAAATAAATGAAACAAATTCATAGAAACCAGATACCTATGAAAAAGTATATGAACTTTTTCATAGGCATCTGGTTTCTATGAATTTGTTTCATTAAAAAAACTATTAAAAAAAAAAAAAATATTTCATTTATATTTTATTATTTTATTTTAATTTATTTACAGTTTTCTATTTTTAAAAATTTATTTATTTTTAACTTATCGCGATTCGAACACAAAACCAGTTGTTCGTAAAGCTTAGTCTCTAGCCACTGAGCTAAAGTAAAGAAACATATAAAAATACTTAAAATCCATTTTGTTTAATATTCTGCTTTAACATATTGAGTTTATATCAATTTTATCGTTATTTAAACTAGTTTTTATATCCACGCCCTAAAAAGGGGGCGGGCAAAAAAAAAACTAAAGTTTTTAGTCCCCCCGATCCTAGTGCAGTACTCTGAACTTCTTCTTGCATAAATTAGTTTTATTTGTTTAATAAAAATATAAAAAAACACGTAAAAAAATCTTATTTTTCAGAGGTTGGTTTAGTTCCTCAAGGGGAACTTTTTTCCCCCTGGTCCGATTTTGCCCATTTATGAACTTAACCTGCCTAGGACCATAGGACATAGTCGTGCCAAATTTCAGGAGGCTAGCTGTTTTATTTTGGACTGCATCGTGACATCTACAGACGGACGGACATTCACAGAATGTCTTAGAATCGATCATGGATCAATAATATATATACTTTATGGGGTCCCCGAACGATATTTCGATGCGTTACAAACGGAATGACAAAGTGAGTATACCCCCATATTGTGGTTGGAGGGTATAAAAACAAATTTTCAAATTTTTACCAAGTCCCGAACAAAATTTAAAAAATTTTTTAAGTTCCAGACAGAATTTTTTTTCGTTTTGTAGTAAAAATGTTCATCAAAAATGGTTTTAGAAAAAAAAATTCATTAATTTTGAAAAAGTTTTCACGTCCCGATTTTTTTTTTTAATTTTCACAGTCCCGGACAATAAAAGTAGGTATTTTAAAGCAAAAAAAAAATTTTTTTGAAAAATTTTCCAAGTTTCGAAAACTTTTGAAAATTTTCTAAGTCTCGATCACAAAATGCCTGCGAATTTTGTACTCTTGTCCAAAATATTAAATCATGATAATGTTTTTCTGAACCTTTAAGTGTACTTGCCAAGCCCGCCAACCGATATTTCGATGCGTTACAAACGGAATGACAAAGTGAGTATACCCCCATACTGTGGTTGGAGGGTATAAAAATACCGAACATTATAAAAGTAAGCGTTGGTCGGCGAGATTTTTCTCCTTTGGTGGCGCTGACAGCTAAGTCGTCGATTATTAAGTTCCCAACCGGTAGGTTCCCAAAATCCATGAATAAAATTCTATGAAATATTTCACAATACTAATGAATATTAATTCAGCCTATGAATTATTTCATAGATTCTATGAATTTGGTTATTGAAATTTGTTCATAGATATAATGAACAATAATTCTTTCAGTGCAGTATGAGGGTATGCCACTTTGTCATTCTGGAAATAAGACGTCATTTAAAGATAATTTGTACCCTTAGGGTTAAGTCGACTGAATAAATGACCTCTGCATCTTAAAGAGAAATGTTTAATCATTAAACTCTACTTATTTTTAAGTCGCCAGCACATCGGGTTCATCCGCTATGAGTTGCAAAAAAACTGCGATTTTTTTGTCAACTCTAAAGTTTCAAAAGTAGAACAGTTTTCGAGATATCGACAATTTTTCAAATTTTCATCTTTTGAAAAAAGTGTTTTTTCTTAAACTAAAATATCTCCTTTGTGTTTTAAATTGAAGGTATTTTAATGGTCTATAAACTCTACAAACAACATTTTTCAATCTGTTTATAACTTTAGATGATATTAATCGATATATCGACAAGTTCCTTCAAATTTACAAAAATTTGGCGAAAATTAAAATAACATTGTTAATTTCACAAAGAATTTTTTTAAAATTTTTAAAATTCTTTTTGCAATTCAAGTTTGATCTAATACGAAAAAATTAAGATGGTTTATAAAAAAATCCGTGGAAAATTATAGAAATTATATGCATTTGAGTAAAAGTGCAGAAATTCAGTTTTATACATTTTTAGTTTATTGAGTTGAGTGTAACACCAGTTTACAAATTTTCAATAATTGTTCGATTGACGTTATTTAACATTTATTTTTCATGTAAAATCGCGCGTTGAATTTGAAAATGAAGTCAAAAAGTTCATAATTAGAAAAGTTTTTAAGATATTTCCAAATTCCGTATAAAAAAAAATGGTTTGATATAAATAAAAATATCTCCGCAGAAAATTGGAGGATTTGATTTTTTTTACTCTTAAATTAAAGCTAATTAAATACTTTGTCAATTCTCTATACTATAGTTTTCAATTTAAACGAAATTTAGAAAAAAAAGTAAATTTTGTTGTAAATTTTACTCAGTTAAAATTTTTTAAAAATTTTTTCCGAATGCTTATTTCAAGCATGATTTATTAAGAAGAAATTAAGAGGATTCTTTATTAAATCCGTCAAAAATTGTAGAAGTTACATACATTTTAACAAAAATGCACAAATTCAGTTTTATACAAATATACCCAGGCAGAAAAATACAAACGGGAGAGCGCTGTCAAAGTACCTTTTATGTGTGATGGGAAAGCATTACAGTTTAGTACTCTCCCAGCGTCCAAAATGATAACCACGGTAAACGGTATGCCGTTGCTATTTTAAAGCACCTTGAAAGCGCTTTAAAAACAAAAAACATGATACTATTTAGAACAAAAAAATGGGACGTATCTAAATTGTATACATAAGTCCATAAGACATTATTAAGATAAAAAAATTTAGAACAAACTTTGAACAATTTTCTAAGTCCCGGAAAATTTTTTTTTTGCAGTTTTCTTTGCGTTTTGGAATAAAAAATTTATTAAAATGCTTTTAGGAAAAATTTGAAAAAGTCCCCAAAAAAAGACACTTCCTCACGAAAGAAACAGGTGTTTTTATATAAAAGGTGTCAAGTTTGTAATATGTAGGTCATTGTGTATAAGTGACATATCACGAGAACTATCAAGGACCGGCCACTTATCCTGCAGGGAAATAAAAAATATTCCAATTGTTATAAAAATTAATAAATTTTAATAAAAAGTTTATACTTTGAACGGATTTAAATAGAAAAACATTGACAAATCGCTTGGAAAGCACTTTTTAGAATTCATACTACCTTCACACAAAAAATAAAGTGCTTTGCTGAGACTTTTTCTTTGGAACGGTTGGCAGTTTCTGCCTGGATAGTTGTATTTGTTTATTTTGGGTGTGCCGAATGTAACTATAATGTATCCATAATTATATACACATAAAAAACAAACACACAGAAAACAATAACAACAAACAAAAATTTTGTTATTGTTTTGTGTGTGTTTGTTGCTTTTTGTCTACATAATTATAGAAGGTGGAGCTGAGGGGTAAAAAAAGAAATATAACAGTAATTTGAATAAAAACTGAATTCTGCATTTAAATGCATAGAACTTTTACATTTTTCAACGGATTTTTTTAAAAGGCCTTTTATTTTCTTTGTAATAAATCAGACTTAATCTGTAAAAAGAGAAATGAATTTTATTTTTTTTTCTGTTCTGAAATTTTTAATTTAATTTACTTTTTTTTTCTCTCTTCATAATATAACTTATACGACCCGTTGTACATTTTTTAATTGTTTAACGCAATATTTAGCAGTTTATCAAGCAACCAGGTACCACGAAGCGTATACTTATTATTTTGAACAATTTTGATTGTGTTCATTAATCATACGAACTGTTGCACATTTTCAATATCGTTCATTTACTTGCATAGTATAGAACTCAAAATATTTGATTTTGCATGTCCGCTTCTCAAACAGTGAGTTTTAAAGATATTAATACGATTTTTTGGCACGATATTAAGCATTATAAAATGTATAATTTTGTATCATTAACTTAAAATAATCCCGTTTTTTGAGTAATGACACTATGCAAGCAAATAAGCGATATATTTGAGCAATATTTTCCAAAGTGTTTTAACGAACGATAATATGACGCTCTGGAGTATTAGGAAAATACATTATATATTTGATATGTGCATTATATGATAAAATCCTTTAATTATACATAAATAATATACATTATATATAACTCATATTTTGATAACTTGAAAATAAAATTGTTTAAGGATTAAAATTCTAGTAACAATCACATGTGTGATGATTATCGGCTCTTTATGTTTAAAAATATGCCACGTTTTTTACTTTATTGTTTTCATTTCATTTAAGGAATTTTATTCATATACACATGTCAAGAATATTTCAATCAATAACGTCGAGTGGAAAATAATTCCATAATATAATACGCACACACGAGTAAACCTATTGATGACAATTAATTCAATATACGTATAATTTTGAATAATTATTGCGTATATTTTTATAATAATGAGCATATACACATTAGGGTTATAACTTTTTAAATTTTTTGCAAATATCAAAAAGTCCATCCCATAGTCGTATAGGCCATGAAAAAATATTAAGAAATGATGTCTTACTTTTTCGCGATCGTTAAAAAAGTTCACGCACCACACGCGATGAAGTTTTGAATATTAGTTTTTCTTTTAGGTATAAACAAATTAAATTTAATTGCAAAATATTAAGGATTTTCTTGTAATTTCATTAATAAAAAAACAAAATCTCATCAATTGAATGGAGGGCGCGAAAAAAACCGCGGTATTATGACGCTATTTCGCGAATTTTTTAAATTAGCAAAATTTTAGTGTCAAGTGATAGGTGCAATGAGGCAGTAATTCTTTTCAGCAACTAAAGATTATAATCGCGGAATTTTGGTACTTTTTCGCGGATGTTATAAATAAGTTAAATGTTGTTTCCTTCTGATATGTAGTCACGAGTGTATGATAATTTTCAAATAATTTAGATATGACGTTATAATATAAAATTTTTAAAACAAAAAAATAAAAAAAATCATTCTTGGGGGAGTTTTAGAAATTGAATTCGGTGCGTGAACTTTTTTCACCGAAATGACCGAAAAAATTGATTTTTGTTATCTGTACAACATTGCCCATAGCGTGGTGGGATGGACTTTTTTTGTCCAAAAAAAAGTTATAACCCTAATACACATCGCTCATTTACTTGTATAGTGTCATATCTCAAAATGTTTCATTTTGCAGAAAACGTGTTTAAAGTTTACAATTGAAACTGGTTGTTCATTGAAAATGGCCGGTACATACAAAATGTAATAATCACGTATTTTCTTCTCAAATGATGAGTTTTTAAGATATAAATACGAATTTTTGACACAATATAAATCATGATATAACGAAAAATGCTGCATTATTAACTCAAAAATCGCATTTTTTGAGTTATGACACTATACAAGTAAATGAGCGACATGTTTAAACAACAGTGGGATGATAAAATCTTTTTAAACATTTGCCAGTAAATAAAAATTTTTGGTACAGAAAAAGTTTTAAAATTTTTAACTACTTTTCGCATAAAAAACTAAAAAATTATCGATTATATTTTACAACTATTTTTATTATCTTATAAGGGTTCAAGTTGAAAAAATGCAGAAGAAAAATTGAATTTCTAAAAATTATAGACATTTCTGGTATTTCCTATACCGGTTTCAAACACCCCAGTTAGTGTCATTATCAGTAGGATTTTAAATGTCGGTTTGTCTTGTTAATGAAAACTGTTTTTTATATATGTGAATATTTATAGTTTCTACAGAATAAATTTTGACAGTTTCCAACACTACAATTCTATTTCTAGCAATCTCAACCTCACTTCATACTTTCTTTCAACTTTTTTGTCTCTTACATTATTTCGCAAGGGTCATTATCTGTTTCACTTCCTGATTTAATTTTGCAGTCCACTCTTATGTTTATTTTTTTCTCAAAGTTCTATATAAGCGGCTCATAAATAAATGTAATCAGGTTAAATTGTAAAGTGTTATTTAAATACTTATTGAATTGTTTCGAAAATCCATACACAGACATATGTTTGATATTGTTACAATAAAAGATTAAGTCGTTTTAGAAAATAATTTTAAATTTCATCTGTAAATTATATCTAACACTTGATTAAGAACTTTATTTTTATATTTCATCAGTTACCGTGAAAAAAATGTCAAAATTAATAGATTTTAAATATTTTAAAAAAAGTAGGTAAACGTGTTTTCTATTCATAAATCATCATTACAAATTTTAAAGAAATCAGACTAGTTCTTCATGTAGTTCCCATACAAACCAACCACCCGATATTCTCATAAATCACTCAAAATTCATAAAAATCGTAAACAATTGAATAAAATTTTGTTTGTAGGTTGTAAACGTGTACCTCGGCGAACTAATCAAATCCGATTATAATTTGACCATTTTTGGACTCAGTCGGCACACAAAAATTTCGTCCGATATTCAATTAATCGGTCTATTGTTATATTGGTATCTTTTCAAATTTTAAATTTTTTAAAAAAGTGGTTTTACTTAAATAAAAATAACTCCAGACAAAATCGAAAAATTTCTTACTTTTTGGTTTTAAATTAATGATATTTAAATGCTTTATCAATTCTACATAAAACATTTTTCAAACTGATTATCGTTTAAGAACCTAATAATCGATATAATAAAAATTTTTCAATTTTACCGAAATTAAAAGAAAAAAAGTAAATTCTATTGTTAATTTCAGAAAGAAAAAATAAAATATTAAATTCAGTTCTCTCTTTGCAGTTCAAGTCTGATCTATTACAAAGAAAATAAGAGGGTTTTAAGAAAATCCGCTGAAAATTGTAAAAGTTACATGCATTTGAGTAAAAATGCAGAAATTCAGTTTTTAGGAATTTTTAATTTATTGAGTGTAACACCAGTTTACAAATTTAAAATAATTGTTCGATTCATGATATTTAACATGCATTTTCCATATAAAATCGAGTGCTGTATTCTAAAATGAAGTCAACAAGTTCATAATTAGACAAGTTTTTAAGATATTACCCAATTAAATAATTAAAAATGTGTTTTGACATAAATAAAAATATTTCCGGGCAAAATTGAAGGATTTGTTTTTTTTTTTTTACTTTTAAATTTAAGCTAAGTATTGCTTTATTAATTCTCTGCACAATATTTTTCAATCTAATTATCGCCTTAGAATCTATTTATCGATATATCGACAAATTTATTTCAATTTAAGCGAAATTTGGAAAAAAAAAGTTAGTTCTATTGTAATTTGACTAACAATGAAGAGATACCTGTTTTCTCTTAGCTGCCTAGTCCCACATTTAGCGGGTCAAAGGGGAGGGGGAAAAACGGGATTGTTTCGTTTTTTGAAGATTTTTCACATTTCCTCAAATGAAACTACATGAACATTTTATATAGGTCGTATAGTTTTTTGAAGACCTATACAATGGTGTAACGGTCGTGTCCAAATTTGGTTTCTTTAAGTTGGTTATTGTCAAAAATGTAAAATCGTTGAGGAAGTTTATATCGAGATGTATATATACGTACGACCGCCAAATTAATATATATTAATCTAAATCAAAATTAAGCTGACCCGTATTTCTTCGTTTGGAGAAATTCCTATTAGTTCGGCTTTTATACGGATTTTCCAAAAAGCCCTTATTTTTGTATAAGGTGACAACCCTTTTTTAAATTTGAGATTGGGCAGGTAAAAAAAACAGGTTACTCTTATTTTTTCCCCCTCATTCCCATATTCAAGTTTAAGAACAATCGGTGGGTGCCCTGTGAAAGACCTTCCTTGTAAGTTAAAATTTTTATTTATTTATGTGAAGTTCAAGTCTGATTTATTACGAAGAAAATAAGAGGTTCTATAAGTAAATCCTTCAAAAATTGTAGAAGTTACATGCATTTGAACAAAAATGCGCAAATTCAGCTTTATACAAAAACAGTTGTATTTGTTTATTTCGGGTCACACCCCTCTTCAAGCAAATTTAGGTTTAGTAAAAACGGTGACGAAATCTGCTAAAGACATTTCATTCCTCTTTATTTAGACCTTTAAAAACCGTTAATACGAATATCCTAGCTGATCCTGTTTTCCAGTTATTTCGAAAATTGTAATTTTCACCTAATACCTTCAATAGTGATTCTCAAAAAAAAAATATTTATTTTAAATTTTTTATTTTACAAGCACAATTTGAAAGCTTATATATAGGGTAAGGTATTTTTCAGATTTTTTTTTTAATTTTTCTGAAAAGTTTTAGAGATCGTACAAGTCGAATCTTGTCCTAAAATCGGGTTTTTCTGCTGTTTTTTTAATTTCATTCATAACTATACTACACTATTGTGGTAAGATTTATAAAGAAAAATATCTAAACTTTATTTTTTTGTGCATAAACTATAAGTTTTATAATAATTTTTTTCTTAAATTTTCTGTCAGATTTATAAACATCGCTTTTTTACTTTGAAACAGGGGTAACTCATGAATAGTAGTGTCAGTAATAACGAAGTCGTTATCTACAGATGGCAATCTTTTTTTGGAAACGATTTGGGAATGATTTGGGAATAACGAAAAATAAACATTAAAAAATTTAAAAATTATGAATGAAAATTATTGTTGTGTCACTTGAAAATAAAAAAATACATAATTAAAAAAAGATATGAATATAGAGTCCCCGCAGAACAATGTCGGTGACGTTTTTTTCATACAAATTTGGCAAGAAAAACGGTCGACGGAAAACCGCTTGAATAAAATCAATTTTATTTTCGTGTCGGTTTCTCTCTCTCTTTTCATTTTTGATATTAAGATGTTGTCACATTTTTATAATGTGATTATTTTCGATAAAGTAAACAAAAAAATGTGATCTCTAAAAAAAAAATATTTAAAATTCTGAAAAAAAAACACAAAAAACCAATCAATATGAAAAAATTATATTGATACTAAAAAAATAATAAAATTAAATAAAAATGTGTCGAAAAAGTGAAAGAATAATGTAATTACTAATAAATGACTGAAATTCCCGCTGCCGCCTTTGTTTTGCGCCTATACTCTCTCATGACCGAAACCGTCAACCGCTCCGACATTGTTGTGCGGGGACTCATAATTAAATCAAAACAACCAGCAAAATTTCCAGCTTTCCCAGATACCATTTGTAAAACTAACACCACCTTTAAACGTCAAAAAGAATTGACTCTTGCATAGTCTTTATATATTTAAGTTTTTGCTTTGAAAATATGTGTGAAAGTTATAAAAAGTAATAATGCAGTTTGATAGATAGTGTAATTCTTAACAATTTAGAAAACAATATTTTTGAATTTGGACTTACCGTTCCAGAGTATTACAATTTTAAAGCTTTATACCCATTGAATAAAATTAATAATTATTAATTTTATAATCAACAAATATTGTAAAAATAACTTATTTCAATTTAAAACAAAAGATTTCATAGTTTTTTCATTTGTTGCTAATTTGTTAATTTCAAATCAAAACAGTTGTAAATTTTATATTTTATTGTCAAAAAGCTTGTATAATTACAAAAAGGTCATAACTTTTACTAGGAGTTCTCGTATAAAGTAGGTAGTAAAAAATCTAGTTTAGTCACGAGAATTCCTTGTAAGTTTTATAGCTTCAAAAAAGTTGTAAATTTACAGTTTTATTGGTATAAAGCTTGAAAAATGTTTGTAAAATTACAAGAAACTCGTAATTTTTACTGGGAATTCTCTTAAAATAGGAGGTAGTAAAAATAAAAATTTCTTGTCATATTACAAAGTTTTCTTTAGTGTATTTAACATTGTTTTAATTAGTTTAAATTAATTAATTTTTGTAAAATTATTATCAAAAAATAAAAATACTTACTTTTGTATCTGCGAATCAAATACTCATCCCAAAATAAAACAATTATTAAATTCATTAAAAATTGTCACACATTTTTTATTATATATTTTTTTTTAATAATTTAATTTTTTTATAATGATAACTTTCATTTCACAAATACTATTAAATAATTATATGTGTTTGTGTATAATATATTTAAAATAGATTTAAAATAATTGGAAAGAAAACAATTTGAAAATAAATGGTTATAATTTAAAACCATTCATTTATTTATTTATAAATAATGCAAAAGTGTTGGTATAATAATTTTAATTTTACTTTTAATTTGAACAAAGTAATTTTGCGGAAAATTATTAATAAATATTTTGTAATCATATAATGAGATACATAATAATAATAATAATTTATAATTATTTAAATACATACAATTTTAACATTAATATGGTTGGTTTAATAGAATTTTAATGAAAAAATTAATAGAAATATTAAGTGATGCTGAATTTAAACTGCATTACAAAATAGCAATGGGTTTTCAATAAATTGTTGTAAGATTTACCATAGAAACAAAAGAAGTAAATTAAACTAATTTACAATTTGGTTTTAAAAATCTACGACTCGCCCTGTTGCATACTTTAAAGAGCAAAATTTAGACAAACCTTTTACAAAAAACACAAGATTTCACCTTAGATATGAATCTTAATGCGTTACCACAAATCTTTGTTCTAGTGCTATTTACTTCACCTCACAACATATTCTATAGACAATTTAAGAATAGTTAATTTATTTAAAAATTATCTATAGATTCAGATAATTCCTGAATTATCCATTACCAACCAACAAACAAATAAATAGTAAAAACTCTTAACAAATTTAATTAAAATCACAGATTTAAGTGCAAAGAAAATATTTTTTAACTGATATTTTTTATTATTTTGAACCAAATTTTATATTAAATGTTATTTTTAAGAGTCCGACCGATCTGCTAAACAAAATAATGTTTCTTTGTCTGAAACCGAAGCTGAGAACAAAATTCTTTGTTAAGTTGTTAAAAAAAAACGAAGTTGAGAACAAAATTCTTTTGCTTCAATTTGAAACTTTTAACATATCAATTGTTATTGAATAAAAGTTCGAAATAAAAGTTAAAAAAATAACGAAAATCCTTTAAATACCAATTGAAATTCGGTTAAGCTTATTTAAAATTTTAAAAATGGTAGTTTAAATTTTCCTGAAATTTTTTGAAGGTCAACTGATTTGTATGCCCTCCAACCGTAGTATGAGGTTTGTCATTCCGATGGGAACCCATTGAAATATTGGTTTAGGTCCCAATAAAGTATATGAAGAATTCCACACCAAATGTTTCGCTACTGAAAAACATGTGTCCCGTAAATTTCTGAATAGGGTGGAACTAACAATAAGAAAATTGCGTTTTTGGTTTTTCTAATTTTCAAAAACTGGGCTTAGGAGGCGTGGTCAAATATTGGAAAAATGGTCAAATTTGTGGCGAGTTGCCTTGATTAAATAAACAGGCACACAAAAAAAAAAGAAGTGGCCAGACCCAGAGGGTAGACCCAGTTATTTCTAGGTTTTTGGGGTCGCTGAGTCCGAATATGCCCATAAAAAATTATTTCAATTGCCAGTTTTTCCCCTACCGCCCCCATTAACCCCCAGGAGGATTGACTTTTAACTGTCATACAAACTTAAAATTAATGTGCACTTTTATGTCCAATTGCCAGCTAAACCCTAAAATAATAACAAAACAATTATGTGACCCTTCCTTCAACCCCTAGCACGCCCTTACAACCCCCTGAAAGAGGATGAATTTTGAGTGTTTATACAAAATTAAGATGTATATGGATTTCTATGTTTTTTGGACCGCTAAAACCGAATATGACTACAAAAAGTGTATAATACCACTCCCAAACCCTCTAGTACCCCTTGTTGCACCTTACAGGGGATTTAATTTTGATTAAATTTGATTAAAGTTTTAATGAAAATTTCAAAATTAAATCCCCTATAGGGCGTAGTAAGTGGTGCTAGGGAGTGAGGGAGGGGAATTATACATTTTTTGTAGTCATATTCGGTTTTAGAGGTCCAAAAAACATAGAAATCCATAAACATCTTAATTTTGTATAAACACCCAAAATTCATCCCCCTTCAGGGGGTTGTAAGGGCGTGCTAGGGGTTGAGAATGGCGTACTCCGTTTTTCGATGTATGGTACAGTTTTCTTGTAAAATGTCATTAAAGATTGGCTGATTTTCAGCTGCTTTTTTAACAAAAAAAATTACAAATCAAATGATTTTTAAATTTTATGACATGGAAAACAAAGATATACCTTGTAGCAATATTTCTAATATAAATTTGGTTTAAAGCTTTTCATTTTAAGCCCTTAAATTCGCGGATTTCTTCATTTTTTTAAGTTTTCGCGAAATTAACCGCTAAATTAGTTCTGATAAAAAACTTGCATTTTGTAGATCATTAAGGCGTCCATGACACTACGAATAGTGGACAGAAAACATCTATGTTATATGGACCATCATGATGAAAATCGCGAAAACCCGTTTTTTTGTATATGGCAGCATCACTTTAGGAGATGATTTGAGGCTTCATCTTTTAGTATATAATGTGGGAACCTTAAACAATGAACTGACCCAAAATTTGTCCAAAAAAGTTTTCATTTGCAAAAGTTGTCTTAACAAAAACTATAATTATTGTATCGCAAACACTGAAGTAATAGTTTTTGTTAAGATAACTTTTGCAAATGAAAACTTTTTTGGCCAAATTTTGGGTCAGTTCATTGTTTAAGGTTCCCACATTATATACTAAAAGATGAAGCCTCAAATCATCTCCTAAAGTGATGCTGCCATATACAAAAAAAACGGTTTTTCGCGATTTTCATCATGATGGTCCATATAACATAGATGTTTTTTGTCCACTATTCGTACTGTCATGGACGACTTAATGATCCACAAAATGCAAGTTTTTTATCAGAGATCAATTTAGCGGTTAATTTCGCGAAAACTTAAAAAAATGAAGAAATCCGCGAATTTAAGGTCTTAAGATGAAAAGCTTTAAACCAAATTTATATTAGAAATATTGCTAAAGGTTATATATTTGTTTTTCATGTCATAAATTTTAAAAATCATTAGCTTTGAATTTTTTTTTGTTAAAAAAGCAGCTGAAAATCAGCCAATCTTTAATGACATTTTACAAGAAAACTGTACCATACATCGAAAAACGGAGTACGCCATTCGAATCAGCATGTCCGAAATATATAGAAATGATGGTCGTAACTCTTGTTTATTTTTTAGTGTTCCGCAGTGTAATTATTTTTTATGTTATTGTAATGTATTATGCATCCAATTATAAATAATGCATTATTTCAAACTTTCAAATAATACATAATGTAACCAAATATAAGTCATCCAGTATTTAATGTTTAGAAATAATAAATATGAAATACATTTTTTCCAATAATCATGCATTACGTAGCAAATTATTAGTAATGCATTATTTTTCACTTTAAAATAATACGTTGTGGAAAAAATGTTTGGTAAGACATTCTAAAATAATGCTACAAATAAGGTATATACATAACCTGGTAATGTGTTACATAATCACTACCCATTACCAAAGTTTTGCTGGTTTTTTTTTTTAAGTTTAGATGTTTGTCCATCCACACAAAAAAATTCAGACACGCGTTTTTCGTTTTTTTTTCGAGAAAATCGCATTTGGATTTTAAATTTCATAACAATTTTGTAATTTGTTTGTATTTTCTTGTTTTAACGTTGCGAATGAGTATTATTAATTGCATACATATTACTCATACGCTCTGTTGAAATAAGAAAATACAAGCAAATTGCTAAATTGTTATGAAATAGAAAATTCAAATGCGTTTTCTCGAAAAAAAACGAAAAACGCATGTCTGCATTTTTTTGCATGGATGGCCAAACATTTAAACTTAAAAAAAACAAGTAAAAAAGTTAAATTCGGCCTTGCCAAATGTAGTGATACCCTCCACAATTTAAAAAGATTATTGCAAAAAACTTTATTTAAAAGGAAATAACTTAAAAAAAAAAAAAATTTTGAAAAAAAAAATCCGCGAAAAAAAATTTTGGTAAAAAAAAATCCGCGATTTTTTTCTTTTTTGTCAAAAAATATGTTCGTACTTGTTTAAATACCATTTGGTGTTCAATTATGTTCACATATGTCAACCAGAAGCCGAATTAAAGCATTTTGTATTTTTAGGTTATGTTGAATGTACTGAAATTTTTGAGGTGTGCTTACATTTTCGATCATAACTTTTGAACCGCTGAACCGATATCGCTCAAATGCAATACCAAACTTCTCGAGAGAACTTCCAATAACTATGTTAAGTTTCAGTCATCTCTGTGCAATATTTTGTCCGCTACAGCATTTTCCACAGACAGACAGACAGACAGACAGACGGACAGACGGACAGACGGACAGACGGACAGACGGACAGACGGACAGACGGACAGACGGATCGTTTTAAAGTATCAAGTTTCTAGGGTCATTATTTTAGGAAATATAAAAAGTATAAAATGACGTTTTACAACTGAATTTTCAACAAGTAATTTTTCCATAATGTTTTTTTAATAAAATTTTTCTAGTCAAAGGTCTTATGCATTTTTTTACATAAAAAAATTACAATCCCATAAAAGTATTTCCAGAATTTTGTGCATTTTGAAGGGTATACATGGGCTCGTTCAAGGCAAATTTCACTTATTAAAAAAAAATCCCGCTTTTTAGATCAAAATCTCGCTTTTTCAACCTTTCGATCCCGCTTTTCAGTCAAAAGCAGTTGGTCAGGTTAACTATGAGGAATATTAAAAAAAAAAAAAAAAAATAGAAAAATCGGTCATCCGATTTTGGATACATCGAAAAAGTGGGCATGGTCAATTGTTCTCTTCGTAAAAACATAAGTTGGACTATGACGAACACTAAAAAAAAATAGCCAAATCGGTCCAGCCGTTCTCAAGTGATGCGCTTATCAACGAAAGACGTTTTATTTTTATTTATATAGATATAAATTATCTATTGATTTTAAGTCGATGTGACAATGTTTAAAACACGCTAACTTTAATTAAACCAATTTGAGGATGCTGAAGCTTGTCATATATATTTACTATTTCCAAATTAGGTTGGAATTGTGTTGAAGTAAAATCGGGGTGAGGTTTTGAAATGACCACTGGGATTTTCGAGAGTTCACGTGTTAAAAAACACACTTTAAATGACATTAAAACGCCACAAAAATGTTTAACAAAGTTTTTTGTCACTCAAAAACATGTTTAAACTAAACAAAAAAAAGTTTACACTTAAAAAATACTTTTTCATAAAAATTACGAAAAAGCAGCTTTTTTTAACTAAAAATAAATTTCTAGTCAGCTCTTAAAATGTGTTTTGGAGATTGTGTAGGATATTCACGGATTAGGCCCAGTCGATTTAAAGCTTTTACTTGTTGTACCATCCAACCATAATACGCTGATATACTCACTTTCCCATTCCGTATGTTACGCATCGAAATATTGGTCTGGGACCCCATGAAGTATATGAAGTGTTCCATGTCAATCGAACATTTTGAAAAACTTTTTTTTTATTTTTCTAATAGTAGCCTTCGAGATCTCCATCCCAATAAAATTTCAAAACTTTTTGATAATCCGTTCAAAAGATATACCATTTTCAAAAATTCGCCGCTTGCTCGTATTCTGAAACTTTTTAAAACTTTTTTTTTTTTTTTTTTAATAATTTGATCCAATGATCAGTTTTTATTTATTTTTCCAATTTTTATTTACAACTCATTTTAAATAATTTTAACCTAACCGAGAACTGGTAACAATGACTGTCGTCTCGTTGTAGCGAAATCGACCAAGGGCTTTGGTGGGAATCGAACCCACGACCCCATAAAGTATATATATTATTGATTTATGATCGATTCTAAGACTTTTCTAGAATGTCCGTATGTCCGTACGTCCGTCCGTCCGTCCGTCCGTCCGTCCGTCCGTCCGTCCGTCCGTCCGTCCGTCCGCCTGTATAAGACACGATGCAGTCCAAAATTAAAGAGTTAGACTCGTTAAGTTTGGCAGGAATATGTCTTTTGATCCTAGGCAGTTTAGGTTCGTAAATGGGCAAAATCGGACCAGGGGGAAAAAAGTTCCCCCTTATAGAACTTACCTATCCTCTGAAAAACGCCATATTTTCACAGTTTTTTTTTGTATTTTTGTTAAGCAAATGAAATAATTTGATGTCAGAAAAAGTTCAAGGTCCTGCACTTGGACCTAGGAAATAAAAAAAAAAAATGTTTTTTCCCCCGCCCCCCTTTTGTGGGCGTGGATATTAAAAATGTTTTTAAATAATGATAAAATTGTATTACTTAAGCTGAAAAAGCATAATAAATGTATTTGAAAACATTTACTGCATGGGTTTATGTGTCCCCCAATGACTCCTTCTGACCCCCCCAAAAAAAAAACGCCCCTGCAATTTTTTTTTTTTTTTAATTTTTTTTTATATGTTGGAGGGTATTATAGATTCGGCACAGCCGAATTTAACACTCTCACTTGTTTTTTTTATTTATTTTTTTTAAGACATCTATCTATTCCTAAAATTGTTTGCCTGGTAAGATCGTGGGATAATAATAATTACTATTTTTTTCGATTTTTCGAAAATTTAGTTTTGAAGTTTTCCAATCTATTAATCAGCTCCTACCGCTCCATCGAGCCTCTTAGATGTGTCAATAGTAGGGCCGACCCTTATTAATTTTTATTAGCAAACATTTCTTCCGAACATATCGATGACCTATCTACCCTCCATCAGGAGATACAAAGTGACATTTTTTTTTAATTTGTGCCAACCGCTCTAACTGCCGTAAGAGTGCCCCAAGAGAATTCAAATGAATGACCGGGATAAAATATTTTTTTAATCCAAACATTTTTTCAGAATCTACAAACCTCTATCTTCAACATTTAAGGGGGTCCCATACATTTTTTTAGAAATTTGTTATATTAAATTAATGGTGGCTCCTAGAGGTGTGAAAGACGATACTGGTCAACATTAATTTTTAACCTTTAACATACCTACAGCCTAGTCCAAAATCAAAAAGCTAGGCTCAAATCATATGAACAAAAAAGTTGAGGTGAATGGAATACCACCTTATGCACATGATTACAATTATTCTCCTGATCACAAATCCAGTCTCCAAACTTTTCCATTTGGTTTTTGAGAAATTTGAAATGCAAAAAAAATCGCGTTTGCGGACATATTTGATAACTCAAATCGGATGTTTAAGCTTTACTGTTGACCTATTTTGAAGTCGCCCTTATATCGGGCTCATTCGCTAAGAGTTTTTAAAAATTCCCGAAACGGCGATTTTTTTTAACTTTCCAAAACCTGATGTGATTGGAAAAGTTTGGAGACCGGATTTTTGATCAGCAAAACTGTTGTAATTAAGAGTTAAAGATCGCGTGCAAGTCGCATTTTCGATGTTGAGTTGTGCAGTTAATGACTTTGTTATCACTAATCACGACAAGAAAGGTGAACCAAATCTCCTCCGCCGTTCCGCTTAAACAAGTGAACAGTTCATGCGAATAAAGGCGAATAGACCATTTGTATAATTTTACAAATGACGATAAAAACGCAGGAAACGGCAAAAAACTAGTGTTTTTTCAACATTTTTGCATAATGCATTAATCCATTAATGCAAAAAAGTTTACAAAAATATCAGTTTTTAACCGTTTCCTGCGTTTTTATCGGCATTTGTAAAATTAAACAAATGGTCTATTCGTCCTTATTCGCATGAACTGTTCAAGTGTCGGATTAGTCGTGCAAAAACTTACCAAAAATAACGTAATCTAAATTGCATTTAACGGTGCCAACTTGTAGAGTCCACCAAATCTTACCCACCAAATCTTCTACTTGTCCTTTAGTCCGCTCAAAAAAACAACTATTTTTTAGCTTGATCAAAAATAGTGCATTTTTTTTTTTTAATCCGGCTTCGACCTTACAAATTCTTAAAAGTTGCTTCTGAAACTGTTTAGTGTGTCTTATAATTCGTAACAAATTAAAAGAAAAATCCAAGAAATGGTCATAAAACTTTCTCATTTCTTGAATATTCGATCGGACTCTTATTTAAGTGATTTTTTTTGGTTTTCATTAACTAAATATGTATTTCTTTCCCATCCTTCACTAATTTCATTTAGCCATACAAATATTTATAACATTACCATGTAATGCTCTCTACAAAATACATACAACATATAAATAATACATACTCTTAAATTGCAACTAGCAACACTAGTTAGCCTGCATATTACCAGCACTTTTTCTAACAGTTACACAAAGTATTGCCAATTAGTATGTAAGTGTGTGTGTGTGTCTTTTAAGTATGATTTCCTAACTAGAAATTAAATTTCATTATTTCAATTTGTTGTCTAACTTCTCCACCACCTGCACCATTACCAGCACCCTCCGACAATGTTGTTGATTCTTTCGTTTGATTATTTGTTTCATTTTCCAATAGAGACGATGAAGATGACGACATTTTCATTATTTCTGTTTGTGTTTCATTGTACTGCTGCCATACATTGCTAGTAGACACTTGACGTGTCTTACGTACAATGGCCTGTGCTTGTGGTCACGATGCCATATACGTACATTGTGTTTTAGCCTGGGTTTCAGTCTGTTCGATGGGTGTTATAGCAGCACGTTTCCAAAATTCTCTTACATTTTCAACAGTTTCCATAATACGTAAGAAATTTTTTCCCGCCAACATGGCTATATCTTCTTCACTCCAATTTGGATCTTCTAAGAGAGTGGCTAAAAGATCAGGATATTTCGAAACATCTTCTAAACCAATGGGAGGTAATTCTATGCCATCATAACCAGCTCCTAAACCAATATGTTGTACTCCAGCAATAGCTCTTATATACTTAATATGTTCGACTACATCCTTAAGTCTAGCCTGACGACCACAAGCTACATCTTCCGAATCAAAGGATATCATTATTAAACCACCATTTTCGGCTACCAAACGTAATATATCATCGGGTACATTACGTGTTGAATTACACAATTGTCTAGCGGCCGAATGAGAAAATATTACTGGAGCTCTTGTAGCTTGCAGTACATCTCTAGCTGTAGTATCTGAGCTATATGATAAATCTATCATCATACCTAAACGATTCATTTCTCTTACCACTGCTTTACCAAACTGCGTTAGTCCTGTATCAATTATAGCTGATGATGAACTAGCCCAGGATACATCACATTTATGTGTTAAACTTAAATAACGAGCACCTAAAGAATAAAATGAACGTAATACCCCCAGTGATGAACCAATAGCATGTCCTCCTTCTATGCCTATAACGGAGGACATTAAACCTTTACGTTGAGCCATTTGTATGTCTGCTGATGATTGTACTAAGACGGTATCCTGATGATACATATCTGTTAGGCGCCTGATTATGTCGATTTGTTCTAATGCCAATTGGACAGCATCCAAACCTTGTGCTTCACACGGTACATAAGCTGACCTGTAATGAAATGAAAGAAGAAAACGGAAATCTAAGAAACTAGCAATAAAGAAGTAAAAAAAGTTAAAGTCGGCCTTAACGAATATGTTAATACCCTACACAATGTAAACAAGTAGAAAAGTTAAAGTCGACTTGGCCGAATCTATGAATACCCTACACAATGTCCTTTTTAAGTGATAGTAAATTTTCTAACGAAAAAAAAATAATTTTTGATAAGAAATATTTTATTTTGAGTAAAAAAACTTTTTTTTTAAGTTATTTTTTGGAAAAAAAAATAATTTACTAAATATTTTGAAGATGTTTATTCAGGCTCGAGGTCATTATTTTCTTTTTTTTGTTTAAAATTTATTTATGTTGGTCATTTTTGCACGACTTAATCGACACGAGTTTCGGAATTTGTCAGATTCCAATAATTTTCTTGAAAATTATGCTATGAGAATATCATGGTATTAATTAGTAAAGAAAATAATGACCTCGAGCCAGAATAAACATCCTCAAAATATAATATTTTAAAGATCGAATAAAACAATTTTTATTTTTTAATAAAAATTAATCATAATTTAATTTACTAATTTTTTTTTGAGTGAAAAATTTTTTTTGAGTGTGAAATTTTTTTCAAGTATGTTTTTTTTTTAGTGTAAAAGTATTTTTGAGTGACAAAAATACGTTGTAAAATATTTTTGTGACTTTTGTGACATGTTTAACGGGTTTTCAACATGTGAATGTAAAACTAATCTGAAATTCACGTTTTTGCAAATAACTTTTGAACCACCGGACCGATTTGGCTGAAATTCAACACGAACCAGGCCAGGGGAGAGATAAATATATACGCCAATCTTCAGCATCTTCAGAATTGCCTTTCGAAAGTTAGTTTGTTTTTTATTTCGTAAATTCACGAAAAACCATTGCCGAAATTCAGTCTTTTGCTCATAACTTTTGAACCACTGGCTGGGTTGCAATACCAACCTGACCAGGTAAATGCCCAACATACTTGCCAAACTTCAGGAGCCTCCGTAAAGTCTTTCAAAATTTAGTGTGTTTTCAACCGACAGACGTACAGACGGACAGACAGACGGACGGACATAGCTAGATCGTCTTAAAATCGATCGAGGATCATGAATATATGAACATTTCCATTTAACTTTTGATTTTAAGGTTTAAAAAATATTAAAATTTTTTTTGAAGGCACATCAAAATCGTTTAGTACGCGTTTAAACATGCATTTAGTTAGTTAAAATCCGTTTGCGTGAAGAACTTTCAGCTGACGGCGCGAAAGTTATGGTGGTTTAAAGATTTTATTTGAAAACCAAAAGTCTGAAAATTACAATTATTATTAGAATTTAAAAAAATGAACGTGAATTAATATTTCATACTATCCCCAACACAAATTGGTTACATTATATCCTTTAACGTGGATTTATAAAGATATTTTCCCGTTAAAAGTTAGTTTTTAAAAGTTGTTATTTTGAAGCTTGTTATGCAATTTACGCGAAATCTAAAGATGATGGACCAAATTAAAGGCCATATTCGTGTTTAGCACCCTCAAATTAGTTAAGAAACTTGTGCATTATGCTAAATTGTGAATTTTTAAAAGTGATGCAGTTTCTGAATAATGAAATTTTGAGAGATGCATTAAACCCACAATCTTCAAAATTTTTGAATGCCGTTCAGTTTTGGGATAAAGCTTCATAAGTACTAGCAATTGCCATTTACAGAAATTAATTTCTATTAGCGGTTTGGGTGTGCCCTGGCGGTTTATCTGGAGACAAAATTGGCGCGTATTCAGCGTACAGTTACATTAAGTCCCAATTTTTGCACACGATCCATAATACGCATTACAAGCAATCGTCTGACGGGTATATTTTAAATCTAAATTCTTTTCACGTGAAAATACAAGCAAAAGTTTAAAATCGTGAAATGTCAGATTTTTGCAAAATTTTTGCTAATCAAAATTTTAACACGCTATATCGATTTTATTATAAAAAATTAAAAAAATTTTTGGATCACGCGATGTGCTGGCCACTTTTAAGTAATATTGCGAATGTGCCTCGCAAAAAAGTGGATTTTTGATGACTTTCACGTTTTGTCTCTCAACCTTTGTCTAGCTAGTACTCCGCTCCTATTGAGGGTACATTCATGAGACTGGTTTTAAACTGTAGCCAATTACGACAGCTATCATTCTTCTTATTAGCTTTTGAAAAGTATGAAGCGGCGCAAGTTTCCTGATAAAAAAACGACGAAAAATTGAAAATGAAGAAATTTTAATTTCAAACCGTTACCACCAAGTAACTTTTATATTATTGATGGCACATCAAATTCATAAATACATCTTTTTTGAACAAGTATAGGGACCATATATTTTAAATCTTCGGAGAATACGTTGGACGGCGCAAGTACAATTGGCCAAAGAGTACATAATTTGTATGAAATTTCAATCGACTTTTCCACATTTCGGAAGTTTGGTTGTCGCTAACTACCGCAATTTATGATTTTTGGCCTTATGTGTTTGCAAGCTAATTGCATTAGAAGTCCTTTATGCATTTCTATCAGAAGATAGTCATTTTAATGCAAATAAAAAAAGTTTTTGCCAAAAAACCAAAATTTCAAAGAAATGAAAAGTTAAATGGAAATGTCCATATATACTTTATATATATTGGTCCTAGACCAATATTTCGAGGTGTTACAAACGGAA
The DNA here is from genome assembly GCA_963921195.1 of Pegoplata infirma. Classification (NCBI taxonomy): domain Eukaryota; kingdom Metazoa; phylum Arthropoda; class Insecta; order Diptera; family Anthomyiidae; genus Pegoplata; species Pegoplata infirma. The sequence continues at coordinate 194,804,107 of OY992539.1, forward strand.
TGACAAACTTATTTATACACTCTATCACTACACCATTTCCAATTGTATTTCAGAAATTATCAATTGTATTTCAGAAATTATCAATTGTTTTTCAGAAATTTCCAAATGTATTTCAGAAATTATCAATTGTATTTCAGAAATTATGAATTGTATTTCAGAAACTATTAATTGTATTTCAGAAGTTATCAATTGTATTTCAGAATTTATCAACTGTATTTCAGAATTTATCAATTGTATTTCAGAAATTATCAATTGTGTTTCAGAAGTTATCAATTGTATTTCAGAAATAATCAATTGTATTTCAGAAACTAACCTTTGTAAAAAATTTAAAATTTCTGAAACACAATTGATTATTTCTGAAATACAATTTATTACTTCTGAAATACAATTGATATTTCCTAAAATACAAATTTAAAATTTCTGAAATACAATTGATAATTTCTGATATACAATTGATAGATTCTGAAAAACAATTAATAATTTCTGAAATACAATTGAAGGGCTTACTGCAAGAACTTTATAAGCAACATTTTAATTTTTCGTATTTTTCGCCTTCTGCTGATGTTCTATTGACAGATTTTTGGCAGAAGTCTTGCTTTAACCCTTCGTACAAGTATATTGGGAATAGAAGTTCTGCGAAAGTTCTATTTTCTACATTACCGAGTTTTTACAATAAGCCCTTCAATTGATAATATCTGAAATACAATTGATAAATTCTGAAATACAATTGATAAATTCTGAAATACAATTGATAAATTCTGAAATACAATTGATAGTTTCTGAAATACAATTGATAATTTCTGAAATACAATTGATCATTTCTGAAATACAACTCATAATTTCTGAAATACAATTGATAATTTCCGAAATACAATTGATAATTTCTGAAATACAATTGGAAATGGTGTAGAGTGGAGGGTATAAAAAGATTGCTAAAAATAATTATATTTGAAAAAAATGTTTACTTATTACAACGTAATTTTCTCATACACTGTCTCGGAACGTTAGAATTTGTCTAAATAAAAAGGTTTCGGAACATTAAAATTTTTCTTTAACATAAATACGAGAATTTTTCTAGACGAAAAATTTGGGGACTTTTCTATAGGAAAAGTTTGTGTATTTTTCTAAAGCAAAAAATTTAGAATTTTTCTATGGGAAAATCTTGACAATTTTTATATAGGTAAAATTTGCGTATTTTTATATAGGCAAAATTTTAGAGTTTCTTCTAAGAAAAAATCTGAGAGTTTTTCTATAGAAAAAATCTAATAGGGAAATTCTGATAATGTTTCGTTCGAAAATTCTGACAAGATGATGGGAAATAAGAAAAGAAAAAAAGGAAAGGAAATAATGTTAGAACTTTTTCTAAGGAAAATGTTCAGAATCTCAAAATTTTTTATGGAAAAAATGTTTATAAATCTTACAATTTAAAAAAAAAAACAAAGTCTCGGAATCTTTAAATTTTTATAAAGGCAAAATAATATAATTTTCTTCAGCGAAAATTTGTCAATTTTTCTGAAGAAAAAAATGTATTAAAATCTGAAAAGAATCACAGATGCAGTGTAGTTTTTCGTATAAAAATAATGTCTCGGAAACTAAGATTTTTCTATATGAAAATATCTCAGAATCTAAGACGTTTCTTATAAAAAAATGCTTAGAACTTGAAATTTTTTTCTATTTGATAGATCTCTCAGAAACTAAAACTTTTTAATAGAAAAAGCTGAGAACTTTTCTGAAGGAAAAATGGAAGTATCTTAACCCTTATGAACCGATTTGCATGAAACTTAATATATATATAAAAGAGACAATTCTTAGGTTGGGGTGTCTCGGTATATCGGCCATATCGGGGACTTAGGTGTTTAAAACATGCACTCAAAAAATTATGTCATTAACTGTTTGTAGTTTATTTAAAAAGTTTTCCGTTTAGTCGTTTTTAAAAGAAAAAACATTTGTTTGATGTTCAATTTTTATTAATGACTACTTCAGTCCTTTGTTTCAAAAATAACACTCTAAAAAATAAAGACTTTCATTAACATTTAATTTTTAAAGTCATTTATTTTTGTTCTTTAAGTAAAAACTACTGATTATTCTTTTGATTTTTAATGATTTGTGTCAGTAATTTTTTTTTTAAATTGTTGGTATTTTTTAATGAAATATCATTAGTTTTTACCTACACAAGTCAGTTATTTTTTTGTAGAAAAAAAAATCAAAAAATTATTTATAGAAATATAAAAACATGTTTGTATCAAGTGACTTTGGCACGATGGGTAGAGTGTCTGGCCAGAATGTAGTTGGTTGCGGGATCGATTCCCCAAAAATTTTATTAAAATTTAAAAAAAAAAAATATTTCAATAAAAAATTGTAAAAAATTACCTACAAAATCATAAATTTTTATTGTTTTCGTAGGTTTTTTTTTTGAAATTTGTTGGTAAAAATAACAGAACTATCCTTAATTTTAAATGTTTTCGTAGGTTATTTTTTTCGAATTTGTTGGTAAAAAAGAATGAAAAAACCGTAATTTTTTAATGTTTAATGTTTTTATTTTAGAAAATTTTGTCAACAGTAAAAAATAAATGTTGCTGTTTGTTAAAACAAATGAATAATTACTGGGATGGTTTTCAATTGTTTATTCACTGGTTTTAAATGTGTTTTTCATTTGTTTTTGCCTACAAAATATTTTGAGTGTGGGTCAAAAAATGACGAAAAAATCGTTTTTGGCATTTTTCAGCTATTTCATTCGAAGAAACTATATGATGTTTACTTAAGAGAAGAAAGGTTTTTTTAATGCATATCCAAAGGTGGCATAACCATACTAAAAATTCGGCTTCGTTAAATACTTTTTTATGAAAAAGTGTAAATTTTGTGGGGTATTTATATGAATACATAGACCTACGATATCCATATGAATACGAAATAATCTTTATTAAATTTAAGTCGACACTTATTTTTGCTCTAGAGGATATTCGGGAGTTATCGAAATTTTCCCGGAGGTCCACATTGTTTCATAAGGGGATAACGAAATTTTGAAACACTGATATGGCCGAAAAGCCGATACACCCCAACCTTAAAGTCGTCTCTTTTATATATATTTTAAGTTTAAGCAAATCGGTTAATAAGGGTTGAGATACTTCCCTTGTGAGTGTAAATTATTTTCAAGAAAATAATTTTCTGTTTTAAATTTATTGGGATTATGTCCGTTCCCCTAAGCTACAAGTAAAAAAAATACCATTTTCTAATCCTCTGGGTCAAGTACTGCAATTTTAACTTCTTTCAATGATAATAATACAAAAAAAAATAAATGGAGTGTTTTTATAGTTTGGTTTAGTTCTACAATGGGAATCTTTTCACCCTGGTCCGATTTTGCCAATGTACGAACTTATTGTTAGCATAGGACCATAAAACATATTCGTGCAAAACTTTAGAAGGATATCTCTTTTATTTCCGAAAAGAAGTCCTTAAACATGAACTGGATTAACGAAGATTCCCATCAATAGTGACATTTTTAGACAATTACAAATATTTTATAAAATGTAATCCTTTAAAACTTTGAAGTCTTTTTATTTGACAAAATAAAACCAATTCCATAAAGATCTATGAAACAAAAGCGAACTTTGTCTTTATCACGAAGGTACAGAGAATGGCGTCAATGTGCATCACTGGTGCTCTTCGTACTACACCTACGGCTGCATTAGAAATCCTCCTTCACCTGATACCCTTGGACATATTGGGTAGGCAGTATGCGGCTGCGACGGTAATTCGACTTAATAGCACGCTGCAATGGAGGAGCAGTGATTGTGGCCATAGCGCGATCTTGAAAAAGATAACAATACCACAAAATGTGGACTGTGCTCCCTCTTTGAGCCTCTTTGAGCGCCACTTTACCACTATGATACCATCCAGGGAGTCTTGGATGGGGGATACTCCGGGTAGTGGAGCTACCATAAATTTTTACACAGATGGATCGAGGCTGCACGAACAAGTGGGCTTTGGAGTCTATTCGGAAGAGCTTGAGTTGAGCCTGGCTCGTAGATTGCCAGATCATTGCAGTGTTTACCAGGCAGAGATGCTGGCAATAAAAGAAGTGGCTGACTGGTTGAGCTGCAATGTCTTGTCTACAACCGCAGTCAACATCTATACTGACAGTCAAGCCGCGGTCAAGTCCCTGGATTTAATGTTTCTGAAAACAAGATCTGCCCTTAACTGCCGCACGTCTTTATATGAGATGGCCAAGCAGTTTAACATCCCAGCAGAAATAAATCGAGATTTTGGCGACACAGCATCTGTTTATAGCATACCGTAGCGCATCCAAAGAGCGCTCTTAGGGATGCAGTAAAAGGAAGGGGAAAAAATTTAAATTTTTGTTTAAGATTTTTTATATAAAACTTATAATGTGTAATTATTTTTTGATAAAATTTCACACTTGCTTTCCTTTTTAATATTTTTAACACTTTTTGAATAAAAAAACATGAGTTTTAGACAAAGACACATGATTTGACTGCATCATTATTGCGCATTAATCAGCGCTGCAAAGAGCGCTTCAATCATAGCATCTTTGACCGCTGTTCCCAAAAAAAATCCCATAAAAAATGTGAAAATTAAAATTTCCGATATTTTTTTGATGTTCACTTCCGATTTTTTTTTTTTTTTCATTTTGTTTCACATAAATAAAGTTTTGTAAAGTAAAACGAATGAATTTTTTTATTATATTTTTTTAAATTTTAGTTATTTGATTTCAACTTTGAATTTACAGCATCTTTATTCTGCTTAAATCAGCTCTACAAAGATACATGAATTCACTGCATCTTTAATCTGCTTAAATCAGCGCTAAAAATATACATGAATTTACAGTATTTTTATTCTGCTTAAATCAGCGCTCTAAAGACACGTGATTTCAGTGCATCTAAAGAGCGCTGTTTCTGTGTATCCAACTAGCGCTCTAAAGTGGGACATCGCCTTAGGGAATCATGCATGAATTCAGCGCAATTGGATGCGCTCCTTTACTCAAGTTCCCCTTCCAAAAGCTGCTGAACGTTCAGCAAAATTTCTGCTGGGATACGACTCATATGGGTCCCAGGGCACAGAGACATTCCAGGGAATTGCAAAGCCGATGAGCTTGCAAGACTAGGAACTACCTTACAGGTTCCAACAGAATTGGAATGTGTTGATATGCCTCTAGAAACTTGCAAGCAAAACCTACGGCTTTGTTCTGCGACGGAGACTAATCAAAGATGGGCAAATGGATGGACGTGTGAGACAACACGACTGATTTGGCCTTCTCTTAATCAGGGGCGCACAAGTGAGCTGATATCGCTTCCAAGAGGAGAGATTTCGACGGTGGTTTCTATAATTACCGGACACTGTCTTATAGGGAAGCACGCAGAGCGGTTAAATGTGCCGTCGAATGACTTTTGCCGAAGTTGCATGGATGAAGAGGAGTTGGAAACTATCGAACACTTTATTTGCCATTGCCCGGCACTTTCTGGTCAGAGACTTGCTTCACAGGGATCTAGGGAGCTGTACGATCTTTCTGATTTGTCGGATGTCAAAATTCAACATCTAAGGAGTTTTATAAGAAGCTCAAAATGGTTTAACGACAGGGACTAGTAGGGAAACCTATTACGGTCCCGTGGTATCACAATGGACCTCAGAGTCTACGTGTGTTGACGTAAAAACGTCAGCAGCCACTTACAACCTAACCTAACCTAACCTAAGATCTATGAAAGGGTCAAGGGAAAGAAATTTTAGATTTATTATAAAAAAAATCTTAAACGTAGGATTAAACCGGAATTTTTCCTAATTTTATATATCGATATCTTGAAAATATAATAAATAGAATCAATCACTGATCAATAATATTTTCATTTGATGAGTTCCCGGATCAATATTTAGATAAGTTGCAAACGCAATGACAAACTTATATATACCTCTACTACTTAGTGTAGGGTATTAAAAAAGTTTATTTTGTAAAAGTAATTTTATCCTCCTTCCTTTAAGGGTTGCTTAAGTTTAAAAAATGCAAACTAAGCTAAATTTGTTGTAAAAGTATTTGATTTTCTAGCAAAATTTTTTTTTATTCATTTTCTGTCTTTTTTCTTAAATTATTACAAACACTTTTTGCTCTAGTTTGATTAAATTGGCATTACTTTAGTGTCATAAATATTTATGTAGTCTTTCTCTCTATACCATAATGTTTACAAAATTTGCTGGTTTACTTAGTATTTTGGCAACGACCAGAAGCAAAATGCAAATGAAATTTGAATAAAATTTAACACCTTAAATGGAAAACAAATAAGAAATTAAAGTCAATGTTGGTGAGAAAGCAAACAGTGACACAGTTCTAAAATGTTTAATGGAGGGATGAGGGAGAAAATCTTAGAATCAGAAAAATGTTTCCTATAGAAAAAGTAACGAAATCTGTCAGATTTTCACAAAAGAAAATGTAACAGAATCTGACAGATTTTTCACGTAGAAAAAGTCTCAGCATCTGAGACAAGTTTTCTGTAGAAAAAGTCTCATAATCTGAGAGATTTTTACAATAGAAAAAGTCGCAGAATCTGAGAAGTTTTTCCAACAGAAAATATCACAGACTCTGAAAATTTTGTTCCTAACCCGGTGAAAAATGTTCGTATATCTCTATATATAAATGAGTAACTTGACTGACTGACACCCATTTATCATCGACCAGCCTAAACCGCTAAAGACAGAGACTTAAAATTTGTAATTTATGTTCACCTCTCGGAAAATAGATCCACGAAGGCTGGATATTTTTCAGTGTTGATTCTATGGGGGTAAAATCTGTAAGAAAATGTGCTTTTGATACTTTTTATATTTCCTGAAATAATGGCCCACTTAAAACACATTATGTAAAAATAAAAATATCCTGTAAAAATGCTTTTGAGAAACTCCATTCCAAAGTTGGGTCAAATGGGTAAAAAAGTGTGCTTTTGGTACTTTTTATATTTCGTGAAATAATTGCCCTAGGAACCCTTAAAATTGAAATGTAGGCTCAGCTCCCTCAAAATAAGGTCCGCTAAAAGGGATAAAAAAGTATACTTTTGACACCTTTTTTTTATATCCTAAAATAATGGTCATAGAAACTTGATATTTGGAATGTTTAGTAAAAAAATATTCTGAAAAAGGTACTTTTTAAAAATTCCGGTTATTAGCGTGTAAAAGCAATAAACAAATTAACATTTGGTACAATTTATATATCCTGAAATAATGGTCCCAGGAACTTGAAATTTGATATGTAGGATCCTTCGGTAAAAAAATATTCTGAAAAAAACACTTTTTTGAAAATTCCATTTCTAAGCGGGATAAGGTAAAAAAGTGTACTTTTAGTACTTTTCATATATCATAAAATAATGATCTTTGAAATTTTGAATGTAAGTTCACCTTCCGAAAAATAGATTTACTAATGCTGGGTTTTTTTCAATGTTGATTCTAAGGGGGTAAAGTGATAACAAACTGAACTTTTGGTACTTATTTGATTTCCTAAAAATGGTCACAAAAACTTGAAATTTGGAATGTACAATCCTTGGGTGAAAAGATATTCCGGAAATGTTGTTTTTGAAAACTCCGTTTCTTAGGGAGTTATAGGGATAAAAAAAGTGTGCCTTTTGTACTTTTTATGTTTTCTGTATTTTTGGTACTTTTTTATATCCTGAAATAATGGTCACAGAAACAAAAATTTTAAATGTAGGTGAAAAAAAAAATCATTATTAAAAAAGTACTCAAAAAATTATTATTAATGGTACTAGAACGTTGAAATTTTGAATGTAAGTTCACCTGGCGGAAAATAGATTCACTAAGACTGGTACTTATTTTATTTCGTAAAAAAATGGTCACAAAGTCTTGAAAATTGAAATGTAGAATCCTTGGGTGAAAAAACATTTATGAAAATTTCGTTTCTTAGGGTTAAATGTATACATTTGGTATTTTTTATGTTTTCTGAAATAATGAAACTTGAAACTTGGGATGTAGGATTCTAAAAAATAACTTTTTGGAAATTCCGTTTCCAAGGCGGTAAAATTAATAAAAAGTGTGCTATTGGTACTGTTTATATTTCCAGAAAAATTGGTTCTAAAAACTGGGAATTTGGAATCTTCGGTAAAAAATAACATTCTGGAAAAAAATACTCTTTGAAAAACGTATGCTTTTTGTACTTTAAATATTTCCGAAAATAATGATTCTGGGCATTTGAAATTTGGAATGTCAACGTTACTAGAAAATTTAAATTTTTGAAAAAAATTTTGGAATGATTCTCCAGCCGAAATAACATTCGAGAGAAGAACATATTTTGATTTTTTTTAAATTAAGGGTAAAATATGTATGTACCTAAATTTGTAGAAGTGCGGGTAACGTGGTACTTTTTATATCTCTAAAGGCCTATTCACACCTGAGGTGAAATCTCGTTCGAACAAGATTTCGATCATATGGTCTGTATCATTTTATACACAACCATATGATCGAAATCTCGTTCGAACGAGATTTCACCTCAGGTGTGAATTGGGTATTAGATAAAAACTTTAGGATTTTTAATATTTCTTTAACGCATGTTGTAGGGAAGGGTATGAAACTTACATGGAACGAAATGGGATGAAACTGCAAACGAAATGGAATAGAATGGGGAACGAAATGGAATGGATCAAGGAACGATATTTTTCGTACTCATTTGATTTTCACAAACATTTTTTATCTATACTTTTATACCCTCCACTCTAGTGATAGAGGGTATAAATAAGTTTGTCATTCCATTTGTAACACCTCAAAATATTGGTCTAAGACCCCATAAAGTACCCAGACAGAAACTGCCAACCGTTCCAAAGAAAAAGTCTCGGCAAAGCACTTTATTTTTTGTGTAGAAGGTAGTATGAATTCGAAAAGTGCTTTTCAAGCGCTTTGCCAATGTTTTTCTATTTAAATCTGTTCAAAGTATACATTTTTTATTAAAATTTATTAATTTTCATAACAATTGGAATATTTTTTATTTCCCTGCAGGATAAGTGGCCGGTTCTTGATAGTTCTCATGATATGTCACTTATACACAATGACCTACATATTACAAACTTGACACCTTTTATATAAAAACACCTGTTTCTTTCCTGAGTAAGTGTCTTAAACTCCGGATACATACCCGTTTCGGTTTTCGGGACTTTTCCAAATTTTTTCCTAAAAGCATTTTTAATAAATTTTTTATTTCAAAACGCAAAGAAAACTGCAAACAAATTTTTTCCGGGACTTAGAAAATTGTTCAAAGTTTGTTCAAAATTTTTTTATCCTAATAAATGAGTCAATAAATTTTTTATCCTAATTTAATAAATTTCTTTATTCAAATAAACACCAAAAAAGTTGTGTCTTATGGACTTATGTATACAATTTAGATACGTCCCATTTTTTTGTTCTAAAAGTGCTATAATAGTACCATATTTTTTGTTTTTAAAGCGCTTTCAAAGCGCTTTAAAATAGCAACGGCATACCGTTTACCGTGGTTATCATTTTGGACGCTGGGAGAGTACTAAATTGTGATGCTTTCCCAGCACACAAGCGACCATAAAAGGTACTTTGCCAGCGCTCTCCCGTTCGTATTTTTCTGCCTGGGTATATGTATTGATGATCCTTGTTCGATTCTAAGACGATCTAGCGACGTCCGTCCGTCTGTCTGTTGAAAACACGCTAACTTTTGCAAGACTGTACGGAGGCTCCTGAAATTCGGCATATATGTTGGGCATTTACCTAGTCAGGTTGGTATTGCAATCCAACGAAATCGGTCTAGTTATTCAAAAGTTATGAGCAAAAGACTGAATTTCGGCACGGTGTTTTCGTGAATTTGCGCGATAAAAAACACGATAACTTTTTAAAGGCAATTCTGAGGATGGTGAAGCTTGGCACATATATTTAACGTAACCATAGGATAGCTCATATTAAATTTTAGCAAAATCGGTCTAGCGGTTCAAAAGTAATTAGTAAAATCGTAAATTAGCAAAACCGTTAAAACCGTAAAGATTCGCTTCACATTAAATTCACGTGCTGAAATAACCGAACCTTAAAAAAACAAGCTTTAAAACCATTGAAAAGCAACAAAACTACTTTAAAAAGTATTTTTGTCACTTAACAATGTTTCTAAACTAAAAAAAAAATTTACACTCGAAAAAAATTTTACACTCAAAAAAAATAGTATTTTTTTTTTTTTTTTACAAAAATTACAAAAAAATGTTTTTTACTCAAAATAATATATTTCTAATCAAAATTGTTAATTTTTTTCACGTTAGAAAATCTACAATTCCTTAAAAAGGCATCGTTCCAGTGAAAAATGTTCGATCCCGAATAACGGATCCCTTTGAAATTCAATGGAAAATATTTTAGGTAAAAAAAATTCTGTGAAAAAAGAAAGTTTGAGTAAAACCGAATATTCACAGATTCGGCCAAGTCGAATTAAACTTTTCTTTTTTACCTAAAATATTTTCCATTGAATTTCAAAGAGTAATCCCGTTATTCGGGATAGAGAATTGTAAGGGTAATTTTTCACTGGAACGAACATGATAACGAGCCAGCCAAGTAATTTAAATTTTATTGTTTAAATTATGCTAAGCATTTTTTATGAAAGACTTAAAGGCCCACAATTAAATAAAACAAAAACTCCGTACACAGAAAAAATTTGAAACAAATTTCAATCAAAATACAAACAAAAACGCGGATTCGATCATACCAATCATCAAATTATAGGTGATTGATTTAAAAATTTTACAATCAAAAATTTTTTAGATTTTGATCAAAAATTTCTTTAAGTTATGAATTGTAACCCAGGAAAATTTTTGGGAACAAATTCCTGGTTCAATAGATTCTTGAACATATTCTAGGGTAATCATAACAACATTTTCCATGTAAAATTATTTTTCAAATAAACTACTTGTTCTAAAAAACGATTGCTTTCGTGACAATTTCAAACAAAAATCATTGATTCTGGAATGTTAAGTAGAACCGGTTGCAGGGTAATTTGATGCGGTCTGGAACCAATTATTTGAAACAAGAAATTTTGCTGGAAATGTTATGACAAAATTATCAAAAAATTCATCTTTTTTGCTTTTCGATATGTTGCCAACAATCAAAAAAGTAATACCCGATTATTTTGTATATTTTTAATTAATCTATTCAAATAAATTAAAGCGAAAAAAAATCTGGTACGTTGAAATTTTCTAATTTGACAGTTAAAGAAAATAATAAAAAATTTCTTAAGAACATTGATTGACTCATTTAAATTTTGTTGATCAATAGATTTAATGGACAATTTTTGGTCAATAATTTTTTGTGTGTAGAGAAATATTTTTTTTTTAAAAATCTGGACTATAATTCTGATCCTTTTAGTATCCTGATCCTTTTATACCAGTATTTGATATTACTGTTATCGAAGTATAGAATAAGTGTCAGAGTTAAGACCTTTTTTATTACTAAAGGATTTTCCTTATCTATTTTCTTGCAAAATCGCTGCACATAATCTTAAATTTCTTATGGAATTTGTTTTAATAATTTTATTTTAATTTAAATAACAAAATCTCCATTTAAATGCACGTTTAAATGAATGTAATTTGTTATTTATTGTATTTAATTTATTTTGATTTATATGCATGCAAAATCACCAACAATTTTCCAGTTATTTAACACTACACTCTTTGATACATAAAATTCACAGAAATATAGAAATTTAAGCCACATACAATGTGTTGCCGCTAAATTTTGTTGGATTAAATGAAATAAATTCAATGCAAATCAAAACGTAGAAAAAGAAAAACATGTAAATGGCATAACTTACATTACAACAAGTGAGAGTGTTAAATTCGGCTGTGCCAAATCTTTTATACCCTCCAACACGTTAAAAAAAAAAAAAAAAAAAACAGGTGCGTCTTTTTTTTTTGGGGGGGGGGGGGGGGGGTAATGTCGGTGGGAGACAATCTTCCTGGAACCAACTGCAAGACTTTGAACTTCTTAAGACATAAAAATGTTTCGTTTGCTAAGCAAAAGTTCAAAAAACCTATAAAAAATGGCTTTTTTTAGAGGTTTGTTTAGTTCTTAAGAGGGGAACTTTTTCCCCCTGATCCGATTTTGCTCATGTTCGAACTTAACCAGCCCAATATCATAAGACATATTCGTGCCAAATTTCAGGAGTCTAGCTCTTTTACTTTGGACTGTATCGTGTCTTCCACAGACGGACGGACGGACGGACGGACGGACGGACGGACGGACAGACGGACATCGCTAGAATGTCTTAGAATGGATCACTGATCAATAATATATATACTTTATGGGGTCCTAGACCGATATTTCGATGCGTTACACACGGAATGACAAAGTGAGTATACCCCCATACTGTGGTTGGAGGGTATAAAAACATGGGAGGATAAAAGGTAAACAAGATAGCAGGTGACAGAACGACAAGGCCAAAGATAAATATGAACAAGTGAGCCTCGATGGACGGCAGTATTTTTTTTTAACGAAACAGAAAAGAATTTTGTATATGTTCAAAACCTCAGTTAATTTGGTACTATATATTTCGGTGCTTTCCACCGCTTACATCGAGGCTTTCCTGCATATGTATGGTCTTTTATACACATAATGAAAACAAACAGCCGCAAATGTTTTTTTTTTCAAACACACATGCATTTTTATGTGCGCAATGAAGGAATAAAACACAACAGAATACAATACACTATCATCATCTGATAGTGACACTAAAACTAACACCAACAACAAAAATCCACAAAAAAAAAGATTGTAGAGATAACCCACAACATGTTAGAGTGCACAGTGGGTCAGAAATTTCATATTTTGGCCAACAAAATTCGTAGAAGTAAACAAGACACCTACTGCTGCTGCTCCCGAACTGTTGCTCCTACTTCCAAATTTAAGTTCGAATACAACTCAGTAAAGACCAAAAAAAAAAAAATTATATATTCGATTAGAGTTTTATTCTAGCTCGAGGCCCAAAAATATTTCTTTTTATGATATTGTCATAATAGAGTATTTTTAATTTATTGTTTTAAAAAAGTTACTCATCTCAGAGCATATCTGTACTAGAGATGGGCGCGTGAGTGATTTGTGACTCACACTCACTCACGCTCACGACAGGAATTTTTGAATCACGCACACTCACTCACGAGAATATTTTTGCTACTCACACTCACTCACAATCACGTGAGTAAATTTAATACAACTTACACTCACGTGCACTCACGCAAGCTTCACTCATACTCACGAAACTCTTATTTATACAAAAAAAAAAAATTTCAAAAACTAAAATTTCAAAAATCTTTAAAAATTTTCAGAAAAATTTAAAGTTCAGCATAATTTTACACTTTTCTTTGCTTTTTCGGGACGAAATCTTAAGTTAAGCCAAATTTTACAATATTTTTGATGCCTTTTTTGGTACGAAAGGAAATATGAAGAGTAAATAAATCAGGCAAACTCACGCAAAAAAATCGGCTCACGCAAAAATATTACTCACGGACACTCACTCACGCAATTTTTTCCTCCACTCACACTCACTCACAATCACGTGATTAAAATTGAATTCGGTCACACTCACGCGAGATCACGCGTGAATCACGTGAATCACGCTCTAATCTGCTCATGTGCCCATCTCTAATCTGTACTAATCAGTTTCATCCCCACTAAGGAATCTTCAGCAGACTATTTTTGGACCTCGAGCTAGAATAAAACTCTAATCAAATATATGTGGCATTCCATGTCAAATCAAGCACTTTGAAAATTTTTTTTTTAGATTTTCCCAATTTTTTTTACAGTTTTTAGTACCCTTCGAAAACTCTTTCGTGGTAAATTTTCAGATTTTTTTGATGACCCGTTCAAAAGATATCGAATTTTTAAAAATTGGTAATTTGTTCCTTTACTTAAACTTCTTTTATCCATAACTTCTTCAATAATGGTCCAAATTTCAATTTTTTTTTTTCAAAATTTTTGTTTTTTTACGTCATTTAAAAAAAAAAATCCAAAAAATTCTTAAAAGCGCTCTAGAATGAGATTTTTAAGTTTTAAAACATAAATCTCATTTTTAATTATGTTTGTACTCTTCGATTTTTTTGAAATTTTTTTGTATAAGACTTCTATCGATTCTACAAATTTTTTGTCCAGTAGGATCATGGGATAACGATTATTAATAAATACTAATTTTTAAATTTTTTGAAAAAATTTTATTGTAATTTTCCAATCTTAAAATCATTTCTACTGGACCAATGGTGCGTCATAGAGGGTTCCTTTGTAAGACCGACCCCCATTAATTTTCACGTCTTAATATTTCTTTGGAACAAACTAATCTCCAATTTCTAAGGGGGCTCCCACACAAAACGACATTTATTAAAATTTGCTCCAACCGCCATAACTGCCCTAATAGTGCCCTTAGAGCAACAAAATGTATGACCGACCCATAATATTTTTTTAGTCCAAAAATTGTCTCTGAACACACCTATCCTCTATCTTTAACTGTTAAGGCGGTCCCCATACAATTTTTTTTTTTTATTTTTTGTAAATTTATTTTATTTAATCAGCTTTTACCGGTCCAATGGTGCGTCCTAGAGGAGTAATTAGTAAGACCGACCCCCATTTATTTTTATCATACAACATTTTTTTAAAATATACCTACGCCCTATCTCCACTCCCTTAATAGGCTCCCATACAAATTACAGTTGGAGCAAATTTTATAAAAATGTAATTTTGAATGGAAGCCTACTTAGGGAGTGGAGATAGAGCGTAGGTATGTTTTAAAAAATGTTGGAAGGTAAAAATAAATGGGGGTCGGTCTCACCAATGACCCCTCTTGGACGCACCATTGGACCGCTAGAAGCTGATTAATTAAACAAATTTACAAAATATAAAAAAAATTGTATGGGGACATCCTTAACAATTGGAGATAGAGGGTAAGTGTGTTCAGAGAAATTGTTTGGACTATAAAAATATTGTGTGTTGGTCATACACTTTGTTGATCTAAGGGCACTTTTGGAGCACGGTTGGAGCAAATTTTAAAAAATGTCGTTCTGTGTGGGATCCCTCTTAGAAATTGGAGATAGGGTATTAGTTTGTTCCAAAGAAATGTTAAGACGTAAAAACTAGTGGGGGTCGGTCTTATATATGACCCCTCTATGACGCACCATTGGACCAGTAGAAATGATTTTAAGATTGGAAAATTACAATAATTTTTTTTCAAAAAATTTTAAAAAATAGTAATAATCGTTAACCCACGATCCTCCTGGTCAAAAAACTTGCAGAATCGATAGAAGTTTTTCATTTTTTTAGAATTTTTCTGGATTTTTTTTTTAAAAGTACGTAAAAAACAAAAATTTTGAAAAAACAAATTTTAAATTTGGACCATTATTGAAGAAGTTATGAATAAAAGAAGTTTGAGTAAAGGAACAAACTACCAATTTTTCAAAATTCCATATCTTTCTAACGGATCATCAAAAAAATCTGAAAATTTACCACGAAGGAGGTTTTGAAGGGTACTAAAAGCTGTAAACAAATTGGGAAAATCTAAAGCAAAAAAATTTTCAAAGTGTCCGATTTGACATGGAATGCCCCAAATATTTTAAGTTTCAGACAAAACAGTGTATAAAGGTTAAAGAACTATTCTTGTAAAAAAGTTTCTTTATTAAAATAAAATTTTTTCCGTTAAAAATTTTATTTTTTTTGATGTTCCAAAAACTGCAATCTCTAAAGTGTTTTTCTTTCCACCCCATAGTGCAAAAATAAAAAAAACTTTTCACGTACCTGTATTGTATGGTTTATTTTAAATTTCGAATAAACTATATTGCAAAAAAGAAAAAAATCGCATTTCAAATTGTTTGCAAACGTGCCACATTTTAACAACACATAGTTTGAATTTTAAAATAGTTAGTTCAACAAAAAACATGCATACCCAGCTAAGAAAAACATCGTAACGGAAAACCAATTCTAGACATACTAAAATATCAGGTGTGTGTGTGTTAAATTAAACCTACAAATCCATTGTACCAAATAATGACTAGTGTACGGGTAGAAAAACATTTGCTGATACATGTGTGATATTATCTGATGTTGTGCAACATTGCTTGGGCAACTACTACATAATGTTGCATAACTTAGACGTGTAAACTAGAAGCTGTGACTTCGATGGAATAACAAGCGGATGAAATGTTAGTATATGAGAAAAAAAATAGGAAAACTGGTGAAATGTTTTTTCTATATTTAAAAAAAATAAATAAAAGTCAGATAAAAAATTAAATTTGATAAATTAACACTAAATCAGTAGATGGATATTTGGTATAGAAAAATTAACAGATTCTGAGATATTTTTCATAAAGAAAAACTCACAGATTCTAAAACAGACCGGTCTTACCGGATAGACCGGTCTTTGTTTTCGTTGACATACCTGATAGACCGGACTTCCAGTCGACCGGTCTACCTGGATATCCCGGTCGAAGTTTCTGTTCCATTATGTCTGAATACAGATGTAATTTGTAAAAAAATCTTTGATTTACAAATGGAATCTTTGATAGGTCTTTTGCAAATTACATCTGTAAATGGTGTAGAAAAACTGGGAGAAATGGATATATTATTTTCGGTTCTACTTTTAGAATTTTTTGATCCGGTTCATATGTAAACATACAGCTAAAAGTTGAAATTTGTCGGACAATGTTATAATTTTAATTTTCACTCTCAATTTTAAAGTTTCCAAAGTAGCAACATTATTAGATTTATTTTTGGTAGAACAATTTTTAGAAATTCTTAAAAACACTTATTATACTTATTGGTAACTAACCAAGTTTTCCTTGGAATATTTAACACACAATAAAGCAACTAACCAGCAAAACATTATTTTTAAAAGAATATTTGCTGCCCTCATTTTGCGTTTGTTCATGTTTTCTTTTTCATGGACCAAAAATATGCAAATTTATAAATTTTTGGGTGTTTTCTAGCATTGCTCTTCAATAGTACTGTGAAATATTTGTGTTCAATTGCCATGTCGTGTTAGGAATTTTTGCAAAGTATTGTATCGTATAGTTTCATAGTCATCATGTTTATACCCAAAAGTCAAGTTAGTATCGTCAGGTAGCCAAATAACAATTGAGTTAGTCAGTCAAGCAACCAACCAGCCAGCCAGATATATTGCTGCCAAATTCATACAACATTTGTCTAGAAAAAAATAAATTCTATCTACACGTTTCTAGGATAAAAATCTACACTATGATAGAAAAGTATGAAGAATCCGAAAAATTGTTGAAAGAAAAAAAAAAAACAATTTCAGATCCTTAAAGAAAACATAAAAATTAAAAGTATTTAAAAATATACCTGAGTAAAAATGTAAAGAATCAGTACTGATCCTAAAAATGGATCGCCAAGATTAGATCCGTTTTAATCGGACGGATACGATTTCATCAAAAAAATGGGGGTTATAAGATTAGATGAGTTTTAATCGGATAAAATTGTGTCCGGATTAAAACTGATCTAATCTTAGCGATATATTTTTCTGATCAGTACTGATCTTTCAAATCTCGGATCAGTACTGACTTTACTCGGATCAGTGCCGATCTTTCAAAACTCGGATCAGTACTGGTTTTACTCGGATCAGTATTTATCTTTCAAATCTTGAATCAGCTGTAATATATAAGAATATATATAAAGTTTTAGCTCGGGTAAAATTTGCTAATTTTTTAAAATTTTGATAACCTCTCCAACAATTTCATATCAAAAATTTATAATGTTTCTATTTTTTTTTTATTTTTAAAAACGAAATTAGGAAAACTTTTTACACAAAGTGTATAGGAATTTATAAGTATTTCTGCTCTGTCTGGCACTTGGGTTCTTTTTTTTTTATAAATTTAAGTAAGTGGAGGTGAGTTTCTATAAAATTTTAACAATTTTCCATTGAATTGAAATTTTTGATTGGCATTTTAAAGTAGCAGAGGTTTTTTTCTTGAAATTATTTCTATGTAGTTTGAACAGAATAAATAATTTTAGAATTTCCAGAAAAAAAATGTAACAGTAATTTGCATTTGAATTCAAGGAAAATTTATTCAATTACTAAACACAATCAGTTAACGAATTGAGTAAAACGAGGTGGTTGGCTATAAGAATGTTAAGCAGGTTGGTAAGGATTTTAGGAAAATATAGAGATCTAAGGGCGGATTACTCAATCCCAGCAAAACTTTGGTAATGTGTAGTGATTATATAACACATTACCGGTAGCGTATATACCTTATATGTAGCATTATTTTAGGATGCCTTACCAAACATTTGTTCCACAACGTATTATTTTAAAGTGAAAAATAATGCATTACTAATAATTTGCTACGTAATGCATGATTATTGGAAAAAATGTATTTCATATTTATTATTTCTAAACATTAAATCATGGATGACTTATATTTGGTTACATTATGTATTATTTGAAAGTTTGAAATAATGCATTATTTATAATTGGATGCATAATGCATTACAATAACATAAAAAATAATTATTTTATAAAAAAATGCATAAGTTTAAACTAGACATGGGCTCACGACAGAAAATTTCTAACGACACACACTCACGAGCATATTTTATCTACTTACACTCTCTTACAATCACGTGAGTAAATTAAATACAAAATTACTTTTTCACTACTCGTAACACCTTATATATTATCTTCTGGTATGCTATATTATTTCATTTCTCGTAACCTATAAAATATCATATATTTTACACCTTACTCGTATTCTTCGTTATAAATTTATGACTTATTTTATACCTTACTGGTATTCTATGTGATAATGTGATAATGCATTACTTTGAGTCTCATCGCCTGTTAAAATCATCAATGCTGCAATGTATAAAATAAGAGATCCTATACCTTATTTTATACCTTATTTGGTAATCTAAGTTTTGCTGGGATGTTAGCTGCTAACTGCTGATTTAACGGAGCCTTCTTTAAAAATTTATATGAAAAAGTTAAATTTAACGGAGAGTTATTTTATAACGGAGCATTGAGTTATCCAGCCTTAAACGAGTAAATATTAAGTTTTGCGGAATCAAAAAAAATATTAATATATCCACCAAAAATTGTTTCTTGTTATCGATAACACACAATTTTTTATAAAAAAATTGTGTCTAGTTATCGATACATCGATAGCACTAAATTTTCTAAAAACAATGTGTCTTGTTATCGATAACACAAAATTTTCCATAGAAAATTGTGTATTGTTACAATTTTCAAGAGAAAATTGGTTCAAGTTAGCAATATATCGATAACAGAAAACTTTCTAAAGAAAATTATGTCGCAATATTAATATATCAAAAAAAAAAAAAAAATTCTATAGACAATTGTGCCTAATTATAATTATCTATAGAAAATTGAGTCTAGTTATCGATATATTGATAACTAGACACAATTTTCTATATATAGTTATCAATATATTGATAACACAAAATGTTCTATAGAAAATTGTGCCTATTTATCGATACCACAAAATTTTCTATAAAAAGTTGTTATCGATATATCGTTAAAACAAATTTTTCTATAGAAAATGGGGTCAAGTTATCGAAATATCGATAACACAACATTTTTTATAGAAAATTGTGTATAGTTATCGATTTATCGATAACACAAAATTTGCGATAGAAAATTGTGGCTAATTACCGATATTACAATAACACAAAATTTTCTATAGAAAATTGGGTCTAGTTATCGATATTTTGATAACACCAAATTTTTTACATAAAATTTTGTCTAGTTATCGTTTATATTGTTTCTAGTTATCGATATTTTCATTGGACAAAATTTTCTAAATAATATTGTGTATAGTTATCGATATCACAAGCTTTTCTATAGAGAATTATGTCTTATTACACCGTGTGACAATTTTACATTTTTTGTTTTAGACCTGAACAAAACGTGAAAGTAGAACTCGAATAGAGTAAAACTGCGTTCTTATTTTATTATTTATACCCATAAAATTAAAGAGGACAATCTCTAGAAATAAAAACAATTTTTTGTTTTATTTTTCAGGACATATAATTGTAAAAAAATGTCCTTTGAAAATTTAATCCCTTTATATCCTTGAGAATTTGCATTTCTTTTTTTTTTGTAATATACGTTATTTCCACAGATCGTTCTCTTTGGTTTGGTTGATATATTAAAATCAATTTTTAAGAAATGTTTATATCCTTTGAAATCCTTTAAAAGAAAAAAATATGAAAAAATAAAAACTGATATCGTCTTCTTTCGTTTAATACGCATAAGTTAATGGGTAGAAATATTGAAATAAATAATTAGAAAATTTGTATATCCCTTGAAGTCCTTTGAAAAGGAGAAAATATCAAAACAGGAAAACTAAAATCGTCCTTATCATTTGCTATCCATATTGACTTAAAGAGATGGTTTGAAATATTTAAATCCAGTTTTTAGAAATTTTTATATCCTTAAAACTTTGAAGTCCTTTGAATAAGAGAAAACTTCAAAAAATGCGGACCTGAGAATACAGTTTTTCTATATACGATATTTAGTGTGACATCTGTATGGTCATGTTCAAGTCCAACAAGAAGTGCCAAGCATTTTTCTAACCTAAATTGTTTTATCGCTCAACAGTTTTTTTTTTAATATTCGCATAGTAATATGATTTTTTGTTAAGGCTTAATAAATAAAACTACTGCAACAAAATTGAAGTATGTGGTAAAGTATATAAAAGGTTTCAACATATATTTTTTGAGGAAAATATATTAGATATTTTCAAGGATATGAAAGGAAAAAATTTTCAAAGGACATTATTTACAATTTTTCGTCCTGAAAAATAAAAACAAAAAATTATTTTCGTTTCTAAAGATTGTCCTCTTTCATATGATATCCATATTGACATAAACAGATGGGTAGAAATATTTAAAAAAAAATATTAGAAATGTTTATATCCTTAAAACTTTGAAGTCCTATTAAAAGGAGAAAAGATCACCAATTGAAAAACTGAGAACGCTGTTTTTCTATATTATGTCTCTAGTTTCATGTGTATGTGGTCTGGTTTAGGTCCAATTTTGACTGTCGCACGGTGTTATCAACGAATTGGTAACACAAAATTTTCTATATCACAAAACTTTCTATAGACAATTTTGTCTAGTTATGGATACATCGAAAACACAAAATTTTCTGTAGAAAATTAGCTATCAATATATCGATAACACACATTTTTGTACAGAAAATTGTGTCTAGTAATGGGTATATTGATAACAGAAAATTTTCTATAGAAAACTATGTCCACTTATCGATATATCGATAACACAAAATTATATATAGAAAATTATGTATAGTTATCGATATATTGATAACACAAAATTTTTTATAGAACATTATGTCTATTTATTGATATATCGATAACACAAACTTTTTTATAAAAATTATTTCTAGTTATCAATATATCGATAACACAAAATTTTCTATAGAAAATTGTGTCTAGTTATCGATATATCGATTCCACACATTTTTTTTATAGAAAATTGTGTCTAGTTATCGATATATCAATAACACAAAGTTTTCTAAAGAAAATTGTTTCTAGTTATCGATATATCGATAACACAAAATTTTCTAAAGAAAATTGTGTCTAGTTATCGTTATATAGATAACACAAAATTTGCTAAAGAAAATTGTGTCTAGTTATCGATATATCGATAACACAAACCTTTCTAAAGAAAATTGTGTCTTGTTATCGATACATCAATAACACAAAATTTTCTATAGAAAGTTATGCCTAGTTATCGATAACACAAAATGTTCTTAAGAAAATTGTGTTATATCGATAACACAAAATGTAATATAGAAAAAATCTGTCTTACTGCCGATATTTTGATATCGATATATCGATAACGAAAATTTTTCTATAGAAAACTGTGTCTAGTTAACGATTAATCAATAACACAAAATTTTATATAGAAAATTGTGTCTAGTTGTCAATATTTAGAAAATTGTATATAGTTATCGATATATCGATAAATCAAAATGTTGTTAAGAAAATTGTGCCTAGTTAGCGAAAAATCGATAACACTAAATTTTCTATAGAAAATTGCGTCTAGTTATCTATATATCGATAACACAATATTTTCCATAGAAAATTGTGTTTAGTTATCGATATAGCTAACAGAGAAATTTTTTATAGAAAATTGTGACTAGTTATCGATATATCGATAACACTAAATTTTCTATACAAAATTGTGTCTTGTTATCGATGTATCGATAACACAAAATTTTCAATAGAAAATTGTGTCTAGTTATCGATTTATCGATAGCACAACATTTTTTATAGAAAATTATGTTTAGTAATCAAAATACCGACAACACAAAATTTTCTATAGAAAATTATGACTAGATATCGTCAACACAAAATTTTTTATTGAAAATTGTATCTAGCTATCGATATATCGACAACACAAACATTCTCTATAAAAAATTGTGTCTAGTTATCGATATATCGATTTTCTCTAGAAAATTGTGTCTAGTTATCTATATATCGATAACACAAAATTTTCTGTAGAAAATTGTGGCTAGTTATTGATATATCGATAACAAAAATTTTCTATAGAAAATTGTGTCTAGATATTGATAACAAAAAATTTTCTATGGAAAATTGGTTATAAAATTTTTTTTTTAGAAAATTGTGTCTTGTTATCGATATGTCGATAACACTAAATTTTCTATAGAAAAATGTGCTAGTAATTGATCAATCAATAGCACAAAATTTTCTGAAGAAAATTGTGTCCAGTTAACGACATGTCGACAAAATAAAATTTTCGAAAGAAAATTTTGTCACATAATCGATATATCGTTAACACGAAAATTTCTATATATGTATAACAAATTATGTCTAGTAATCGATACATCGATAACAAACAATTTTCTTAAGAAAATTGTGTCTCTTTATCGATATTTCGATTACAAAAAAATTTTCATGTTTAGTTCTATTATGTTTAAATATCGATAACAAAAAGTTGTCTATAAAAAATTGTTATATTATGTTTAAATAATCTATTGTGTTTAGTTATCGATAACAAACAGTTTTCTATAAAAAATTGTGGATAGTTATCGATGTATGCATAACACAAAATTTTCCATAGAAAATTGTATCTAGTTACCGATATATCGGTAACACAATATTCTATGGGAAATGGTGTCCAGTTATCGATATATCGATAACAAGACACAATAACGAGAAACAATTTTCTTCAGAAAATTTTGTGTCCCGCAATCGATGACACAAAATTTTCTATAGAAAATTGTGTCTAGTTATCGATAACATAAAATTTTCTTACAGTATTACATACTGTGTATAGCTATCGATAAGCGATAACACAATTTTCTAAAAAATACTGTGTCCAGTTATCGATATCACAAGCTTTTCTGTAGAAAATTGTGTCTTATCAATATATGGCTAACACAAAATGAACCACAGAATTTTGTGTCTTTTTATCGATATTTCGATATGCCGATAACACGAATTTTTCTGTAGAAAATTTTGTAAAAAATTTTCTGCAGAAAATTTGCTAGCAATATATCGATAATAAAAAAAATGTTTATAGCAAATTTTTTTATAGAAAATTGTATCTAGCTACCGACAACAGAAAAATGTTCTATAGAAAATTGTGTCTAGTTATCTGTATATCAATTTTCTATAGAAAATTGTGTCTAGTTATCGATATATCGATAACACAAAATTTTCTGTAGATAATTGTGTCTAGTTATCGAAATATCGATAACACCAAATTTTCTATAGAAAATGATGTCTAGTTATCGATAAATCGATAACACAAAATTTTCTATGGAAAATTATGTCCAGTTATCAATATATCGATAAGAAAAATTTTCTATACAAAAATATCTCCAGTTATCGATATAACGATAACACACAATTTTCTGTAGATAATTGTGTCTAGTTATCAAAATATCGATAACACCAAATTTTCTATAGAAAATGATGTCTAGTTATCGATATATCGATAACACAAAATTTTTTATAGAAAATTATATCTAGTTATCGATATATCGATAACACAAACTTTTCTATTTAAAATTTTGTCTAGTTATCGATATATCGATAACACACAATTTTCTATAGAAAATTGTGTTTAGTTATCGATGTATCAATAAAATTTTCTATATAAAATTGTGTCTAGTTATCGATATATCGACAACACAAAAATTTTATATAAAAAAGTGTATCTTGTTATCGATATATTGATAACACAAAATTTTCTATAGAAAATTGTGTCTAGTTATCGATAACACAAAATTTTCTATAGACAATTGTGTCTAGTTATCGATTTGTATCGATAATACAAAATTTTCTATAGAAAAATGTGTCTAGTTATCGATATATCGACAACACAAAAATTTTATATAAAAAAGTGTAAAATTTTATATAAAAAAGTGTATCTAGTTATCGATATATTGATAACACAAAATTTTCTATAGTAAATTGTGTCTTCTTATCGACAACACAATATTTTCTATAGAAATTTGTGTCTAGTTATCGATTTGTATCGATAATACAAAATTTTCTATAGAAAATTGTGTCTAGTTATCGATATATCGATAACATAAAATTTTTAATAACACAAAATTTTCTATAGAAAATTGTGTATGGTTATGATATATCGATAACACAAAATTTTCCAAACAATTTTCTATAGAAAAATGTGTTTAGTTATCAATACATAGTCGATATATCGATAACACAAAATGTTCACTAGAAAATTGTCTGATTTATCGATAACACAAATTATAAAAAAAAAGATGTAAGTAATTGATATATTAGGATCTGAGCCTTTTTCTATAAAGAAAATTGTTCCAGGATTTGAGATTTTTATACCCTACACCACTCTTTGGTACAGGGTATAATGAGTTTTTGCTGTGTTTGTAACTACCCTAAATATTGGTCCCATACAGACATTTAAGTATACGAATTGACGTAGAATTACTTTTTGAGCCGATTAAGCGATGTATCTCCGTATGTCCCATAAACGGCGTAAACACGATACAGGTAGCAACTTTAAATCAATTGACTTGAAATTTGGAACTTAGGGGTATCTTGGAGCAAGGACGAAGCCCCTTGAAATTGAAAAAAAAATACGTTCATGTTTAGACATAGCCCCCATACAAAGGTTCCCTTGAATTTAGGCTCAAATTATTTAAATAACCGTTTTATAATAGAAATATCCTTTTAAAATTTGGCAGATATGCGTGTTTTTTGTATCACAACTTTAAATTTTAAAGGAATCGGACCAATTCTTCTTGTTATCCCCATACAAACCACCCACCCGATATCCTCATAAATCACCAAAATTTCATAAAATAGAAAATATTTTATTAAAATGTTGTTTATGTGTGTCTAACACGTACTGTAATAACACAATCAAATCTGATTATAATCACACCATTGACTTAGCCCCATATTAAAATTTCACCTGATATTCACCAAAACCGGTTTGTTGGCAAAAAAAGAAGAAGAATATTTCACTTATATTTAGTTTGTGAGTGTTTTCGGTCCATGTTTGGACTTAGGACCCACTTGTGTTGGGGGTTTACCAGCTACAATTTTCTTACTGGTTTTAAGTAGAAAAGAGGTCTTAGAATTTCTAACTTTTTCTCTTATTTACCTTTTCTCTTATTTGAGACTCTTTGATTTTGAAAAACTTCGCAGGTTGTGAGACTTTTTCTTTAAGAAAAATGTCTGAGACTTTTGGTAAGGGAAAATGCCTCAGTATTTGTGACGTTTTCTATAGTAAAAACGTCTGCATGATTTTTTTAAGTTAAAAATATATTTGAAAATTTATGATTTTTTTATAAGGAAAATGTCTTTTAATCTGAAACATTTTCGATAGAAAAAATGTTTCTGAATCTATGAAATAAAAATGAAATAAATGAAATGGAAAATTTTTTTAAAAGAAGTTCATAATCCTGCTCTTGCACCCAGGGGATTATAAAATGTCGATTTTTCGGTCCGCTCCTTTTGTGGGCGTGTATATAAAAATTTGTAAATAAGGACAACATCGTATTATTTTAGTACAAAAGTCAGTCCGAGTGATTTTGTAAACATGTTGTGCAAGAAAAAAGTGTCCCGAGGACTCCAGCTGACCACCCGCCAAAAGAAGTCCCTTATTTTTTTTTTAGTTTTTTTTTATGTTGGAGGATAGTAAAAGAATTGCACAGCCGAATGTAACACTCTCATTTGTTTTTTTTTAACATTTCCATATTTTATATACACAATACTTTTCAATTTCCTTTGTTGAAAAAAAGAGAATTTTTAAAAATCAAATTATTTCACAAACCACAGAAAAAACTATGCCATACATCATTTTCTGTTTGCATTTTTTCTCTACGTTAAAATTTTTTAATATTCTTTTTCGAGTTTTTCATTTAAAAATTCTTTCTTTCTCTTCCTTTTTCTTGCCACTTGACACTTACCATACTTGTACGCCCACATGTCCCTGCTTCAAACGTTCCATATCCGTTTGGGCCCATGCCGGTCGTACCCACATCGATTTATGATTTATATCATTGCTAACATGTACCAACTCCAAACTGCTATGTGCATATTTTCGTACATTCCAGGCGAAATTATTATGCCCATCGACCAGTGGTACCTCACGCAATATGCGTGTTACAATTTTCAGTCTTTGTGTGTGTGAATTGCGACTTGGTGCCATAACAAAATGTTGATACAACAGAGTGGCAGCCACCGCCAACAGACCCAGTGCAACAATCAATGTTAATACAATAACACATGAACTGCGACCAACAATTTTATGCTGGCCATTGTCCGCACCATGACGATGCCGATGATGTAGATGACTATTGTGATGATGTTGCTGCAGTTGCTGTTGTTGTTGCTGTGATGCTTTTGATTTACGTTTTGCTTTTGTAGATGCATCCACGATGGTGGCATCGATGGTGGCATCTGACGGTGATTTAGTATCATTGAAATTAACTTTTGATTTTTGTATACTTGATATTTCACCGCCAGAATCACTGTTGGATGTTGAATTTTGGCGGGATATGGTGCGGCGTATATTAGAGTGTTCGGTAACATCAGGTAAACCGCCAAAACCGGTGGTCTGAAAAGAAATTAATACACAATAAATTAAATTGTAGATGAGGTTGGAATACTTATTAAGTGATAAATTAGAAATTTTCAGAATTAGTAAATAAAGTACTGGCAGAGCACTGTTCATTTCAAGACCATAATTCTGGTTATACAGAAAGAAGCTTTAGAAATATAAAAATAAAAATTACATCGGAGGGGAAACTATG
The DNA here is from genome assembly GCA_963921195.1 of Pegoplata infirma. NCBI lineage: Eukaryota > Metazoa > Arthropoda > Insecta > Diptera > Anthomyiidae > Pegoplata > Pegoplata infirma. The sequence goes on from OY992539.1 coordinate 194,831,408, forward strand.
AATAATTCTCTCCATGAACGATTAATCAGTGAAATTTTAATACAGTCATTTCACATAACCTAAGAATTTTGATTTCAACAAAAAATTGATTTGATTTAAAAATTTTAACTATTTTCCTGAAAACTTTTTAAAGAAACTATAAAGTTTAATGCATTGAACCCAAACATTTCTCTTTATAAGCAATGCATTAAAAATCATAAAAATATTTATTTTTATAACATTTTTTCCCTCAAAAAACTTTTCAATTTAATTAAGAAAAAAAAAAAACTCAGTTTATAAGTATGTCACGCATTTGTTATTTTCATGTTGCAAAAAAATACTTCTTCATTCTTTTAACAAAAGAACAAATAACATTTTTTTCTATGTTCATAGATGTTGTGTTATTGTCGCGTCAATCCTTTTTAATGAAGTTCATATTTATTTTCTACACTCAACGCTGTTCTAATTAGAAAAACTACAATCAACAGAAATGAAGAAAAAATATATATTTTTTAAGCAATTTTTCTTTGCTTTTTGTTGAAACAAAATTTAAAAAAAAAAAAGTTTTAAACTCAAAGCAAACAACATCATGACAACGTGAACTGTTACACTATTTTTAAAAGAATATTTGGAAAATCGATAACTTAACAATTTTCTATAGAAAGTTTTGAGTTATCGATGTATTGGAAACAAGACATAGTAATTTTCTATACAAAATATATATATATCGATAACTTTACATCGATAACTTTACAATTTTTTTTTTTTTTTTATTTTATTAAGAATTACCATATAATTACAAATCATATACTAATTTTACCTAACCGAGAACTGGTAGCAATGACCTTCGTCTCGTTGTAGCGAAACAGACCAAGGCCTCTGGTGGGAATCGAACCCACGACCCCACGACCCCCAGACTCATAGGCTAGCACGCTACCAACTAGCCTACTGGGGCGCCTAACTTTACAATTTGCTATACACAGTTTTGTGTTATTGATAAATCGATAACTAGACAAAATTTTCTAAATACAATTTCTTATTATCGATATGTTGTTAATAAGACACAATTTTCCAAAGAAAGTTTTGTGTAATCGATATATCGAAAACCATACACAATTTTCTATAATAAATTTTCTGTTTTCGATATATCGATTAGTCGACACACTTTTCTAAAAAAAAAATTGTGTGTTATCGATGTGTCGATAACTAGATAGAACTTTCTAAAGAAAATTTTGTGTTATCGATATATCGAAACTATACACAATTTAATTTAGAAAATTTTTGCGTTATCGATATATCGATAACAAGACACAATTTTCTATAGTAAACTTTTGTATAGAAAATTTTGTGTTTTTGATATATCGATAACTAAAAACATTATATAGTACATTTTGTGTTGTCTTTATATCGATAACTGGACACTAATTTATTTAAAAAACTTTGTAATATCGATATATTGATAACTAGGGATGAGTTTTTCATGCACTACCCTTAAACCCTTAAAATATGCACTAAAAAATAAAATGTGTGCAATAAAAATCTTGTTTTCAAACGAAAAACTTCTTTAAAAGCAAAAATAGCGCCGAGTTTAAAATATAAAATCGCTTCTGAAACAAATAAATTTCAATTCGTTTTTTTAATTTTTGCCAAAATATGCAAAAATATGCAAAATATGAACAAAATATGCAGTTAAAACCAAAATATGCAAAAATATGCATTTTCAACAAAATATGCAAAAAAAATCGATGCCATTTTAAAACAAATTTCTTGATTCAGAAAGATAATTGGTCGATATCATTTTTTGAACATCGACAAAAAACATGCATTTGTATGGAAATAACATCCCTATTGATAACTAAACGGATTTCTTTTTTTTTCTTGATATTTATTTACACACAATTATCTACAAAATATTTGTGTTGTCAATATATCGATTGCTCGACACAATTTTCAAAAGAAAATTTTGTGTTAGCGATATATCAATAACTATAACTATAACTATAACTATAACTAGAGTACGGAGTACTCTGTGCCAAAGAGTGAATTTATCTATTTTTGGAGATGGGACTATGCAGTACAAAGTACTACGACATTGTGTCGGAGCCTTAATTTTCTATCGAGTGGTGCTATCTTATCGATTTATCGATAACTACTCACACTTTTTTAATAAAAACAAGTGAGAGTGTAAAATTCGGCTGTGCCGAATCTATAATACCGTCCAACAGATAAAAAAAAATTAAAAAAAAAAAAAAATTGCAGGGGCGTTTTTTTTTGGGGGGGGGGTCAGAAGGGGTCATTGGGGGACACATAAACCAATGCGATAAATGTTTAAAAATTGATTTATTATGCTTTTTGAGCTTAAGTAATACAATTTTATCATTATTTAAAAACAGTTTTAAAATCCACGCCCACAAAAGGGGGGCGGGCAAAAAAAAATATTTTTTTTATTTCTCAAATCCAAGTGCAGGACCTTGAACTTTTTCTGGCATCAAATTGTTTCATTTGCTTAACAAAAATACAAAGAAACCTGAGAAAATATGGCGTTTTTCAGAGGTTAGTTAAGTTCTTCAGAGGGGAACTTTTTTCCCCCTGGTCCGATTTTGCCCATTTACGAACTTAAACTGCCTAGGACCAAAAGACATATTCCTGCCAAACTTAACAAGTCTATCTCTTTTATTTTGGACTGCATCGTGTCTTATACAGACGGACGGACGGACGGACGGACGGACGGACATACGGACATTCTAGAAAAGTCTTAGAATCGATCATAGATCAATAATATATATACTTTATGGGGTCCTCGATCGATATTTCGATGCGTTACAAACGGAATGACAAAGTGAGTATACCCCCATACTGTGGTTGGAGGGTATAAAAATGTTCTTAATGATCTATCGATAACTACTTACAATTTTCTATAGATAATTTTGTATTTTCAATTCATAGATAACCATTTTCAAAAGAAAACTCGTAAATTTATCGATAACACAAAATTTCCTTGAAGGTAGTTATTGATGGTATAGATCTCCATAAATCGCGTCTAGATATATAATTTTCAAAAGAAAATTCTACTAGTAATCTAAGCATAGATAACACATTATTTAATAAAAAGAATTTTATGAGTTATCGATGTATCGATAACACCAAATTTTCTATAGAAAAATGTACAAGTTATCGATATTCTATAAGAGGAAAGTTTCTATTGTATTGTACTACTAGTTTTTAATACATGAATAACACAATTTTTTTCAATAGAAAATTTTGTTATCGGAATACAAATTGCAAAAGATTTCCATAAAAAATGTTATAAATTTGCTATGTATCGATAACACAATTTTTCTTATTAAAAGCTGTATAAGTTATCGACATATCGATAACAGAATTTTTTCTACAGAAAATTGTATAAGTTTTCAATATATTGATAACACAAGATTTTCTATAGAAAATTATATAAGTGTTAGAAATATCGATAAAACAAAATTTTCTTTAGAAAATTTTATAAGTTATCGATGTGCAAATAACAGAAAATTTTCTCTAGAAATATTTATAAGTTATCGTTATATCGATAAAGGAAAATAACACAAAATTGTCTATAAAAAATCTATAAGTTATCGATGTGTTCAGAACAAATTCCGTAAGTTATCGATGTATCGATAACACAAAATTTTCTTTAGAAAATTTTATAAGTTATCAATGTATATTATTGTTTTATTAATATATTTATTAAATTTTCAATTAAAAATTTTGTATTATAACTACGTCGATAACCAATAACATTTTCTATAGGAAATTTTTCGACATCGATATAGCTTATCGATATACAATTTTTCGTTATCAATATAACGATAACTTATACACTTTTCCATAGAAAATTTTAGTTTGTCGGCAACTTAAACAATTTTCTATTGATGATTTTCTGTGATTGATTTATCGATTATTTATACAAAATTCTAAAGAAAATTTTGTGTTATCGATGTATGTTTTTTTTTTTTTTTTTTATAAAAGAAGCAACACTTAGGCAGTACTGACTATTAATCTATATCTATATCTATATAATATTATAAAGGGGTAATGTTTGTATGTTTGTTTTTTTGTTTGTTTGTTTGTAGAGGGTAATCTCCGGAACTACTTATCCGATTTTAAAAATGTTTTCAGCAATATTTAAAGTGTTCCTCCAGGATGGACATAGGCCAGGTTTCATCGACCACGCTCACTTCTACGCCCACTTTTGGACAAAAAACGTAAAATTGAAAAATCTCTAAAACTACTAAACCGATTTCAAAAATTTTTTCACCAATACATACTTGGAATCGTCCTTCATGGTGAACACATGCTGGGTTTCATCGACCACGCCCACATCTACGCCCACTTTTGGTAAAAAACTTAAAATTTAAATATCTATGAAACTACTCATCCGATTTCAAAAAAGTTTTCAGCAATATTTAGAGTGTTCCTCCAGGGTCGACATAGGCTAGGATTGACGACCACGCCCACTTTTACGCCCACTTTTAGTCAAAAAACGTAAAATTTAAAAATCTCCACAGCTACTGAACTGATTTAAAAGTTGTTTTCACCAATACATGCTTGAAATAGTCCTTCATAGTGGACATATGCTGGGTTTCATAGAACACGCCCATTTCTTCGCCCACTTTTGGCCCAAAAACTTAAAATTTAAATATCTATTTAACAACTCATCCGATTTCAAAAATGTTTTCACCAATAGTGTTCCTCCAGGGTGGACATAGGCTAGGATTTATCGACCACGCCCATTTATACGCCCACTTTTTGGCAAAAAAAACTAAAATTTAAATATCTCCAAAAATGTTCATCCGATTTCCAAAATTTTTTCACAAATACTAGGTCCTTCAGAGTGGAAATATTCTAGGTTTTATTGACCACGCCCATTTCTTCGCCCACATTTGGCAAGAAAAACGTTAAATTTAAATATGATCAAACTACTCATCCGACTTAAAAAATTTTATCACCAATATACATATATTAAAAATGGTGCTTCAGGGTAGACATGGGTTAGCTCTCATCGACCACACCTACTTCTACGCCCACTTTTGGCCAAAAAACGTAAAATTTCAAAACATCCAAAACTTCTCATTTAAAAATTGTTTTCTCCAATATTAAGAATGGTCCATCAGGTTAGACATAGGCTACGGTTCATCTACGTAAAATTTTTAAATATACGAAACTTATTATGAGATTTCAAAAATGTTTTCACCAACATTTAGAATTTTCTTTCAGGGTGAGTTAGGGAAGGTTTCATTGATCACACCCATTTTAAAGATCACTTTAGGTTAAAAACGTAAAATTTTAAATTCTACCGGACTGCTCATTTAATTTTAAAACATTCTGAAAAATGTCCTTTTTGGAAATTTCTATTTTACTGGGGCAAATACGTGCAAAGTAGTGAACTTTGTAACTTTTTCTATCTCCTGAAAAGTTGGTCATAAAAAGTTGAAATGTTGGATCCTCCAGCCCAAAAAATCATTCAGAAAAAGAACCTTCTGGAAATTTAGATTTTAAACGCGATAGGGGTAAATTATTGTAATGTGGTACTTTTATTTTTTTTTTTTTAAAGAACAAAGCCTACATGGAACGAAATGAATTGGAATTCAGAACAAAATGGAATAGAAAGGGGACCAAATGAATAAAAAAGGAAACGAAATGGAATAGAACGGGGAACGAAATGGAGTGAAACGGGGAATGAAATGGTTTCAATAATGACGATATAAGGGCTCGAAAATTTTCAAGAACATTATTTACCGAAACGAACATGTTTCCAAGCTAAACGGGGCTGTTTTAATTTTATTGTTTATTTTAAATAGTTTTTATAAAAGACTTTAGCGATAAAATTTAATAAAATAAAAATTCTGTTGGGGAGAATTCTAGAAATGGAGACTCTAATCCTGATTTTTCTTTAATCAGGTATTTAATATTACCGGGGGCGAAGTTCCGGACGGGCCTGCTAGTTACTAATAAATTATGAAATTTTTCACCTGAAAGTTTTCTATAGAAGATTTTTTGTTATCGATTTATCAATAATTTTTTAAATTTTTTATAGAACATTTTCAGTTATCGATATAACGATAATTTATACAATTTTATTTAGAAAATTGTCTGTTATCGATAACTTATACAATTCTCTATATAAAATTGTCATTATTGATAACTTATAGAAATTTATAAAAAAAGATTTGTGTTATCGATAACTTATACACTTATCTTTAAAAATTTTGTGCAATCGATACATCGAAATTTATAAAATTTTCTGTAAAAATATTCTGTTATCGATAATTCGTTAAATTTTTATAAAAAAATCCGCTATCGATAACTTTTAGAGATTTACAGACAATGCTGTGTTATCGTAATATTTTATAGAATTTTATAAAGAAAAAATTGTGTTATCGATAACTTATACAATTATCTTTAGAAAATTTTATGCGTTTGATATATCGAAATTTATAAAATTTTCTGTAAAAATATTCTGTTATCGATACATCGATAATTTGTTAAATTTTTATCAAAAATTCCGCTATCGGTAACTTATAGAATTTTTTACAGGCAATGCTGTGTTATCGTAATATCGAAAACTAATACATTTTTTTTATAAAAAAATTTCTTTATGGATATAACACTTCTCTACAGAAAAAGTTCTATTATGCAATTTTATATAAAAAAAAATGTGTTATCGATATATTGATAACTTATGCAAAATTTCTATAGAATATTTTGTGTAATCGATATATTGATAATTTATACAATTTTCTTTATAAAATTTGTACTATCGATAAATGGATAACTTATACAATTTTTTTAGAAAACTTTGTTCAGTCGATTTATCGATTCTATTTTATAGAAAATTTTGTGTTACCGATATATTGAAAACTTATTCAATTTTCTATAAAAAATTTTCTGGCGAAAATTTTATAAGTTAGCAATGTAGCGATAACACACAATTTTCTGTAGAAAATTTTTAAAGTTATCGATGTATTAGAAGAACAAAAATTTCTGTAGAAAATATTACAAGTTATCGATATTACGATAATATAAAATTTTTTATTGAAAATTGAATAATATATCTTTATATTGGTAGCTAAAAAATTTCTATAGAAAATGGTATAAGTTTTCGATACCACAAAATTTTCTATTGAAAATTTTACAAGTTGACGGTATACTGATTGCAAAAAATTTTCTTTAGAAAATTAAATAAGTTTTCTGTATATCGATAACAAAAAATTTTCTATTTTTATAAGTAATGTATATATCGATAACAGAAATTTTTCTATAGAAAATTTTACAAGTTATAAATATATCGATAACACAACATTTTTTATAGAAATTTTAATAAGTTATCAATATATCCATAACAGAAAATTTTCTATATAAAATTGTGTAAGTTTTCGTTATATATTATTTTAATACAAATTTGTATATGTTATCGATATATCGATAACGAAAAATTTTCTATAAAAAATTGTGTATACAAATTCGTATAAAAAATTATATAATTTATAGATAAAACGATAACAAAAAAATTGTTATAGAAAATTATATAATTTATAGTTACATGAATAACACAAAATTGTTCATAGAAAAATGTGAAAGTTATCGATTTAGCGATTATTCAAAATTTTCTAAATATAATTTTATTAGTTTTGGATATATCGATAATACAAAATTTTGCTTATGCAATTATATTAGTTATTGGCATATCGATAAAACAAAATTTTCTATTGAAATTTGTTTAAGTTATCGATATATTTATCACACAACATTTTCTATAAACATTTGTTAAAGTTATCGATGTGCCGATATCACAAAATTTTCTACAGAAAATTATTATAAATTAACGATAATACAAAATTTTTTATAGAAAATTGTATAAGATATCGAAATATCGAAAACAGAAAATTTTCTATAGAAAATTGTGTAAGTTATCGATATCCAAACAACAGAAAATGTTCTAAAGAATATTGCATAAGTTATCGATATACCGATTTTTACAATTTTCTATAGAAATTTTTACGTTTTTGATATGTCAATTACTTACTCTATTTGTATAAGCTATCGACATATAAAAATTATATAAGTTATCGATAACTGAAAATTTTCTATAAAAAAAAAAAATAAGTTATCGATGTATCGATTACACAAAATATTTTAAAGAAAATTGTATTAGTTATCAATTTATCTATAACACTTAATTTATTAAATGTTTTCGACATATCGATAACAAAAAAATTTTATTTAAAAAATTGTATAGCTTATCGAGATGTCAATAACCGAAAGTAAATTATAGAAAATTGTAGTATAATTTTACGTTATATAGAAAAAACAAAATTATCTGTAAAAATTGTATAAGTTATAAATATATCGATAACGGAAAATTTTGTGTAGAAAATTGTATAAATTTTTGCTATAGAAAATGGTTTAAGTTATCGATAAATCGATTGCACGAAATTTTCTATAGAAAATTTGTTTTCGATATATCGATAACATAAAATTTTCCAAATAAATTTTTATAAGTTATAACACAAAATTTTCTTTAGAAAATTGTATAAGTTTTCAATATATCGATAACATAAATTTTTCCAAAGAACATTTTATAAGATATCGGTATATCGATTACACAAAATTTTTTATAGAAAATTGTATAAGTTTTCAATGTATCGATAACACAAAATTTTCTATAAAATAGAATCGATAAATCGACTGCACAAAGTTTTCTACAAAATATTGTTTAAGTTATCATTTTATCGATAGTACAAATTTAATATAGAAAATTGTATAAATTATCAATATATCGGTTACACAAAATATTCTATGGAACATTGTATAATTTATCGATAAGTTATCGGTTTTCTATAGAAAATTGTATTAGATTTCGATATATTTATAGCAATAAACTTTCTAAATAACTTTTTATAAGTTATCGGTATATCGATAACACAAAATTTTCTAAAGAAAATTGCATAAGATGTCAATATATCGATAACACAAAATTTTCTAATTGAAGAAGTTATCGATATATTGACTGCACAAATTTTTCTACAAAAAATTGTATAAGTTTTCAATGTATCGATAACAAAAAATTTTCTAGAAAATATAAGAAGTTATCGATATGCACAGATATGTTATTGACTGCACAAAGTTTTCTACAAAAAATTGTATAAGTAATCAATTTATCGATAGTACAAATTTTATAAAAAAATTGTTTAAATTGTCAATATATCGATTACACAAAATATTCTATTGAAAATTGCATAAGTTATCGATGTATCGATAACACAAAATTTTTTATGGAAAATTGAATAACAGAAAATTTTCTGTAGAGAAGTGTTATATCGTTAAAGAACATTTTTTATAAAAAAAATGTATTAGTTTTCGATATTACGACAAAAAAATCTATAAGTTATCGATAGCCGAATTTTTTATGAAAATTTAACAAATTATCGATGTATGGATAACAGAATAATTTTAGAGAAAATTTTATTAATTTCGATATACCGATCGCACAAAATTTTCTTTAAGATAATTGTATAAGTTATCGATAACACAAAATTTTCTTTAGAAAATTCTATAAATTATAAAGATAACATAGCATTGTCTGTAAATTTCTATAAGTTATCGATAGCGGATTTTTATATAAAAATTTTGCAAATTATCGATATATCGATAACAGAATATTTTTACAGACAATTTTATAAATTTCGATATATAGATCGCACACAATTTTCTAAAGATAATTGTATAAGTTATCGATAACACAAAATTTTCTTTATTAAAATCTATAAATTATTACGATAACACAGCATTTTATGTAAATTTCTTTAAGTTATCAATAGCGGATTTTTTTATAAAATTTCAACTAATTATCGATATATCGATAACAGAATATTTTAAAAGAAAATTTTATAAATTTCGATATATAGATTGCGCAAAATTTTCTAAAGATAATTCTATAAGTTATCGATAAAACAAATTTTTTTATAGAATTCTATAAATTATTACGACAACACAGCATTGTCTGTAAATTTCTATAAGTTATCAACAGCGCATTATTTTTTATAAAAATTTAACAAATTATCGATACATCGATAACAGAATATTTTTACAGAAAATTTTATAAATTTCGATAGATCAATCGCACAAAATTTTCTAAAGGTAATTATATAAGTTATCGATAACACAAAATTTTCTTTATAAAATTCTATTAATTATTACGATAACACAGCATTGTCTGTAAATTTCTACAACTTATCGATAGCGGATTTTTGTTTTAAAAATTTAACAAAATTATCGATATATCGATAACACAATTTTTTACAGAAAATTTTATAAATTTCGATATATCGATTGCACAAAATTTTCTAAAGACTATTATATAAGTTATCGATAACACAAAATTTTCTTCCCGAGTAAAAATGTTTAGATAAATTTTTATATATAACGTCTTATCCGAGATTTAAAAGATCTTACTCGGATCAGTACTGATCCGAAATTTGAAAGATCAGTACTGATCCGAAAAATGGATCGCTAAGATTAGATCAGTTTTAATCGGACGGATACAATGTTATCCGAAAAATGGGTTTATATAATTAGATAAACCCATTTTCGGCTGAAATTGTATCCGTCCGATTAAAACTGATCTAATCTTAGCGATCCATTTTTCGGATCAGTACTGATCCTTCACATTTTTACTTGCGTTTACAAAATTCTTTAAATTATCGATAACTAACAATTGTATATAGATGATTGTATAAGTTATCGATAACAAACAATTTTCCATAGAAAATTATCGTTATATTGATAACTGAAAATGTTCTATAAAAAATTTCCTGTAAAAAATTCTATAAGTTATCGATAGCGGAATTAGTTATAAAAATTTAACAAATTATCGATGTATCGATAAAAGAATATTTTAACTGAAAATTTTATAAATTTCGATACATCGATCCACAAAATTTTCTAAAGATAATTGTATAAGTTATCGATAACAAAAAATTTTCTTTATAAAATTCTATAAATTATTACGAAAACGTTCTCTAAAATTTAATAAATTATCAATAAATTGATCAAAAAAAATCTTCTATAGAAAATTTTCGGTAATAAAATTGCATAAGTTATTAGTAATTAGTAGGCAGTACTTCCTTAGTGTTGATACTTTATATAAATCGATAACACAAAATTTTCTTTAGAATTTATAATCGATAAATAATTGATAAACAAATCACCGAAAATCTTCAATAAAAAATTGTTTAAGTTGCCGATAAACTAAAATTTTCTATGGAAAAGTGTATAAGTTATCGTTATAACGATAACAAAAAATTGTATTAGTTATATCGACAAGTTAATCGATGACAAAAAATTTTCTATAGAAAATTTTATTGGTTATCAATGTATTTATAATACAAAATTTTTAGTTGAAAATTTATTAAATATCGATAAATCAATAACACAAAATTTTCTACAGAAAATAGATTTAGTTATCAATATATCGATAACAGAAAATTTTCTTTAGAAAATTGTGTAAGTGGTCAATATATCAATGAGAACTGAAATTTTTTTATAGAGATCAATTTATCGATAACAAAAAATTTTCTTTTAAAAACGGAACACTTTATAAAGAAACTTGTAGAAGTTATCGATATATTGAAAACATACAGTTTTCAAAAGAAAATTGTGTAACTTATCTATGTGTGGACAGCAAAATATTTTTTGTAGAAATTTTAGTTATTATCGACAATAGAAATTTTTCTACAGAAAATTGTAATAGTTATCGATATGTCGAAAACAAAAAAACAGCTGTAAGTTATGGACATATCGATTACAGAAAATTGTCTATAGAAACTTGTATGTTGTCGATATATCATTTATATAGAAATTTTAGTTATAATCGATAATATAAATTTTTCTACAGAAAATTGTAATAGTTATCGATGTGTCGAAAACAAAACTGTAAGTTATCGACATATCGATTACAGAAAATTGTTCATAGAAACTTGTATATTATCGATTTATCATTTATAAAAATGTTCTACAAAAAATTATTTAAGTTGTCGATAACAGAAAATTACACATAAATTTAGAAATGGTTTAAATTTAACAACATAAACAAGATTTGTATGCACATGTTGTAGTAGTCGTGTATGTGTCTAAAAATATGCTATACTTATATGGGTGACTGTAACATTTTGTGTTATAGTATGAGTGCTTAACAACAAATACAAACTGTCAGCTACATTTAACATAAAGAAAAGTTTATTTCTTGTTTTTTTTTTTTTAGATTTCATTTTCTTTTTAAGAAAATTAAGTGTTCCTTTCAGTAATAGATACAAACACAAAAGAGGTAGTTGTTGCACAAGCAACAGCAGTGGCAGCATCACGGCAGCAGTGGCAACATTAGCAAAACTGCCAACTTTTTCTATTTAGGTAATGAGGTAAAAATAAACAAAAACAACAACTACTACTTTCTTTTTTGTTTAAATTAAGTTGAAAAAGAATATTAAAAACAACATAACAAAAGTTGACGAGAAAATGAGAAAAATTAAAGTTTAAGCAAAAAAAGTTTTAAAAAAAAACATATTTTTCTGGTTTAGTATAAGTAACAAAATTAAAATTTTTCCTTACTTAATAAATAATTAAAATTTCGTTAAAACAACAAATATGTTTGAAACTTTTCCTTCAACTTTTAATATTTCACTAGATTAATTTAAAAATAATTTTTATTAATATTGCTTGAATATTGTTGTTGTTAAAAAATAATTAAAAATTAGTGAACAAAGTTGTTTTTTTGTATTGGATGAAGGTAGCAGTCATTTGCACGTTAAAAACAAAAACTTTTTAATTACATTTTTTTAATACTTTAAGGTGTTATTGACAAAGTTTTACAAAATATGTGAATGTAAATAAGCAGCGGGAGATAAAATTACACTAGTTTACATAGTTTTTTTTTTTTAACATATACATTTGTATAACGTTTTTGTATATAAATGGTCTTTTACTGCCATTTTTTTATATGCCAAAAAAGTTTTTATTCCGATTTTGAACGTCTAGAGCGAATCCGAAGCAGTTGTAGGGCAACTGGTTTCTCATCGTAGCAAACGTGGCGGTAACAACAAAAATCGGTAATACAAAAATCCCCCCTCGGAGTCGCTTCTGCAGGGGTACAATGTAGGACTGACCCCATTAATTTTAATGCCCAAACATTTTTCTGAACATACCTACTCTTTAACTGATGGCTCTCCCATTTTACTAATTTTTGGTTATTTGATAGAGCTTTGTAAATAATTAAAAACAATATATTTTTTTTTATTAATACTTTGGAAGGTAAGGGCGTTTATAAAGCTAATTTTTGACAATATTGACTTTTAGACAGTTCTTTAACATATTTGTGCTCGGAAACCATAAGTCGTACGAAAAAACTTATAAAAACAATATTGTTTACAAAATTATGAAGATTTAGAATTATAAAAAAAAAAAAATCTGATTTATTTTTATTAAATAATAAAAATCGTTTTATTCGACCTTTAAAAATATTTTGAGTAGGTTTATTCTAGCTCGAGGTCATTATTCCCTTACTAATTAAAACTATGACATTCTCATAGAATAATTTTCAATAAAATTATTTTTCTGTTTTAAATTTATTTACGTTGGTAATTTTTTGCAAGACTTAATCGACACGTGTTTAGGGTTTTGTCAGATTCCGTTGTCAAGATTATTTAGCAAAAATAAAAACCCTATACTACAAGTAGCAAAGGGTTTTTAATGACAATCGTTAAAGATCAAACTAAAATATTAATACATATTCGACTCTCCTTTCATTGGAAATTAGAAAACGAAAATTGAACCATCGTAGTAAGATCACGATCATCAAATAACCAACAAACAAATATTAAAAACAGCACATACAGAACAGAAAAATAATTTTCTTGAAAATTATTCTATGAGAATGTCATTGTTTTAATTAGTAAAGGAAATAATGACCTCGAGCTAGAATAAACCTACTCATATAAAAAATTTAAAATTTCAACAAAAAAATTTTGAAAACCATATTTGAATGTCCTTTTTTCCTGTGAAGAACACCATGGATTTCCAAAAACAAAATTTTGTATTGAAGTTTAGAATGACCTTTTAACGCTATTAAAATTTCAGAGAGGTGTTTTTGCGTATTTTTGAGCAATAAATATTCAAAGTTTGTTAGAGAGGCAAATATTTGATTTTTTTGACCTTTTACTCTTATCACCACCAAATTTTTGATTACAAGAACATATTTTAATGTTTATTAATTTTAGTATACCTAAGTTACTAAAAAATTTAATTTTTTGTTTGGGTTGTTAAAAAAAACTAGGTGATAACTGAATAAAAACTAGTGTATCAATTTTTAATTTTTAGTGTTTTAACTCGCAAAAAATCGACCAAGAAATATTTTTAAAAAAATTTCTAAAAAATATATATAAACAATTTCATTTTTCAGAGTGACCCTCTTATATCAATTAATATTTGCTCAATCTGGACGCTAGCAAGCTTGAATTAAAGCTTAGTAAATTTCCGTTACAGCGTTTTCTACAAAGATAGTCGTTTGATAATAATATGGTTAAGTATTTATAACTTTTCCTTTAAAGAACTGCTATCAAATATATGCTGTTCCATTACACTAGTTTACAGAAATTTTGATCCACGACATGTTGCATTCATTTTCCATGTAAAATCTAACACTGAATCTGAAAATAAACTCCAAAGTTTCAAAAGTAAAACAGTTTTCGAGATATTCCAACTTTTCAAATTTTCATCTTTTCAAAAAAGTGGTTTTACTTAAACTAAAATATCTCCGGAGCAAATTGATAGATTTTATTGTTTTTGGTTTAAAATAAAGGCAGTTTAGTTATCTATCAACCCTTCATACAACATTTTTCAATCTGATTATCGCCTAAGAAGCTTTTAATCGATATATCGACAATTTGACTTCAATTTTAGCGAAATTTGGGAAAAAAGTAAATTCTATTGTAAATTTTAGCAATAAAAACAAAAATAAAAATTTAAAACAGTTCAAGTCTGATCTATTACAAAAAAAAATAGATGGTTTTTAAGAAAATCCGTTAAAAATTGAATAAGTTACGTGCATTTGAGTAAAAATGCGAAATTTTGTTTGTATACATTTTTAGCTTATTTAGGCTGGGTTTTTGAGATTTCAGTTAAACTAGGTTTAGTTAATCTGAAATCTGATTTGTGTTGCTATTACCAAGTTTGTAAACAAAATTTCGGTGGAACAGCTTAGTTTTGCTTAAAATGTTTGTTTTTAATGAAATAATACAAAATAAATCATATTTCGCCGGAAAAATCCGAGTTTCAGACTACGTTAAACTAAGTTTAAACTTAATCCACCACTCAAAAACCCGACCTTAGTGTAACACAAGTTTACAAATTTTTAAATATTGTCCAATTCACGATATTTGACATTTATTTTCCATGTAAAATCGAGTGCTGAATCCGAAAATGAAGTCAAAAAATAGAAAAGTTTTTAAGATATTGCCAAATTCTACATTCATAAAGTGATTTTACATAAATAAAAATATCTCAGTACAAAAACGGAGGATTTAAATTTTTTTACTTTTAAATTAAAGCTTAATAAATACTTAATCAATTCTCTGCACAATATTTTTCAATCTGATAATCGCCTTAGAATCGATTCATTGATATATCGACAATTTTACTTCAATTTAAACGAAATTAAGAAAAAAATTAATTCAATTGTACACTCAAAATAATCACTCTGTTAAATTACTGAGATATTCTGCAGAGCCAGCAGAAATACCATAGATTTCCAACCAGAAAGATTTTTTGTTATTTTACGAAGAAATCTCTGTAAAATTATATCGAAAAAAACTGCAAATTTACAGAATTATCTGTAAAATATTGATAAAAACGAAAAGAAGTTTACCAAAAAAACTCTGTAAATTTACAAAATTTTAGTTAAATGCATTTTATGAGTTAAAATTTTTACAAAAGAAACTCTGTAAATTTACAACGTTTTAGTTAAATTAATTAAAATTAAAAAAAAATTATTTATTAAAATTAAAATTTTGTTAAATTTGCCCACTTTAATGCTTCCAAATTGTAAATTAACTTTTTATTTTCGAGAAAATTACGAGTTTTTAACGAGTAACTCCAATTTTACAAAATTTTATTTTTCGATCACAAGAAAATACAAAGTATTATTTTAAAATCTGTATTTCTACAGATTACTTTGTCAAATATCTGTCGAATTGAGATTACAGTCATTTTACAGAGTATTTAACAGAAAAATTATTTAGAGTGTAAATTTAACTTAGTTACACATTTTTTAAATTGAATTTTTGTACATAAATTTTAAGACTGATTTATTGCGAAGAAAATAAGAGGTCTTTGAATAAAATCCATCAAAAATCGTAAAAGTTACATGCATTTGAACAAAAAAGTATAAATTCATTTTTATACAAAAAACAGTTGTATTTTTTTATTTCGTGTGTGCCAAATATAAAAACACACAATTATAACTGCATTTTTATAAAAACTGAATTTCTGCATTTTCCCTCAAATGCATATAAATTTTAAAATTTCAACGGATTTTTTTAAAAACCATTTTAATTTCTTCGTATTAGATCAGACTCGAATGTCAAATAGAAAAACGAATTTAATTTTTTTTTTTCTTTGTGAAAGTGTGGTTTAATTTTTATTAAATAATAAAAATTAGTTATTTATTCGACATTTTAATTGTGCAATGAAAAAGAGTTTATTCTGATTCGAGGCCTTTTTATGTTCCCCATTATGAATTAACATAACAAGTACTAGTGATAACTCTACTTTCTTTATTAGGATATTCTTCCATTAAATACTCATAGAGTTTCTTGCTTTCAAAAATTTTTTCAATTTTCAGAAATGAATTGACGATCGTTTCGGGGGGGGGGGTTCCAATTCCCCCATCATCAGAATTCTTTAGAAAATTAGGTAATACTGTTATTGTGCAAACATCAACTATTCATACTCTGAATTACCTCAACTTACAAGGGAAGTCTCCCTAGTGTCACCCGCGGATCTTTATGGAATTGGTTTTGTTTTGTAGATCAGAAAAAATAAAGGGACACGTATTTTTTTTAGCGGCCCAAATTCATATTTAGGGGGTTAAAAGGAGGGGGGAAGACAAGGCCATTTTTCAGTTTTTGTTTATCTCCTATGTTATGCAAAGAAACCTAGTCATGTTACATACCAAGAACGTGTCCAAACATACACAACTTTTCGTCATATTGAGTAAAATACCAAAAATTTAGGACATTTTTGTTTATAAGTCGAAAAATATTAACTTCTTTGGCCCGTTGTTAGCACCATGATATGGGTATTTTTAATACCTTTAATCTGATACCACACATGTCTATATTAATTTTGTTTAAATAGGCGTAAATCGTAAAAAACTGAAAAAGGTCAATTTCCCCCATACAAATCGACCCCCCCCCCCTAAAAATGAGTTTGGGCCGCTAAAAAAAATACGGGTCGAATAAATTTTTGTTCTTAACAACATATCCAAATTTCATGAAGATCGGAGGGTGACTCCAGGGAGACTTCCCTTGTTAGTGAGAAAGCAAATCTGATTTTCGAAGTTTTACCAGCATTACACCAAATATGATTGAAAGTAAGTTTTTTGGTTACTGCATGTTCTGTTGTTGGCAGATATTAAATACAGTTTTCGTTTTTTTTTACCAAGTGTGTTATAATTTTTATTAAATAATAAAAATTTGTTATTTATTCGACCTTTTAATTGTGCAATGAAAAAGAGTTTATTCTGATTCGAGGCCTTTTCATGTTCCCCATTATGAATTAACATAAAAGTATTACCTAATTTTCTAAAGAATTCTGATGGTGGTGGAATTGCATGTAGACACAGACGGATATCGCTAAATTTACTGAAAAAGAAATCCTAAGTCGATCAGAATTCTTAAAAGTAGGTTAATGTGCCATATTTCGTTTAGTTATTAATACTTAGGGCAAGTACTTTCATGCATCTAAAAATCTAAAATATGTGTCTATAATATGCATCTAAAAATCCAAAATATGCACTTAAAATTTAAAAAATATGCATTTAAAAATAATTGTTTTAAATCGACGATTTTAAATTTCTGGGGCGCAAAAAAATTTATAAAAATTAAAAAAAAAAAAATTATTTGGATTAAAAACTTTTTTTTTTGTAATTTTTGTAAAAAAAAATTTTAGTGAATTTTTTTTTTTGAGTTTATAAAAAATGGCTAGCTAAATTTTCCGTTTAAAACAATTGGTTCCAGAAGCCATTATATTGTCTTGCAATCGATTATATTTAACGTTCCAGAATCAATGATTTTTTTTTTATAAATTGTCCCAAAAGCAATCGTTTGTTAGAGCAAAAAGTTTTCAGAAAAATTATTTTACATTAAAAATTAATTTGTGAACAACGTGAAAAGGCATTTCAGAGACAATTTTTTTTCTTTTAATTTGTAAAATGTCTGAAAATAGGAAAATTTTAAATTTTAACATGGGAAAAAATTCTCAGAATTTGGAAACTTTATTATCTGAATCCAATTTCTGTAATAAATGCCTCAGAATATCATAAGAAAAAATAATTTTTCTACAAAAAATAGTTGATAGAAATTGGATTTTTTCTAAGGTTTAACTGAGTTTTAAAAAAATTGTGATAATAATTAAAAAAAAAGTGCAATTTATATGAAAATATGCAAAAATATGCATTTATACCAAAATATGCAAAAATATGCAACTTCAAATCGATGCCATTTTAATCCAAATTTCTTGGTTCGGATAGATATTTAGTTTGTTGTATGATTAAAGTGACGAGTAAAAACATGCATTTTCATGAAAGTACTTGCCATAGTTATTAACAACAGCACAAACTTATTATACCCTGCACCACAGAATGCTGTTGGGTATACAAACAGGAATTTTTTAATTTTAAAAATGTCATGATTCTGCGATATTTTACTTGCATTTGACTTCGTATTTGATTCCAAATTTAAATTTATTGCATTTGTATTTAATGTTTGCTGGGCACGCAATTAATATACTTAATATCATTATCAAGTATATAAATATTCGAATATTTATTTGCAATTATGTTATTTAAACTGTATATTAAAACTAAATTATGTATATAAACATGTTTAATATGCTAACGAATACATGGCCAACGAAGCGTATACGCAATTTTTAATTGGCTCAAATAATATAATCAACGTTGGCAAACGAAACTTATAACAGTATCGGTATTGCTATAGATTTTTTAACATGATAATATTTTTATGATGGAGTCGAGTCTCATGAGTGACGCAGGACGCCACCTTAGTTTGACTACATACAAATAAAGCATCCCAGCAAAAACTTGGTAATGTCTTGCTTACTTGGTAATGGCTTTGAATAATACTAATTACCATTAGGATTACTTTACGCCCAAAAAGGCAAAATGTGGTTACCTCCAACAGCGTTGCCAGGTACTTTTTTCCATTGTCCCCAAAAAAAAAAATCAAAATATCCCCAAAAATCCACAAACAGTAAAAAAATAAGTTTTTTTTAATCACGCAAACATTTTTTTGTTAACTTTTAAAAAAATTTTATGGATGCTAATTTTTAAATTTTATTTTGTAGATTTAGCAATAAAAAAATCCCCAAAAATCCCCAAACGAGTTAATTAACGGGTTTTGACAATGTTAACATACATTTTACAGCCGATAAATGCACCTTTTACTGAATGCGCTTCGTAATCTCTTACTAAAAAGTTATTTTCACTGAGACTTTTGTTTAAAATCGTTGATTATATTAAATTTAGTAGGCGCCCCAGTAGGCTAGTTGGTAGCGTGCTAGCCTATGAGTCGATTCCCACCAGAGGCGTCAGTTTCGCTACAACGAGAAGGTCATTGCTACCAGTTCTCGGTTAGGTAAAATAAGTATATGATTTGTAATTATATGGTAATTCTTAATAAAATAAAGTAAAATAAATAAAAATATTAAATTTAGCTTGTTGTATCAATTTTTAATATCCCCAAAAAATCCCCAAAATATTTTTTGAAATCCCCATAAATATCCCCAATCCCCAAATGAGATTTATTTTCCTTTTTTCACTAGTGAAATCCCCAACTTTGGGGATAAATCCCCAAGTCTGACAGCCCTGACCAGTGTTGCCAGAACTTGGTAGTCAAAAACGGCTAAATTCATTCGAAAAAACGGCTAAAAAACGGCTAAAAAATGGCTAAAAAACGGCTAAAATATTTATTTTACTTTTTTCAGAAAAACTATTCTAAATTTATATTTTGTTTAATTTTTGCACATAAAATTAAATAAAGAGATCTTTTGTTATACATTTTGTACGGTTTTGACTTATTCTAGATAAAAACTAGAGTTCAAAACACTTTTCCAATGATTTACATTTTTTTAATGCAAAAACAAAAATAAAAAAAATTTTACTAGAAATTTTTTTTTTGAGTGAAAGAACTTTTTATACCCTCCACTTAGTGATAGAGGGTATATATAAGTTTGTCATTCCGTTTGTAACTCATCGAAATATCGGTCTGGGACCCCATAAAGTATATATATTCATGATGCCCGATCGATTTTAAGACATTCTAGCGATGTCCGTCTGTCCGTCTGTCTGTGGAAAATGCTCTCGCGGACAAAATATTGCACAGAGATGACTGAAACTTAACATATATATTGGAAGTTTTCCCGAGAAGTTTGGTATTGCATTTGAGCGATATCGGTTCAGCGGTTCAAAAGTTATGAACGAAAATGTAAGCACACCTCAAAAATTTCAGTATATTCAACATAACCTAAAAATACAAAATGCTTTAATTCGGCTTCTGGTTGACATATGTTAACATAATTGAACACCAAATGGTATTTAAACAAGTACGAACATATTTTTTGACACAAAAAGAAAAAAATCGCGGATTTTTTTTTACCAAAATTTTTTTTCGCGGAAATTTTTTTTCAATTTTTTTTTTTTTTTTCAAAAGTAATTTCCTTTTAAATAAAGTTGTTTGCAATAATCTTTTTGAAATTGTGGAGGGTATCACTACATTCGGCAAGGCCGAATTTAACTTTTTTACTTGTTTTAGTTATTTTTGTTTAAATTAAACTTAAGTAATTTTTTTTATTGAGTGCAAATATTTTTGATTTTTTTAGTTCGAAATTTTTTATTAGTTTATTTATTTTTTGTAATTTGTACATTTTCTTGGGTAAAACTTTTTACTCCAGGGACCGTTTTCGCTGAAACTTGACGAGAAGAATGGCAAAAATATATATGCCAAGATTCAGCAACCAGTCTTTAAATTGAGTTTCGAACGTTAGCGTATTTTAACAGAGAAACGGGCATCGCTAGATCGTCTAAGATTTAGTATAATGTTAATGGCATGAATATGACGAAAATATTCGCGGTTCGATACCAGACTGGGATTATTTAAAATTAAGATATATGAAAAACAAGTACCTATTAACAAAACAAACCGATTAAAAATCCTGTTGATGATAACACTATAACTGGAGTGTTTGAAACCGGTACGGGAATACCAGAAATGTCTGTAATTTTGATATTAGACAAAGTTGGAGCCTTTGCTTGATCTGTACTAACAAAAAACCAATCAATTCTTTATTTTAGTATAAAAAAATACAAAAAATTACTTTCAAATCAAAAAACTCAAAAATGGCTAAAAAACTGCTAAAATAATTTCGAAAATGGCTAAAAAAACGGCTAAGAGCTAAATGCATTTTTTTCCGGCTAAACGAGTTCAAAGGGAGCTAAATCTAGCCGGAAAATGGCTAAAATGGCAACACTGGCCCTGACCTCCAATGACATCACCGTGTTAAAGTAATTAACGTTGAAATTGGGAGGTAACTATTTACTCATATTTTTTTCTAACACCTTCAGTTAATGACTTGGTAATTAAAGACTGGGTAAAAAAAAATTTTTTACATTTTTTTTCATTAAAAACATTTTTTTCCAAAAATTTTTATCAAACATTTTTCTTATTCATGAAAAAAAATAAATTTATCAAAAATTTTTTTTTATAATTTTTTTTTTCATAAAAAAAAAAATTTTTTTCATAGTTTTTTTTTTCTTCAAAAATTTTGTTGTTTTATCAAAAATTTTTTGTTTGTTTTTGTTTTAGTAGTTTTTTTTTTATCAAAAAAACGTTTATTTCATCAATTTTTTTTTCGATACCGGTGTATGTGTTGTGAAAAGGTATCGGTTGCCAACATTAAAAAAAAAAACTTTAATGATTATACGGTTAGTTAAAGCGTCAATTAAATGTTTCTGGGGGGTATTCTTTAGGTGGGTGTTGCCAAAAGTTTTACAGTTTTTAAATGTGTTTCTAAAAGAGATGGGCGGGTGATTAATTTTTTTATTTAATTTTCGTCACGCACTTTTATTTGCCGCTTATGTTTGTGGTATGGATTTTACTGATAATTGCAAAACTTTAACAAGTAAAAATTTAGAAGTATTTGAGAAACGACCGATTTTTTTTGGCATCACTTGTTCATCTTCAATTTACAATTATTTTGTATTTTTAGTTAAATATTGCCCAAGAGATTTTAAAAATATTTTTATTTGTGTATAGTTAATGATACAATTTTTGTATGAAATCAATGATATTACTAATTCTGAATATTAATAATGAAAGAAAATTATAAAAATCACTGTGTAAAAGTGTTAAATTATACTAATTGTAAGTAAAGGATTTAAAGTCGGATAAGGTGGCCATAAGTGTTTTCCGGAAAATGGGTCCCAAGCAAGGACCATAGAGGTATATAGGATGTCCAGAAGGTCAAGTTTGTGATAATCACGAGACCCCTCGTTGCTCAACTTGCTCAACTTGCCCAACTTGCTCAACTTGCCCAACTTGCTTAACTTTCTATGACGTAACAGGGGCCTTGTGGACTGTCCACTAGACCCCTGAACATTAACCACGTAAGCGTTCAAAACAAAGAAATCGAAACTTGGCGAACATTTTGAAAAATTTCCGATTTTAATTTTCAAAAAATGAGGAGTATTAAGAAAAATTCCAAAAAAAATGATTGAAAATACAAAGAAGAACCAGAAATGAATATTTATGGGGGAAAAAAATAAAAAAGAAAGAAAATTTTTTAGGTTTTCAAAAAGAAGGGAAAAGGTTTAAAAAGATTTATAAATCAAATCCGTTCTTTTCAGAAAAAAAGAGTAAAAATTTTGTGGAAAAAAATCAATTCTGAAGTTAATGGGATTCGAACCTGAGACCAACTGTTTGTAAGGTCTACCACCTAGCAACTCGTCTAAGCTATAGTATAAAAAACTATGGATATTGAAATCTAATATCAGTCCTTTTCAGGACGACAAATTATTTTTATAAATCTTTTTAAGCCTTTTTCTCTAATTTTTGAAAACCTAAAAAATGTTCTTTCTTTTTTATTTTTTCCCCCATTAATATTAGTTTTTGGTTCTTCTTTGTATTTTCAATAATTTTTTTGGAATTTTTCTTAATATTCCTCATTTTTTCAAAATTAAAATCGAAAATTTTTCAAAATGTTTGCCAAATTTCGATTTCTTTGTTTTGAACGCCTACGTGGTTAATGTTCAGGGGTCTTGTGGACAGTCCACAAGGCCCCTGTTACGTCATAGCAAGTTGAGCAAGTTGGGCAAGTTGAGCAAGATGAGCAACGAGGGGTCTCGTGATTATCACAAACTTGACATTCTTTACATCCTATATACTTCTATGGTACTTGTCCCAAGTTCAAACATGAATCGATTGGATCTATATTCAGTTAAATATTTAATAAGTGTAGAAAATACACACAAACCAACATTGGAGTGAAATAGACTTGTATTTGTAGCCAAAATTTTGTACTCTAGCTTTAAACATTAAATCATGATAATGTTTTAATGAAGATATATTCAGGAGTATATATTTTTCTATTGAAATACATCTGTCCATCTGTGGAAAGCAAGATGCACTCCAAACCAAAAGAGCTACAAATACGGTCCATTTGTAGAAAGCACATTGCAGTCCAACGGCAGGACTGCAGGACTGTTTTTCAGGGCCCAACAACAACAACAATCATTTTTTTGTTGTTTTTTTCGTGAGATTTGTGTTTTCCAATACATATAAAAAAATATTTGTTTACTGTTGTTGTTGGGCCCCCTCCCCCCCTGGATACGCCGATGCTGCAGTCCAAACCAAAAGAGCTAAAATCCCGAAAAATTATGCACGAATATGTATTGTATCCATCGGGTGGTAAAGTTTTTTTATGAACGAAATTGCACCAGAGCTTATCCTTGAAGAACTAAACAACCCTCTGGAAAACGAAATTTTTAAAAGTTTTTGTATTAGAAATGATAAAATTGTATAACTTAAGTGCAATTTTTTTTTTTTACGGTTTGGAGGGTACAAGAGATTTGGCACAGTCGCATTTAATACGCTTACTAATTTTTTGTTCTTTTGTTAAACAAAAAAAATTTAAAAAACATTTTTAATAAAAAAAATGTTTGCCGGAAAATTTATAGACAAAAAAAAAATTATAATGAAAAAAAAAAAAAATATGAAAAAAGGTTTTCACAAAAAAATATTTGTTGCAAAAAAAATTTAATGAAAAAAAAATTATGAAACAATTTTGATAAAAAATATTTATGAAAAATAATTTTGTAAAATTATGGTGAAAAATTTCTGTTACTCAACAGCTGCTGAAACTTCTTAATTTACCAGCTGAAGATTTTTTTATTCACCAGCTGGTGAATTATTATCCAAATTACAAATCCAAGTTACACACGTTTTTGTTTTTAAGAAAATTAAAAAAGTGATATACTTACAAGGGAAGTCTCCCTGGTGTCACCCTCCGATCTTCATGAAATTTGTCACCCTCCGATCTTCACGAAAATTAATTCGACAAGTATTTTTTTTAGCGACCCAAACTCATTTTTAGGGGAGGTTGATTTGTATGGGGGGAAATTGACCTTTTTCAGTTTTCTACGATTTACGCCTATTTAAACAAAATTAATATAGGCATGTGTGGTATCAGATTAAAGGAATTAATACCTATCTCGTGGTGCTAACAACGGGCCAAAGAAGTTAATATTTTTCGACTTATTAACAAAAGTGTCCTAAAATTTTGGTATTTTACTCAATATGACGAAAAGTTGTGCATGTTTGGACACGTTCTTAGCACACGTAGATAGGTTTTCCATAGACCTTTCATTTGGTATAGAACATGACTAGGTTTCTTTGCATAATATAGCAGATAAACGAAAAAAACTGAAAAATGGCCTTGTCTTCCCCCTCCTTTTTACCCCTAAATATGAATTTGGGCCGCTAAAAAAAATATGTGTCACTTTATTTTTTCTGCTCTACAATATAAAACCAATTCTATAAAGATTCCTTGTTAGTCAAACTGAGGTGCTGCCCTGAGTCACTTTTAAAATTAGACACCAGCGTAAAAAATTGTCTTGTTAAAACAATGGGAACTACAATTAGAACTGTGCGGCTCCTTAAAAATGTGTAAAGGTTATTTGTGAAGACAAAACACGATTATCAGAAAAATATCGAAAGGATACATATTATAATACCGGTTTAAGGGTCATTTGAGCCAAATTTAAAGAGGATTTTTGTATGGGGTCTAGGTCTAAACATAGACTGATGTTTTCTTAAATTTAAAACTTAAGGTCAATTGATTGAAAATTGCGATCTGTATCGTGTTTACACCGTTTACATTGAAATATATAGACATACATACGAACGGACACCTCTAAATCGACTCAAAATGGCGGTCAGTCTTACATTGCACCCCTCCAGGGATTTCTAGGGGCTTATTGCCTATTTTTACCCTAACTTTCGCCCCGAAGAGGAGCCATATGGCCCCTCACCACCTCCCGTATGCATATTTTTCGAAACTTACAAAATTCGGGGAGTAGCGGATAAAAATCAAAAACTCGGGCACTTTCCAACCATAATAGTGCGAATGACATGTGATACAGAAAAACATGTGTCCCATGAATTTATGAATACATTGTATTGATAACTCTATATGGAACTTAGAAAACTGGGGATGCACCATATTTGCAAAAATTTGCATTCTTGTATATTTTTTTATGGGCTATCGACTAAAAATTTTTGTTTTAAAAAATTTTCAGAACCCGTTCCGAAATTAAAAATGACTATTTATAAAAATCCGGCTACTTTTTTTTAAATTTTTTTTTTTTTTAAGTTTAGATGCTTGTCTATCCACACAAAAAAATCAGGAGGGCTTTTTTCGTGTTAATCGAGAAAATCGCATTTCAATATTGGATTTCATAAAAATTCTGAATTACACTTGTATTTTATTGTGGCAACACCGCGTATGAGCAACGAAAATTCGTTTGCTTCGTAAATATTCGTTACTCATACGCAGTGTTGACACAATAAAATACAAGATAATTACAGAATTTTAAAAATACTAAAAATGCCCTTCTGATTTTTTTTGTGTAGATAGACAAGCAATTATACTCAAAAAAAAAATGGCCGGATTTTTCATCAAATGACTTTTTTTAAAAAAAAACTGGAAAATTTCGGAACAGTTTCTGAAAATTTTTTAAAATAAAAATTTTTAATCGATAGCCCATAAAAAAATATACAAGAATGTAGATTTTTGAAATTGTGGTGCTTTCCACTATAATTTGATAAATATTTAATTAAGGGAACTCGACACAAATTTTAAAATTTCCACAATATTAAACCACGCCGCCTTTGCCCAGTTCTCCAAAAATTTAAAAACCAATAACCCAATTTTCTTAGTTCAATGAAGGGCTTTCCATACCCCCTATTAAGACATTTATGGCACACCTGTTTTTCTGTAGCGGGACCTTTGGTGTGGAATACCTCATATATAAAATAATTTTTTTATGAGATACACTCAAAAAAACCTTGTAAAAGTACAAGAAAAGTTCTTAACTTTTTTTTTTTGCTACCTCCTATTTGACAAGAATTCCTTGTTATTTTACAAGTTTTTTTACCAACAGTTTTGTAATTTTACAAGCTATTTACCAAAAAATTGTAAATTTACAATTTTTTTGACGCGATAAAACTTAAAAGAAGGTTTCGTGATTTTACTAGTTTTGTTGCTACTTCCATTTTTACGAGAATTTCAAATTTAATTTTACAAGATTTTTACCAATAAAACTGTAAATTTACAACTTTTTTGGCGAAATGAAAGTTACAAAAAATTTTCGTAAATTTACTACACCATTTACAGATGTAATTCGAAAAAGATCAATTGTAATTCGAAGATTCTATTTGTAATTCGAAGATTCCATTTGTAATTCGAAGATTCCATTTGTAATTCGAAGATTCCAATCGTAATTCGAAAAAGATCAATTGTAATTCGAAAAAGATCAATTGTAATTCGAAAAAGATCAATTGTAATTCGAAAAAGATCAATTATAATTCGTAAAAGATCAATTGTAATTCGTAAAAGATCAATTGGAATCTTCGAATTACAATTGATCTTTTACGAATTACAATTGATCTTTTGATATATGAAGACTATTCTACGAAATATTTAGGCTAGATTACTCAATGCTCCGTTATAAAATAACTCTCCGTTAAATTTAACTTTTTCATACAAATTTTGACATAAGGATCCGTTAAATTGGCAGTTATTAGCTAACTTTTCATTGAGTAATACGACCTTAGTGATTATAAACTTATTTTCGTTAAAATGTGCGAAAGAAGTCGCAGTATATTGAGGGATAATATTCAAAACCCTCTATCTCACATTTTAACTAAAATGAGTTTTTGATGGCAAAATATTCAGTAGAATATCACCCATCATAGATTGATTTTAGCAAAAATATATATTTTTTGCTATTTTATTGACTTTTTTGTTATTTTAGTTGACTTTTTGTTTTTAATGCGAAATCAGCTTTCTCATGTAAAATTTATTTTTTAGTTATTTTTATTAGAAATAATGCAATAAATTTTTCACAATCTTAAGAAAAACATATCTAAGAGTAATTTTTTTTTCAGATAAAGCAAAATATTCACCGACTCAGAAAGTGGTATTAAGGAAAAATGTCTTAAAACCTCATAGTTTTTCTTTAGAAAACATTATTTATAACAAGAGCATTTTAGGAAGATTTTTTAAAAAGTGTATCTGTCATGATATGAGACCTAATCCAAGAATCTCATACTTTTTTATAGAAAAAATAATTCTAAGTCTCAAAATTAAAAAAAAAAAAAAAATAGTGGTATATTTTTTCTGAATTGCCTTCTATAAATTTTCTTAGAACTTTTTTTTTGAAAACAATTTGCTGTTGATGGCATTAAAAGTATTTCTTTTTTGAACAACAGTTAAACTTTAAACTAAATGAAAACTTTTAACTTCCGTCTTGTCTGCAAAAAAAAAAAAAACACAAAACAAACAAAAATGTAAAAAAGTATTCACAAATATTTGTAAACGTTAAAAAAAAATTATACATACAGGAATTTTCAACAAGTCAAACAAAAAAAAAAAAAAGCCAGACAAAAAGATAAACAAATACAGACGCACGTATATGTCGTTAAAATACAAACATAAAAACTTTTTCTGCATACCCATACCTTTACTGCAGTTTAGGGGACAGGTATTAAATTTACACAAAATGTGCAGAGTTTTTGAAATTGATTTTAATTTGATTAAAGTGTTCATACATTTTTAAGCATATTTAAAGTGCGTTAGGAACGAGTTGTTCAAAAAACAAATTTTCCGGTGGCTGATACTTTTATCTACAGAAAGATGCTTAGATTCTTAAAAAAAAAAATTCTGCACAAAAAAATCTCTGATTCTAATAGATGTTGGAAATGTTGTCACACCGTCCCACAACTAATATTAAAAATGAACCGAATGATATACGTC
Source organism: Pegoplata infirma (assembly GCA_963921195.1). NCBI lineage: Eukaryota > Metazoa > Arthropoda > Insecta > Diptera > Anthomyiidae > Pegoplata > Pegoplata infirma. The sequence continues at coordinate 194,860,301 of OY992539.1, forward strand.
TGAAAGTAGAGATCAAATGTAGTTAAACTGCATTTACACTTTTTCATTTCGTGGTTTCCTTTTAAAAGGACTTCAAAGTTTTAAAGGATACACTTTGTAAAATATTTCTGAAATATTTGTTCTTGTTCTAGGATCCCACTGGTGATGGCAAATGAAAGAGGAGAATCTCCCCTAATTTTACCACTTTTTATTTTTTCATATCAATATAAAAGGATGTATATAAAATCCTTTCAAAACTTTATCAAAATATTTTGTTGAAAATTATAAATGATATTGAAGGATAAAGTTTTTCAAGGACGTAACTTACCTCCATTTTTCTGATATGTTAAAATAATAAATTAGGAACATTAGGGGAGGTCCTTCTCTTTCATTTTCTATCACTTGTGGCATCCTAGGACAAGTATTAATATTAAAAAAATATTTTTCAATATTTAGTTCTCTAAAATTGTGAAGTCCTTTTAAAAGGAAACAGGATCACAAAATGAAAAACTATAAATGTAGTTTTATTACATTTAGTCTCTAGTTTCATACGAATACTATCCAGTTCATGTTTAACACATTTTTTTTATTTTTGTTGGACGGTGTTATGAGACAATTATTGTTTTGAAACTTTATCGGATTCTGAAATATTTTTCCTTAAGAAAATTTCTCAAATTTAGTGGCAGTTTTCCAAAAAAAAGTTATGTGAGAATTTGTTCTTAAAGAAAAATTCCCGGATTTTATTTTTATTATTTTTGGGAAAAACACACTACACAAAAAAATATTTGCCAATGAACGAAATTCATAGTATTTATGAATTTTTCAACTTTTTCATAGTATTTATGAAAAAATGTTAAATAGTTCTTAAATTTCATTTATTATGATTTATTCATTAATACTGTGAAAAAATTTATAAGTATTATGAAAAAGTTAATAAGTTTTATGAATTTGTTCATAAATACTATGAAAGTCGTTCATTGGATTTTTTTTTGTGTGTAGATTCTATTAAAATAGTGTTTAGAACTTTTCTTAGATAATCTGCCATTTTTGCAGTTAAAAAAATTCTCCGATTTAATCTTTTGTCCAAATTTGATTTTTCCTACTAATACGAATAATTTTTTGATGTTATTTTTGCCGTTTTGTTCTTCTGTCTCTAATTACAGATTCTAAATTTCAATTTATGTATCCACATGTCACTAGTCAATGCAATACTTATACTAGACACAAATATACATTGACAATTTTACTTTTATGTGGTCTACTCAATTTACATGTTAACAAAACCACTGTGCTACATACCGGACATTTGCATAGCAACATTTGTTAGTGTATGTTAGTCAGTATTTTGATGTATTTGGAGAAACTATGGAGAAAATTATGGTTTTAATTGAAAAGGTCTAGTTTCTTTTTTAATTATCTGCTACTATACATGTGAGCCTTGCATAATTGTATGTTGTTTTTCTTTGGAAATTAATGAAACATCTAAGGTTACATTGCAAACTGTTTTCATACACGTGAATTATATTTCTAATGCATTGGAATGTTTATGTAAGCCATTGTGTAACTTACATTCGAGTAATGATGGAACAATTGATTTAAACGCACAAATTCTGTTAGTTGTTGTTTTTCAGGAAATGTTCACCAAAAACTGTAACATTTTATCGAATGGCGCAATGGGTTAAAACAGTTGGATTTGGCTCAAAATAATTTTAGATGAAGGCTGTCTCAATCTCTACACAGAAAAAAAAAATTGTCAATACAATTAATTTCATTTTTGATACAATTAAACATTTAATTGAAACTGAACCTACATTGGATTTTGTCAATACAACATTGGATTTTGTAACTTTTGAAAAAAATATCAACTTAGTTTTGTCAATTAAATTCATTGTTGTATCAACAATGAAATTAATTGAAAAGTTTGTAATAAATTATATTAACGGAAATAAACATGCTTTAATGTCAATTTATTAAAAAAAATCTAAAAATAGAACAAAAGAAATCTAAAAATTAAAAAAAAAAAAAAAAACATTAGCCGGCAGCTGGAATTGAACCCGCAACTAACATGATACGAGTCACCGTGTATTCCATATATATACTTGTAGTTGACTATACGTGTATATTAAAGGAAATAAACTGTTTTTAATGTCATTTAATTTAAAAATAAAATAAAAAACTAAAAATAGAACAAAAAAAATAAAAAAAATCTGGCGGCGGCTGGAATCGAACCGGCAACGAACATGGTACAAGTCTAGCACACTACCACCGTGATATTCCTCATATATATTTGTAGTTGACTTAATGCGTATAAAAGGTGTCTGCAGAATAGCAAAAACAAAATAATCTACAAATAAAAATAAATAAAAATTAAAAAATGTTTCCGCCACCTGGCAGCGAACCCGCAATGTTCATGATTCGAGACTAGCACACTACCACCGAGCTATCGTCACATATTTTTGTGCTTCATTAAATGAGTTTATAAAGTGTCTGTGTTATCAATAGGCATTTTGTGCGTTTTTTAACAATGATTTTAATTGATGCATTTAATTGGAAATTAAAGTAAATTTTTGTCATATTAACAATATACATTATATACATACATTGTTGATACAATTAAAAACGTTGTTGAACTATAAATTAGTTGCTAACAATTTGTTTAGTTACTTTTGATTTCACGATATTTTTTTCTGTGTATTTAATATTGTATAAAAAAATAGTTATTTTTTTAAATTTCTCGAATATAGGAAAAAACCGCCAGGTAATTTTTTTTTTACAAATTCGGTAGTGGTAATTGGGGAGGGGCACATTTTTTCTCGAATATGTGTTTAAAAATTCGTTCTTATGCTTATTGCACTAATAAAATACAAGTTTATCATTATTTAAAAAAAAAAAAACTACATTTTCTAATCCGATGGGTCCTAATGCATGACTTAGAACTTCTTGTAGCATAAAAATTTTGCATTTGTTAAACAAATTTTGATTTGGTTGGTTTAGTTCTTCTAGAGGGAACTTTTTCCCCCTGGTCCGATTTTGCTCCTTTAGGAACTTAACCTGCCTAGGAACATAGGACATGTTCGTGCCAAACTTCGGGAGTCTAGCTCTTTTATTTTGGACTGCATCGTGTTAACTACAGACGAGTGTTTATAAACCGGTTAACCGAAAAACCGGGTTTTTCCTAAAATTTCGGTTTTTTTTGCAAACCGGTTAACCGGAATTGAAGATTTCCGGTGCACCGAAAACCGTTTTTTTTCTGTCGGTTAACCGGTTTTTTAAATACATTCCGGTTAACCGTTTTTTATTCCGGTTTGACCGAGAAAACCGGTTAACCGAAAAAGCTGGTTTTCGGTTAACCGAGAAACCGGTTTTCCAAAATGTCGGTTTTTTATAAACACTACTACAGACGGACAGACGGACGGACAGACGGACATCGCTAGAATGTGTTAGAATCGCTTTATATGCTTTATGGGATCCTAGACCGATATTTTGATGCGCTACACACATAATGACAAAGTGAGTATACCCCCATACTGTAGTTGGAGGGTATAAAAATCATGAACGTAAAAAAACGGCTATTTTTAAATAGCGATATCTCGAAAATCGTTTGGCCGATTTTAAAAATTTTCTTATATTTGTGTTCAGTTAGTATAATGTAGAGATGGGCACATGAGCACATAAGAGTGTGATTCACGTGATTCAAGCGTGATCACGCGTGATCTGCTTTTAAAATTTTTGTAATTTTTAGGATTGAATTGGCCGTTTTTGTAACTTTTTAATTCAATAATAACATTAATATTCTCAATTTTGATTTTCAAACCATTGTTTCTTTGACAAATTTTGTAAGAATTTTCTGTAGATAATTTTTCTGATATTTTCCCACCCTAATGTGTATGCCTATAAATAAACATATGGGGCATTCCATGTCAAATCGGATACTTTGAAATTTTTTTTTAGATTTTCCCAATTTGTTTACAGTTTTTAGTACCCTTCGAAAACTCCTTCGTGGTAAGTTTTAAAATTTTTTTAATGACCCGTTCAAAAGATATCGAATTTTTAAAAATCGGTAGTTTGTTCCCTTACTCAAACTTCTTTCAATCATAACTTCTTTAATAATGGTCCGAATTTCAAATTTTTTTTTTTCAAAATTTTTGTTTTTTTACGTACTTTCCAAAAAAAATCCCAAAAAATTCTTAAAAGCGCTCTAGTATGCAATTTTTAAGTTTTAAAATTTAAATCTCATTTTTGAAAATGTTTGTACTCTTCGATTTTTTGGAAATTTTTTTGTGTAAAACTTCTATCAATTCTACAAATTTTTTGCCCAGGAAGATCGTGGGATAACGATTATTACTATTTTTTAAAAATTTTTGAAAAAATTTTATTGTAATTTTCCAATCTTAAAATCATTTCTACTGCTCCAATGGTGCGTCATAGAGGGGTCCTTTATAAGACCAACCCCCATTAATTTTTACGTCTTAACATTTCTTTGGAACAAACTAATACCCTATTTCCAATTTCTAAGGGGGCTCCCACACAAAACGACATTTTTTAAAATTTCATCCAACCGCTCTAACTGCCCTAATAGTGCCCTTAGAGCAACAAAATGTATGACCGACCCACAATATTTTTTTAGTCCAAACATTTTCTCTAAATACACCTACCCACTATCTTTAACTGTTAAGGCGGTCCCCATACAATTTTTTTCATTTTTTGTAAATTTGTTTTATTTAATCAGCTTCTACCGGTCCAATGGTGCGTCCGAGAGGGGTCATTAGTGAGACCGACCCCCATTTATTTTTACCCTACAACATTTTTTCAAAACATACCTACGCCCTATCTCCACTCCCTAAGTAGGCTCCCATACAAAATTGCATTTTTATAAAATTTGCTCCAACTGTTATTTGTATGGGAGCCTACTTAGGGAGTGGATATAGGGTGTAGGTATGTTTTAAGAAAATGTTGTAGGGTAAAAATTATTGGGTGTCGGTCTCACTAATGACCCCTCTCGGACGCACCATTGGAACGGTAGAAGCTGAGTAATAACATTTTGTTGCTCTAAGGGCACTATTAGGGCAGTTAGAGCGGTTAGAGCAAATTTTAAAAAATGTCGTTTTGTGTGGGAGCCCCCTTAAAAATTTGAGTTAGGGTATTAGTTTATTCCAAAGAAATGTTGAGATGTAAAAATTAATGGGGGTCGGTCTTATAAATGACCCCTGTATGACGCACCATTGAAGCAGTAGAAATGATTTTAAGATTGGAAAATTACAATAAATTTTTTTTAAAAAATAGTAATAATCGTTATCCCACGATCCTCCTGGGAAAAAAATTTGTAGAATCGATAGAAGTTTTACACAAAAAAAATTCAAAAAAATCGAAGAGTACAAATATTTTCAAAAACAAGATTTGAAATCGCATACTAGAGCCCTTTTAAGAATTTTTTGGGATTTTTTTTTTTAAGTACTTAAAAAACAAAAATTTTTAAAAATTTGAAATTTGGACCATTATTGAAGAAGTTATGAGTAAAAGAAGTTTGAGTAAAGGAACAAACTACCAATTTTTAAAAATTCGATATCTTTTGAACGGGTCATCAAAAAAATCTGAAAATTTACCACGAAGGAGTTTTTGAGGGGGACTAAACACTGTAAACAAATTGGGAAAATTTTTCAAAGTGTCCGGTTTGACATGGAATGCCCCATATACAATGTATTCATGTCTTTCATGGACGACATGCTAAACAGAGATTGATATATGAGCTAAGACAGAAATGAAAATGTCATTAAACTTCTACGAATGCTGTTAAGTTAGAAAATGAAACTACACAGAATATAAACCCTCTATCAGAAACTAAAGCTCTTAAACTTGTTAAAACAATTAAGTAAAAAATAAAATTCAATACATAAAAAAGTTTTAAATTTTCAAATAAAGTTGTTGATATCGAGAACTTATATGCATACTTAATTGTAATAGGAAAAATTGTATCAGTATTTTTCTATAAAAAAACCCCAATACTTTTTGTACAGAAAAATTGTATCAGAGCCTGAGAAATTTGTTTCAAAAGAAATGTCTTCAAATTGTTCCAAAAATTGTTTATGATACCATTGTCTTTGAACTCTCTGAGATTTCAATGGGGGAAAAATATGTCATTGGAGGATTTTTTCTAAAGAAAATTCCCCTTTAAATCTGAGAATACCTTTGAAGAACTATTTTTTTAGATTCTGAAATCGTTAAAAATATTTTGAGAATCTATAAATAATCTTGCAGGAAGAATGTCTAAGGAGTTTTCTACAGGAAATTTATCTCGTTTCATAGATTTTTAAGCGAAAAAAGTTTTAAGAAGCTGAAACATTTAGAAAAAAGGACTGGAGTCAAAAAGATTTCTATGGTAAAGATTTTTCAGAATTAAAATTGAGTTTTTATATTTGCTAATTAATCTTGACAATGAAATCTGACAAATTTCAAAACACGTGTCGATTAAGACCAACATACAGAAATTATTCTACACCCAAAAAAAAAACGTTGGTATTCAATACTAAAAATTTAACTAATTTTAGTCCAAAAGGACCTAGTGCAGAAATTGGTAACAAATAATAAAATTTTTAACTAATATTAGTCAAATCCAGTAAAAATTACTAATGTTAGTACTTTGAAGATACTAAAATTAGTAACGAATTAGTAGATTTTGGTACAATATCACTTACTAAACCTTTTACTGTAGAATTATTTTGAGTAGTTTTACTTACTAAAGAAAATACTAAACCCGAGCTAGAATAAACCTATTTAAAATATTTTCATAAAAATTTTAGTTAAACGATTTTCAAAATAATTCCTCGATATTTACTACCACAATAACATTTTCTGCACAAAATATTTTCTGTAGTGTTAAGAAAATTTTTAATCACCTTATAATCCCCAAGTTTTTTGTTTGTTATCTCAATTTTTCAAAAAAAAAGTTTTAAGCTGTTTTTTAATATTTATTCTCTGTTTTTATTTTATATTTCTCTTCTCTACTCATGTCATCACCATAAGACATAATCGTTCATTATAGCTATGCAATCATTTATACTTACATACACAAATACAAAAACACACACACACACTTACAACATAGACAGACAGCTTAGTATTGTACATTAAGCTCCTACATAACAAACTATATTAAACACATACACATGCATGCACATCAACTGAGACACATCCGGCTGTAGACATTTCCGTTTTAATGTTTTATTTTATATATTTGTTGTGTGTTTTTTTTTATGCTGCTGTCTACAATTTAGTTCAGCTTCATTTAAAAACTTAAATAGTCTTTATATATTTTTTTTTATTATTTTCTAAAATGGTTTTCTGCTATTTTTTTTTATGGTTTTTGTGTTTTTTTTTCGGAAAGAGTTTAAATGAGGCAAAAAAAAAGTAATGAAAAACAAACAAAGTGTGAACATTTTAGATGATCTTGAAGAAACAAATGATGCACTATATAAAGAAAAAGGTTTGTTTCATAGATTTATGGTGCAAAAAAAGCAAAAGAGAGAACTTTTTTGGTGGATACCTTTTTTGTTTGTCTTCTTGTATAATTTTAGCTTATTTTAGTAAAATTTTTTTAAATATTCTCTGTCTAAATTATTCTTATCATTCTCAACATCACCACATATTCAATATCTTAAGTGCCTCTACCTACTGTAGTGCTCAAATTGTTCTTTTGGTTTGTGAAATTAGTTTTATTTTTGTTTCTGCTGCTTAAACTTAAATTGTTTTTCTTGAATATTTAACAAAGATTTTCATATTTTTCTCATTATTTTCTTTGTAAACTTAACCACATTGCGGTACTTGCGTTTAAATATATATAAAATTGTGTGCTAATGTTTTTTGCATTTAAAAGAATTAAATATTAAATAAACTTAAATGCTAGAAAACGGTTTTAAAATTCTGGGTAAAAATAATTTGTGTTTGGAAAATAATTTTTCAATTAATCATTTCGTAGAAATTTATTAATTAAGAAAGATTAATTATGCTAAACCGTTTTGGCCGAAAATTAAAAAATGTAAAAATGACTCAGAATTTGAGATTTTTCTAAAAAATATGTATTTCTAAGAATCAAATACTTCCTATAGGAAAAATGTCTCAGAATATTAGACTCTTTACTATACGAAAAATGTCTCAGAGTCTGGGCCATTTTACTATAAAGAAGTAAAAAAGTTAAATTCGACAATGTAAATAAGTTTATTTGAAAAAAATCCGCGAAAAAAATTTTTGGCGAAAAAAAAAATTCTGCGAAATTTTTGTTCTCAGACTATAGACACTCTGAAAAATTTTTAGAGTCCGAGACATTTTTGATAGGAAAAATTGACACTTCTTTTCGAGGAAAAATGTCTTAGCATATGAGACTTTTTCTCTAGGAAAAATGTCTCAGAATATGAGGAAAAATGTCTTAGAATCAGTGACATTTTCTGTCTTAAGGCCTATTCACACCTGAGGTGAAATCTCGTTCGAACGAGACTTCGATCATATGGTCCGTATCATTTTACACACAACCCAGGGGCGTATCCAGGATGTTATTTCGCAGGGGGGCCAACATTTTTTTTTTTTATTTTTTTTTACAAAAAATTTGCATAACAGCACATATTTTTAAATTTGTTTACGATCGTCTATTCCTAGAACTACATGTTACTAAATCAGATTATCGGGGACTTTATGAAACCAATGCACTTATTCTCGGAAATCAGCTGTGTGTGTTTATGAATCCAGAAATTTTTCTAGATTCTGAGACATTTTTCTATAAGAAAGAGACTTTATTTTTCATCATGTTTCTTACAGAAAAAGTCTCAGATTCTGAGACATTATGCATAGAACTGAGACTTCATTTTTCGTAATTTTTCTTATAGAAAAAGTCCCAGATTCTGACATTTTTCTTATAGAAAAAGTCTCAAATTCTGCGACATTTTTCTTATAGAAAAGGCTCAGATTCTGAGATATTTTTCTTATAGAAAAAGTCTCAGATTCTGAGACATTTTTCTTATGGAAAAGTCTCAGATTCTAAGACGTTTTTCTAATGTAAAAGTCTCAGATTCTGACACATTTTTCTTATAGAAAAAGTCTCAGATTCTGCAACACTTTTTTATAGAAAAAGTCTCAGATTTTGAGACATTTTTCTTATAGAAAAAGTCTCAGATTCTGAGACATTTTACTTATAGTAAAAGTCTCAAGCTCTGAGACATTTTTCTTATAGAAAAAGTAAGATTCTCAGACATTTTTCTCATGGAAAAAGTCTTAGATTCTCAGACATTTTTCTTATAGAAAAAGTCTCAGATTCTGTGACATTTTTCTGATAGAAAAAGTCTCAGATTTTGAGACATTTCTGTTATAGAAATAAGCTCAGATTCTGAGAAAATTTTCTTATAGAAGCAGTCTATGAGGCATTCCACACCAAATGTCCCGCTACAGAAAAAAATGTGTCCCGTAAATTTCTGAATAGGTTGTTTTGATAGCCCTATATGTAACTAAGAAAATTGCGTTTTTGGTTTTTCAAATTTTCGAAAACTGGGCTTAGGAGGCGTGGTCAAATATTGGAAAAATGGTAAAATTTGTGGCGAGTTGCCTTGATTAAATATTTATCACATTAAAACGGAATGCACCACAATGTCAAAAATTTATGTTCTTATATAGTTTTGTATGGGCCATCGATTAATTTTTTTTTTTGGAAAATTTTCAGAACCCGTTCTGAAATTTTCCATTTTTTAAAAAAGTCAATTTATCAAAAATCCGGCCACTTTTTTTTTTTCTTTTTTATTTATTTTTTTAAAAGTTTAGATGTTTGTCCATCCACACAAAAAAAATCAGAAACACGTTCATTTTTTTTTCGAGAAAATCGCATTTGAACTTTAAATTTCATAACAATTTTGTTATTTGCTTGTATTTCTTTGTTTTAAAGTTGCGAATGAGTAATATTAATTGCATAAATATTCGATATTCTGTTGACACAAGAAAATACAAGCAAATTACTAAATTGTTATGAAATTTAAAGTTCAAATGCGATTTTCTCGAAAAAAAAGATGAACGTGTTCCTGATTTTTTTTGTGTGGATGGACAAACATCTAAACTTTTAAAAAAATAAATAAAAAAGAAAAAAAAAAGTGGCCGGATTTTTGATAAATTGACTTTTTTAAAAAATGGAAAATTTCAGATCGGGTTCTGAAAATTTTCCAAAAAAACAATTTTTAATCGATAGCCCATACAAAACTATATAAGAACGTAAATTTTTGACATTCTGGTGCATTCCGTTTTAATGTGATAAATATTTAATCAAGGCAACTCGCCTCAAATTTGACCATTTTTCCAATATTTGACCACGCCTCCTTAGCCCAGTTTTTGAAAAATTTAAAAACCAAAAACGCAATTTTCTAAGTTCCATATAGGGCTATCCATATCACCTATTCAGAAGTTTAAGGTACACATGTTTTTTTTCGCTGGACATTTGGTGTGGAATGCCTCCTATATATATTTATTATATATCTTTCTTATAGAAAAGTCACAGATTCTGAAACATTTTTCCCAAAGAAAAAGTCTCATATTTTGAGACATTTTTCTTGTAGAAAAAGTCTCAGAGTCTAAGACATCATTCATAAAGGAAAAGTCTCAGATTCTGAGATATTGTTCCGATTGACAAAGTTTCAGGTTCTGAGATATATTTTTTATAGAAAAAGTCTCAATAAATATCAGATTCTTAGACAATTGTTATATGAAATACTAATAAATATTTCAGATTTTTCTACGCTTTAATTACAATTTGATCCATTTTTTTGAGTACATAAAGCTTCTGGTTCTGATACATTTTTCCATTAGGATCTTGAAAAGTTTCAAATTTTGACAGAAAAATTTTAAGATTTTGAGACATTTTCTGGCCATAAAATTTTCAGATTCGCAACCTCTTCCTTCAAAAAAAAGTTTAGATTCCCAAATGGTTTTATATTTTTTTAAGAAGTTTTTTTACATTGTATTTGTTATTTTATTCCAAATCTTAAAATTTTTGAAATCATTTCAATGACACAACCATATGATCGAAATCTCGTTCGAATGAGATTTTACCTCAGGTGTGAATTGGGTATTAGAATCTGAGACAAATCTCTTATATGAGGCATTCCAAACCAAATATCCCGCTACAGAAAAACATGTGTCTCGTAAATTTCTGAATAAGTAGGTTGTTTGGATAGCCCTATATGAAACTAAGAAAATTTCGTTTTTGGTTTTTCAAATTTTCAAAAAATGGGCTTAGGAGGCGTGGTCAAATATTGGAGAAATGGTCAAATTTGTGGCGAGATGCCTTGATAAAATATTTATCACATTAAAACGGAATGCACCACAATCTTAAAAATTTACATTCTTATATAATTTCGTATGGGCTATCGAATACATTTTTTTTCCTTGAAAAATTTTCAGAACCCGTTCTGAAATTTTCCATTTTTTGAAAAAGTCAATTTATCAAAAATCCGGCCACTTATTTTTCTTTTTTTTTATTTTTTTTTTTAAGTTTAGATGTTTGTTCATCCACACAAAAAAATCAGAAATGTATTTTTCGTTTTTTTTGAGAAAATCGCATTTGAATTTTAAATTTCATAACAATTTTGTAATTTGCTTGTATTTTCTTGTTTTAACGTTGCGAATGCGTAATATTAATTGAATGAATATTACTCATTTGATACGTTAAAACAAGAAAATACAAGCAAATAACAAAATTGTTATGAAATTTAAAGTTCAAATGCGATTTTCTCGAAAAAAAAACGAAGAACGTGTTTCTGATTTTTTTTGTGTGGATAGACAAACATCTAAACTTTTAATTTTTTTTTTTTTTAAGTTGCCATTCATTTTTGAAAATGTACCTTTTAAAAAATGGAAAATTTCAGAACGGGTTCTGAAAATTTTCCAAAACAAAAAATTTTAACCGATAGACCATACAAAACTATGCAAGAATATACATTTTTGAGATTGTGGTGCATTTCGTTTTTATTTGAAAAATTTTTAAACAATGCAACTCGACACAAATTCGACCATTTTTCCAATATTTGACCACGCCTCCTAAGCCTAGTTTTTGAAAAATTGAAAAATCAAAAACGCAATTTTTTTGCTCCATATAGGGCTATTCATACAACCTATTTAGAAATTCACGGAACACATGTTTTTCTGTAGCGGGACATTTGGTGTGGAATGCCTCATATATGGAAAATGTCTCAGTATCTAAGAAAAATATCTCTGAATCTAATAAAGAAAAATATCGATGAATCTAAGATTTTTGTAATATTTCGGGATTTGATTTCCATGCAAATGATTTGTTTTTTTTTTTCTTTCCGAATCAAGAAATTTGCGTTAAAATAGCATCGATTTGTCTTGCATGTTTTTGCATATATTGGCAAAAATTCATATTTTTGCATATTTTTGTTTTAAATGCATATTTTGTGCATATTTACAACTTTTAAGTGCATATTTTTGCACATTTTAAAAAATAGGAAAACTTACTAAAAAATTAAGAATTTTCTTTTGGATTTTTTTGAAAATAATTTATCAGAATCAAATTTCTCCGAATTATTTTCATTTTAGGACAAGGTTAAGAAATATAATGTAGTTTTTTGCACTATAGTAATGCAATTTTATCATTATTCTAATTATTTTTTTTTTATATACACGCCTACACGACACGCCAAAAAACAACACATTTTCTAATATCATGGGTCCTAGTGCAAGACCTTGAACTTATTTTAGCACAACATTGATTCGTTTGTGAACAAAAAATAAAAAAAGAGGTAAAAAATTGCGTTTGGTTTATTGAGGTTGGTTTAAATCTTCAATGGGATTTTTTTTTACCCTGGGCTGATTTTGCTCATTTACGAAAGTTACCGGACTATGAACAAGAGATATATTCGTGCAATTTTCCGGAGTCTAGTTATTTTATTTTGGACGGACGGACGGACATTCATAAAATGACTTAGAATCTATCATGGATCAATAATATGTAATATATAGAGGGCGAATATTCAAAACTTGTCATCTGCAATATTTTCAAAAGACAGTTTTCGATAGAAATGTGTTCACTGAATTAGTTGTCATCTATCAAATAAATTTTTAACTAATGTTTTACTTCAAAAACAATTCTTTTTAATTATATTGTAGAAGAAAGATAAATAATAACTCTTATAATTAACTTAAAATAACAGTTCATTTTAATCTCCTTAAAAATGTTCTTTATGCAGATAGGACGTTTTGAATATTCGCCCTAGATACACTTTATGTGGTCTCCGACTGATATTTTTATGCTTTACAAATGGAATGACAAAGTTAATGTAACCCCATACTGTGGTTGGAGGGTAGTAAAATCTGAAGAATTGTGGAGAGTATTTGGGAAACCAATGCTAAATATATACTTCGAAATTTCTAGACCCTTAATTTTAATTTTTCGATGCATAAAACTGCCCCATGTTGATTACTTTGTGTGATAATACAAAAAACCCATAAAACGTTTTGGTGCTTAATCCAAATTGCTTTATGGTGTTTGAAAAATTTTTAAAATTTATGTTATAAAAATCATTCATAATTTCTTGGTAATATTTTATATCTATTTTTGTATTATTTTTTATTATTTTTTTTTATTTTTCATACAGTTCACACAAAAACAAATAACTTAATGGTTTTATTATTTTCTTAGCAAAGAAAGTAATGTAAAGAAATACTTAAGTTAAATAACTTTTCTTGAACAAATAACTTTTTCTTTTCGTTGTTTTTTCTAAAAAAAGTAAGAATAATGATGGTGTATGTATAGAAAGAAAAAAAAAATATATAAAAAAACATATAAATTATTATATATATTTTTAAGCAGTTAGATAAAATAAACAAAAATATAACTTATGACTATATGAAATATTATTTAAAGGAAAACGCCATTAGCTTAAGGCGAATAAAGTAAGGAAATTTATGTTGATACGAAACCGAACGTATTTAACGCTACGATATGGTTTATGATTTTTCTTGTCTAAAGATATTTTTTAATTTCAGAAATTTAGAATATTGGATTTTGTTTACTTTTTAGCATATAAGTGTTATTATTGACACTTATTGTGAGGTTAACAATTAATTAAATAAATTAAATATTTAAATAACAATCTTTATCCTCAAATCATTACACCGTGCTTGACTGCATGGTGTAGAGTTCTAAATGATGCCAAAATAGAAAAAAAACAATGAAAATGGAAAAAAGTAAATAATTATTTATGGATCAAATTTGCATATATTCATTAAAATAAATAGAGAAAGTTTAAGAAAACAAAAAAAATTGATTAATGTGTGTTTTTCTTTATAAAAGATGAAGAAACACAAAATCAAAAAATTAACTTTGTGGTATTATTGAAAAAAAAAAAAAAAATCATTAAAAGACCATTACCAAGATGTTGCTTCTTAACATGGATTTGCCAGGAAAACCGTCAAAAAAATAAACTACACACTGAAAAGTATATTGTGGATTACAAAAAAGTTTACGCATCATACCCGATATACTTAAAAAAAAAAAAACTAAAAAATGCAAAAACTTACAATCAAAAAAAAAAAACACTGTAATGTTAGCAAAAAAAGCTTGTAAATTTACTAAAAATTTTGCTGATTTTGAACCCACTTTTTTTTTTTGGTACAGTTAGCAAAAATGTTTTGCTAAAAATTAGTTAACTGAAAATAGCCAGAAAAACTGTAACTTTAACCACAAAATCTAGTAAAATTTTAGTAGAATGTTAAAATTTTGATCAACATTTTTGATTGTACTGAATGGTTCTAAAAAATTTTGTGCACAAGCAAAAAATAACGGAGAAAAAAAACAAGAGAAATAAAAAACAAGTAAGAGTGTTAAATTCGGCTGAGCAGAATCTTTTATACCCTCCAACATGCAAAAAAAATCCAGGGCCGTTTACTTTTTGTGGGGGGGGGGGCGTCGGCAGTGGTCACTGGTGGCACAAATTTCCCCTCGAAATATAAGTTTAAAAATTCATTCTTATGCTTTTTGCACTAAAGAACTACAAGTTTATCATTATTTTAACAATTTTTTTTTAATCCACGCCCACAAAAGGGGCGGGCCAAAAAAACGATATTTTCTAATCCCCCGATTCCAAATGCAGAACTTTGAGCTTCTTGAGGCATAAAAATGTTGCATTTGTTATACAAAAACACAATAAATCATGTAAAAATATGGTGTTTTTTAGAGGTTGCTTTAGTTCCTCAAGGGGGAACTTTTTTTCGCCTCCTCCGATTTTGCCCATCTCCGAGCTTAACTAGACTATGACTATAAGACACATTTGTGCCAAACTTCAGTAGTCTAGCTCTTTTATTTTGGGCTGCATCGTGTCTTCTACAGACAGACAGACGGACGGACATCGCTAAAAAAAATATATAATCGATCACTGATCAATAATATATATACTTTATTGGGTCCTAGACCGATATTTTGATGCGTTACACACGGAATGACAAAGTGCGTATTCCCCCATACTGTGTTGGAGTGTATAAAAAATTCAGTTCACCGTTGCTAATATTAGCAAAAAATCTTGTAAAAATATTGTCAAATTTCAAATTTAGCAAAAGAAATTGGTTCAAAGTTTGTTTATAATTGCTAATGCGCTAAATGAAGTTTAAAAGAAATTTTTGCTAACATACTAATCACAGCTAAAAATTTTCTAAAAGTTAGCTAACAAGCATTAGCAAAAAAAAAAAATGTAAATCTACTGACATATTTTTTTGAGTGTACTAACAAGGAAAGTCTCCTATATTTGTGGAATTGAATAAAGAGACACTTATTTTTATTATTATACATATGGGGCATTCCATGTGAAATCGGACACTTTGAAAAACTTTTTTTTTAGATTTTCCTAATTTGTTTACAGTTTTTAGTACCCTTCGAAAACTCCTTCGTGGTAAATTTTCAGATTTTTTTGATGACCCGTTCAAAAGATATCGAATTTTTAAAAATTGGTAGTTTGTTCCTTTACTCAAACTTCTTTTACTCATAACTTCTTCAATAATGGTCCAAATTTCAAATTATTTTTTTCAAAATTTTTGTTTTTTTACGTACTTTCTAAAAAAATAACCCCAAAAAATTCTTAAAAGCGCTCTAGTATGCGATTTTTAAGTTTTAAAATTTAAATCTCATTTTTGAAAATGTTTGTACTCTTTGATTTTTGTGAAATTTTTTTGTGTAAAACTTCTATCAATTCTACAAATTTTTTGCCCAGGAAGATCGTGGGATAACGATTATTACTATTTTTTTAAATTTTTTGAATAAAATTTATTGTAATTTTTCAATCTTAAAATCATTTCTACTGCTCCAATGGTGCGTCATAGAGGGGTCCTTTACAAGACCGACCCCCATTAATTTTTACGTCTTAACATTTCTTTGGAACAAACTAATACCCTATCTCCAATTTCTAAGGGGGCTCCCACACAAACCGACATTTTTTAAAATTTGTTCCAACCGCTCTAACTGCCCTAATAGTGCCCTTAAAGCAACAAAATGTATGACCAACCCACATTATTTTTTTAGTCCAAACATTTTCTCTGAAGACACCTACCCTCTATCTTTAACTGTTAAGGCGGTCCCCATACAATTTTTTTTATTTTTTGTAAATTTGTTTTATTTAATCAGCTTCTTCCGGTCCAATGGTGTGTCCGAGAGGGGTCATTAGTGAGACCGACCCCCATTTATTTTTACCCTACAACATTTTTTTAAAACATACCTACGCCCTATCTCCACTCCCTAAGTAGGCTCCCATACAAAATTACATTTTTATACAATTTGTCCAACTGTTATTTTTGTGGGAGCTTACTTAGGGAGTGGAGATAGGGCGTAGGTATGTTTTGAAAAAATGTTGTAGGGTAAAAATAAATGGGGGTCGGTCTCAGTAATGACCCCTCTTGGACGGACCATTGGACCGGTAGAAGCTGATTAAATAAAACAAATTTACAAAAAATAAAAAAAATTGTTATTTTTATTTTGAAAAGGGGTTACCTTACGGGCTAATTATGGTCAGCTATTTGTTTCCAAATGTAAATAAAAATCACTTCATTTTTATTCTTCTCCACCCTTCTCCAAATTGTATGGGGACCGCCTTAACAGTTAAAGATAGAGGGTAGGTGTGTTCAGAGAAAATGTTTGGACTAAAAAAATATTGTGGATCGGTTATACATTTTGTTGCTCTAAGGGCACTATTAGGGCAGTTAGAGCGGTTGGAACAAATTTTAAAAATGTCGTTTTGTGTGGGAGCCCCCTTAGAAATTGGAGATAGGGTATTAGTTTGTTCCAAAGAAACGTTAAGACGTAAAAATTAATGGGGGTCGGTCCTGTCAAGTACCCCTCTATGACGCACCATTGGAGCAGTAGAAATGATTTTAAGATTGGAAAATTACAATAAAATTTTTTCAAAAAATTTTAAAAAATAGTAATAATCGTTATCCCACGATCTTCCTGGGCAAAAAATTTGTAGAACTGATAGAAGTTTTACACAAAAAAATTTCAAAAAAATCAAAGAGTACAAACATTTTCAAAAATGAGATTTAAATTTTAAAACTTAAAAATCGCATACTAGAGCGCTTTAAAGAATTTTTTGGGATTTTTTTTTTAGAACGTACTTAAAAAAACAAAAAATTTAAAAAAAAAATTTGAAATTTGGACCATTATTGAAGAAGTTATGATTAAAAGAAGTTTGAGTAAAGGAACAAACTACCAATTTTTAAAAATTCGATATCTTTTGAACGGGTCATCAAAAAAATCTGAAAATTTACCACGAAGGAGTTTTCGAAGGGTACTAAAAACTGTAAACAAATTGGGAAAATCTAAAAAAAAAGTTTTTCAAAGTGTCCGATTTCACATGGAATGCCCCATATATATTCATGATCCTCGATCGATTTTAAGTCGATCTAGTTCTAACTTTTGAAAGACTTTACAGAGGCTACTGAAGTTTGGCATATATGTTGGTAATTTACCTGGTCAGGTTGGTATTGCAATCCAGCCAAATCGATCCAGTGCACAGTGTGAGGTTCTAACATTCTAGCTGATCAAAATTGCATATTTCTTTAACAAATAAAGGTACAGTCATGCAATTTGGTACAAGTAATATATGACTAACAACACAACTTCTGTAGAAAAATGGGCGGAATTGGACAATTGCCACGCCCACTTCCCATAATAGATAAAATATAATTTTTTTAAATTGGTTTATAATTAATAGCAAGATTGCCTTATCTTGAGTAGGACAATTGGGGAAAATTGCAATACCCTTGTTTTAATCAAACAACACATTACCCATGCATATCTCGTTACCTAAAATGCAAACGGACCAATTAACAAAAAAAAATAAATACTTTCAATAGAAAAAACATTATAACCATTAAAAAAATACCAATGTTACTAACTTCTTTGTGCATTTAAAGTTACGATATGTGTACCTTAAAAAATAAAAAAGTTATTATTTTAAAAAAGATTTTTTTATTTTTATTTTCAATTCAATTCAGAAAAATACAGTACAAAGTTTATTAAAAATAAAAAATATAAATTATTATAAGAATAAGAAAAGTACATATATATATGTTTCATATCATTCTTCTGCAATATAAACATCCGGGTCTTGCAGCAAATCCAAAATTGTGGGTGTTAAAATTCCTTTTTTAGTTTTTGGGGGTTTTCGCAAACTACAGATGAATGGATCCGACGATATTAAGAGCCTGTTAATCAAATCCGTATTTGTGTCCTCTCTGGATGTTTTGCGTGTAAAGTTTTCACGGTAATTTCTGCAATCCTTATTTCGTGCCTCTTGGGCTTCTTCCGAAAGCTGGCCAATAGGTAAAATACAACTGTATATTATTATTTTACCATGGAAAAGTATTTTGTGTACCGTCACTGGCATATAGTACCATGGGTATTTTTCCAAATATAGATTTCTTGTTTCAATTGTATAATTTTCAAAAGCAACAGAGTTTATTTCATAGCCACATCCGAGGCACTCAAGAATAACATGAAAACGTTCTACCAGCTCCAAATCAATACCAGTAATATTTGACGACTTCTCGGCATCTCGAAAAAAACGTCTGGCAGTGTTGCCATCGTTTGAATTGCCAGAATGATGTTTTGGCATATCCACCAACAATCCTGTTTCATTTTTGAATCGGTTTTGTATATATTTCTTTCTTTCTAATAATTTTGCTTTGTTATCAGCTCCTCGTATTTGCCATTTTTTTATATCTAATCTGTACGCAATATGTAACAAACACTCCATAAAGCGAATCCATGCATGGAGAGGGGATAGGCCCATTGGCAGCATGTTTTTGTCAACTGTTTTATTTAAAATCGCAATTGGATTATTCATAGCTAATGGTGTAGCCCCACATAAATAGCAAGCTTGGGATGATGAATAATTTGAAAGAGCACTGCACACTTTTCCATCAATCATACACAAAACTAGCTTGGCTGTGACTTTAAATTTCTTATGCTCAACAGTAACCATAGTTGGCAAGAGAGACAAAATTTGATTTTCTATTTGTTTAACTTCATTCAAAATAAGGTCTTTTGTCTCTTTTGCAAATACGAATTTTATAGGCCGACAATATCTAGTTGACGATGGTGCAGCATTTTTCCAAATTATTGTTTTTTGGTTGTAACCAATATTTTCTAAAGACATTTCAAGTGGGACCATAGATATGCTAAACAAACTCTCGTCAGAAATATTTTCTTGAGAAAATGATTGCTTGTAACGATTATGGTCAGCACCGTCACAACCCCATTTGATCTTAAAAGTCAAAAAAAAAAAAAATTATCTTCTATCAAAAGAAATGTATCCTTCAGGGCCAAACAAAGTCTTAAGACTGTATAGTCAATAAGTGATTGGAGGCTGACATTCGCGAATGATTCAGTTACAGTTATTCCATTTGGATAACATGCACGCTTGGATTTTTATGGAATCATAACAGGGAAACATTTTAGAGTTAATAGACGATGTATGTTGTCTCAACAATTGGTAGCCATGTGTAGATAAACCGATATCTATTATCATTGCTAATGCTTGATCAGCAGAAAGGCTCATGGGCTTATCTGAAACAATTCTACTTTTTTGTAAAAGTGTTCCCCTTTTTGGAGAAGCAGTTGTAAGCTCACGAACAATTGAGGCCGATGTTCGTTTGCCATCTAAGTGCATTTTCATTTCGGCTGCCATAAATAACTGATTATGATCAACCGTATTCAAAAGTTCTCTTGCTTTCCTTTTTCTTGTTACTTCTGAGCACTCATGGAATTTTTTCTCTGGCCTTCCACTAGTAGAAACCGAAGAAGAAATGGTTTTATCACAAATAAATTGTGATAAATCAATTTCTAGAGTCAACCAACCAGAGTTTGTTTTCAAAAATCGAAGTTTTGTTCTTTTCGATATCTGCCATTTTGAGTTTATTTGTGCGCAAATTTTTTGAGAAAAAATTTTTATTTCTTGCAAATTAAGAGTTTGTTTTGAACCAGTACTAATATTTCCTGAAATAAATTCAAATACACGAAGACATTTTTCATTTTTTTCTGCAAGCAGCCAAACATCAAAAATTTGTTGGCGCGAAATACAAGAATTCATGATCAGTTTTTAGATCGGGAATAGTGGGGGGGCAAGTTGGGGCAGATTTTTTTGGTTGATTCAGAAAGAAGACAAAATAGGTTATCTGATGCAAATAATGCGACTACTTGTGCTTGCTTGTGTATATATTTTTATGTCCAATGAAAAAAAAAAAAAATCAAAATAACTTCTAAAAAGAGATATATTTAAAAACCTTCAAACTTTTATTCTGATCACGTGTTTAACAATTGATTAATTCTGTTAATAAAAAATATACAAAACTACAAAATAAAAAAAATTTCATGAAGATATTGCATTTTAAAAGAAAGTTACAACCATTCAAAGTTGGGCTACGCGCCTTAACTTGCTTATGTCTAGCAATAGTCTGCGATTACAGTGAAGTTTAAGGTGCTGTTACTTTATAACGCTGTTATTTTTTTTAATTCCAAATGCAATTATATGTAGTTGGGATTGTTATCAATTAATTCTAGTAAAAATTCTTTTAAAAAAAAAATAAAAAAAATTGGATTTTGATAAGCTAAAATGTTAAAACCTTACAGTGTGCAGTGGTTCAAAAGTTATGAGCAAAAGAGTAAATTTCGGTAAGGGTGTTTCGCGAATTTACAAGATAAAAAACACGATAACTTTCGAAAGACAATAATGAGACTACTGAGGATTCACATGTATCTTTGCCGTTCCCCAGGTCCATTTGGTATCAAATTTCAGCTCAATCGGTCCAGTGGTTCAAAAGTTATAAGCAAAAACCCGAATTTCAGATTAGTTTCATCTTAAATGCCACGTGTTTAACAAGTTTTAACAATGCTTTTCAAACTTGTTTAATTTTAAAGCAATGCTTTTTTAACTTGTTTAATTTTAAAAGCATTGGTAACTTTAAAATTACACTCGAAAAAAATTCTACATTAAAAAAAAAATTTTACGCTCAAAAAAATTTTACACTCAAAAAAAATTTATTTTTTTTTTACAAAAATTACAATATTTTGTGTACATACGTACGTGCATTCACTCAGAAATATTTTTACAGTAAAAAAACATTACACTCGAAAAAAATTTGCACTCAAAATAAAAATTAGTAATTTTATTTTTTGTTTTTAATGACAAAAAAAGAGTTTTTTATTCAAAATAAAATATTTCTAATCAAAATTGTTAATTTTTCACGTTAAAAAATTTACTATCCTTTAAAAAATGCATTGTGGAGGGTATTCATAGATTCGGCAAAGTCGAATTTAACTTTTCTACTTGTTTTATTATGTATTTTTTTATTTCCAAGTGACACAACAATAATTTTCATTCATAATTTTAAATTTTTTTAATGATTATTTTTCGTTATTCCCAAATCGTTCCCCAATGCTTTCCAAAAAAAGATTGCCATCTATTGATAACGACCTCGTTGTTACTGACACTATTATTCATGAGTTACCTCTGCTAAAACTGTTAACAGAGAAAATAATTTTTCTTATCTAAAATTTACATTTAATTTTGTCAAAAATTCGGTAAAATTTAGGCAACATTGTCAAAATATCGATAAATATAGAATTGATTGAGCACTTAATTACCATTAGTTTAAAAGCACCGATAGTTTTATATTAATTATGTTATTTTTATTTAAGTGGCAACAGTTTTGTAACAAATTTGAAAATTTAGCAATATGTATCTCGAAAACTGTTCTCCTTCTGAAACTTTGGACTTCATTTTATGATTCAATGTTGATGATTGCATTTTTTTTTTAATTTGTAAACTAGTGTAATCATTGAGTTGGTCTGTATTATTCATTAATACCGAAGGCTCTCAAATCGCACACTAATGTCGAATCTTGCTGTTCCGTCATTGTGATCTCAAATTCATAAAACAACATGGGATTCATTGTGATCATAAATTCACATAAGGATCACAAGAAAATTTATTGAAATTTGAATAGGACAACGTTTGTCGGGTCTGCTAGTGTCAAATATTTAGTTTAGGTACAATTTTAATATTATTAAAATAACAGAAGATCTGAGCCCAAATTACGGTATCCGCAATCGAATGAAATTCCGATGAATACAGAAGTTTGGTAACTAATTATGAAAAAAACAACAATCATTACTCCAAATTGTTCTTGGATTCTCTGTCTTACAATTAGTAAACATTCTTCATCAGGTTTTTCCTTAATTTTAGAAAACAAAATATAGATTTCGATAGTAAAATTTCGATAAAAAATATAGAATGTCGTAATTCGGGCCCTGGTTTACCAGAGTAAAAACATGTTTTTTTTCTCAATTTAACGATATGGCAGTTTCATAATCATTTCGTCTTTTGTTTTTCATCAGAGTAGAAAAAATTATTTTCCACAACTTTCTAGCGATATGGCAGTTTCGTAATCATTTAATGTTGTGTTGTTTTTAAATTGTTTTTCTTAATTTTCTTCTTTTTTGTCACTATCTCAAAAAAAAAAAAATAAAAAACAAATGGAAGTGATGATTTTTAAAATTGTTTTTTTATTTAATTCTCAAATTTCTAAAAAAAAAAAAAACTTTTTAAATGACTTTAATGCCTCAAAGAAAATATACTAAAACTGTACTAAACAAGTTGTAGAACAATGTTAAAGACTTTAAATCCCATTATTGTTCGTGTTTTTTTTTTTTCCTCTAAATTTCTTCTTTTCAGTTTCTTAATGGTTTGTAACAGAAGAAAAAAGAATCTTGTTGAATGAATGGTTCTGTTTTTTATGCTTCATTCTGTTTTCCGTTTTTTTTTTTGTAGGCCAACATCATTTGTTATATTCACTTGTGTTTTTTTTTTGTACAATTCGCTTTTATCTCTGTAACATGTAAAAACAAGTAGGGAAATTATGTTTTTTAAAGGCAAAGAGAGATTTAATGATACCCTAAAGTAGGGTAGATATTATGCACTTGATAAAGCCATAACAATAATTTTGACAAACAATTTTAAAACGAAAAGTTTTGAGGATTTTTTAAAGAAAATGGAATAAAATTTAGTGTTTGAGCAATAATTTTCACAAAAATTTTAAATCGAAAGAAATTGTAGACTTTTAAAAAATAGCGCCATAACAATATTTTTGACAAAAATTTTAAAAACGAAAATATTTATTGTAGATCAAGTGTTAAAGTGTCAATAGGAACAAAATTGTGAAAACTTGAGATGAGATTAAAAAAATCGTGAAATTTAAAACAAAAAAGGGAAAATAGCGCCATAACAAAATTTTCGACAAAATCTTAAAATCTAAAACATTTATAAATTAAACGATAGAGTTTTAATAGCAATAAAACAGTTTGTT
The DNA here is from genome assembly GCA_963921195.1 of Pegoplata infirma. Taxonomy (NCBI): domain Eukaryota; kingdom Metazoa; phylum Arthropoda; class Insecta; order Diptera; family Anthomyiidae; genus Pegoplata; species Pegoplata infirma. The sequence goes on from OY992539.1 coordinate 194,884,169, forward strand.
ATGAAAAAGTTTTTTTTTTTTTAATTTTACTTTCTTTGGGAAGAAAATTTAAATTTTTATAAAATTTCATTACAAATGACATGTCACTAGAGTTTTTCACGGGAATTCCCGGGACGGGAATTCCCGGGAATTCCCGTAAATTTTCAATCCCGAAATCCCGGGAAATAGAGCGGGAATTCCCGGGAATTTTAATTTCTTTGAAATTGTTGGTTTTTCGACTTCTATTGATTATTTTGTGTGTGATTTTTTTAGGGAATTTATTAAAATTCTCGATAATTGATGGCAGAAACGTACGCAGGGACCAGGAGGGCTTAAAAAGTATTCCAAGAGACCCCTTCTAACTAACAAATGTCATAAAATCTAAGACTTACGAAAGGAAAAAAATCTCACAATACCTAAATCTTCGATAGGATATAATTATCAGAACCTGATACTTTTTCAGAAGCTGAAGAATTTTCTTTTTGTTTCTATTAATGTCACTGGACATGATTCATTTTAAATAAATTGATATAAAATTTGTGCAAGGAATGACTCTGAAATTAACAGGTTTTTCTTTTAGAAACCAGAATTTTTAAATTTTTTTATAATTTTTTGAGGTAAATTTTCTTATAATTTCATTTCTCTGAAACAGTTACATTCAGTTTCAGAGACATAATTGAGTAATTCCTTTGAATTAGTTTCATTTGAGGTATTCAGAGACTTTCCGCCAGCCCTGGCAATGTAGCAAAAGACTACTTCTTTCAAAAAATACATGTATTTTGAAAGGTAATTTTAAAAAGTGCTGTTTTATACAACTATTGTATTTTGAGAACCAATTGTAAAAATGAATTGTAAAAATGAACCAAATGATTAATTTTTATTATTAAAACAGATAAAGCGATGTGAAAGAACACATTCCCTTAAAAATACTTTTTAAAAGACTTCGACATATTTGGGCCGTTTTTTTATAAAAAGTGTGAAACAAAAATTTTTCTTTTTTTCTCAAAACATATTTTTTTGTTTGTTTTGGATTTGCTAAATAAGATTTTTATGGTGTTAACAAACATTTTTTTGACAAAAAATTAGGGTTTTTAGTTTTTGCGGGAATTCCCGGGATCCCGGGAAATTTAAAAATGAATCCCGCTTTCCCGGGAAATGAAAAACTCCGGGAAAAGAAAAACTATACATGTCACTAAAACACATTTCAGAACAATAATTTTCATTAAAATTTTAAATCGAAAAAATTGTGGACTTTTAGACAATAGCGCCATAACAATATTTTTGTTCATTGCAGATCAAGTGTCAAAGTGTCAATAGAAGCAAAACTGTGTGTTTTCAGGAAAATTTGAGATGAGATCAAATAAAATCGTGGAATTTTAAGCAAAATGGAAAAAATAGCGCCATAACAAAATTTTTGACAAAATCTTAAAAACAAAAATATTTATAAATTAAGCGATAGGGTTTCAATAGCAACAAAGGAGTTTGTTTTGAAAAAGGATTTTTTTTTTAATTTTTACTTTCTTTAAGAAGAAAATTTAAATTTTTATGAAATTTCATTACAAATGACATGTCACTTAAAATATATTTCTTCTAAAATGTAGGGTATTAAAATACTTAACATTCTAAAATTTTTATTTTTAGTAGCTCTAATGTCTGTATTTTCACATTTAAACAAAATAAAAGAAAATGTTTTTTTTTTTGTGTTTTCTTTGTATTTCCAGTTTCCATTTTTAAAATTGTTCTTCTTTTTATACCCCTTCAGTATGTTTGTGATCTTAGTTGACCATTTAAGTGCATTTAATCATAAAGTTCAGAGTAGTAATGGAAAACATACAAATTTTTATGTACTCGTTAGATGACTTTTGTGCCTTAAAATTTTTCCTTTTTTCCATTTGTTTCTTTTCATTCTTTCTAGGGCAATGGAAAGGAACAAAAAAAAAAGTTGTGTGTGTTAACAAAGTAAAAAGTCTGTCTAAATGTTTGCTGTAAGACAAGAGAAATGGAAGTCATTGATGTGATACACAGTGTAAATGATGAGTTTGTTACTAAAGTTTTGTTGTTATTATGTTTTCTTATTTTCATTTTCACTTTTAGTTTTTCTTTTTCTGTTTTTATTCAAAGACCAAAGTAATCTTTTATGGAATTTTCTTTAAAATACTCTACATTCAGACAGTATGACAATAACAGGAAGAAGGAAAATTATATTCAATTTTGCCGAATAAAAAATAAATTTTTACTTTATATTCCACAATATTTCAGAACTTTTTGGATAATTTATATGAGTTTTTTAAATGATTTTTATAAATTTCATAAAAAAAAATATTTTCTTTCGAATTTTCTGAAATTTACTGACTTCCCAAAGAAAAATTTTATTTATAATTTTCAAAACGTTGGGATCGGAAAAGTTGCATTTCAGGGTGAAAAGAAAACATCGAACGATTAAGTCTTGCAAAAAATTACCAACATAAATAAATTGAAAACAGAAAAATAATTTTCTTGAAAATTACTCTATGAGAATATCATAGTTTTGATTAGTAAAGGAAATAATGACCTCGAGCTAGAATAAACCTACACTCTAAAAAACGCATGTAAACTTACTATTATAAATTGGGTAAATTTTTGTTGAATAGCACGCATTTTGTGTTAATATAAGCACAAAATGCGTAAAATAGTTTTAAACCAATTAAACACAGCAAATTATAAATATTATCCGTTAATTCAAATATTTTACACACAAATGTGTAAATAAAACTGTCAACCAAAATACACACACACATGTTAAATAACTAAAACGCCAGATAAAAGTATAAGCTTCCGTAGCGTAGTGGTTAAGAAGTGTGCTTTCAAATCGGAAGGTGGCGAGTTTGATGCTGGCTGGCGCCGAATGTTTTTTTTTTTTTTGTTTTTTCGTTGTATTTATTCACCTCTTTTTTATTGAAATTGACCATTAGTGGTCAGTTTTTTTCAATTTACACATTCAGAGTAAAATTACCCAATTTATAGTAGGAGTCCAGTTTCCTACTATAAATTGGGTAAATTTCAACAAATTTTGATTAGAGTGTACTCAAAATATAATTATTTTTCATCCATTTTTTTTTATAATTTTTTCAATTTTTTTTTTCAATTTTTTTTTTTTCCATAAATTTTCTTTTTTCATAAAAGTTTTTTTTTCATCAACATTTTTTTTCTTCAACAATTATTTATCAAAAACTTTTTTTATAAAATTTTTTTTTTATAATTTTTTTCTAATTTTTTTATACCCTCAACAGAATGGGTATACACTCACTTTGCCATTCCGTGTGTAACACATCGAAATATCGGTCTAGGACTCCATAAAGAATAAATATTATACATTCTAGCGACGTCCGTCTGTCCTTCCATCTGGAGAGGCCACGACACATTCTAAAATAAAAGAGCTAGACCTTCGAAGTTTTGCACGAATATGTCTTATGGTAATAAGCTGGTTAGGTTCAGAAATGGGAAAAATCGGACCAAGGCTCTGTGGATAATATGAGGTGAATGTGTCTCATAATTGATTTTTGCAAATCTTTGAAATTAACCATAAAACAAGTTCTATAGTAAATCTAAGATGTCAAGCAATAATTATTTTCATAAATCATAGTTATTATGTAAATAGAAATATTCGAAAATGGCGACAGAACACACAACTTTCGACTTAAAAGATTTGGGGAGGTAAAATAATACCATATTCAAGTGCGTATTTTTAATATTTATAATTAATATTTTTAGAATTGTAATACCTTGTTGGAAAGGGTATCTTGTCCAGATTCTATTTTTGCTATGAGCTCTGTATATATTGTTAACAAATTTGAAATTAATTCATTTGAAATATATAATGTGCTCGATTCTCGAATACGATTTCACCATTCACCTTATTTTTTAAAATTTGATATTCTTTCGAATTTTAAGATTTTAAAATTTTTTTCTTGTAACAATTAAAGATCTAGTTAATATCTTTAACAATTACAAGAACAAATTTTAAACTCTTAAAATTCGAAAGAATATCAAATTTTAAAGAATAAGGTGAATGGTGAAATCGTATTGGAGAATCGAGCACAATATTTTTTTGCTGACCTACGCAACTTTGACTGGGACTTTAACTGTTAACGCCGTTTTCCGCCGATCTAGTTTTAACATAGAATTAAAGTTTAACTTATTATCTAAAAGATTTATCTAAAATTGGCTACCTTTTCGTGCCTTTAAACAAATGGCATCCAAAAATGTTGACGAACTTAGAAATTAAAAATAAATACAAATTTAATTATATATTTGATTAGCTTATTATGCCCTGCTCCATTTGCCATTCCGCGTGTAACGTAAGAAAATATCGGTCTAGGACCTCATAAAAATATATAATATTGATCCATGGCCAATTTTAAGACATTCTAGCGATGTCCGTCCGTCTGTCTTTGGAATGCACGATATAATCCAAACCAAATAAATGAGTTTGTTGACATGTATCGCAAAGGGGTAGGTGTCCACCGCCGACCCCCCCCCCCTTACTCCTTCCCAAAAAAACGTTACTTTATTTATTTTTTTACTTTTTTGAGGGTTGTGGAAAGTAGAGATGACCGCGTAGTGACTTTAGTGACGCACTCTCACTAAATAGCATATTTTTTTTACTTACACTCACTTACAATTACGTGAGTAAATTTAAGACAGCTCACGTGCACTCACACTCACGTTGACTCACACTCACAAAACTCTTATTTATACAAAAAAATTAACACTTTCACTCCCCTTGTACACTACAGTGTACACATCTTTAAAAAATCATTAAAAATTAACCCTACAGCATTTTTGAGTTTTGTTTGGACAAGATTAATCATTGAAGAGTTATCTTTACGATAGATGTGTTCGGAAAAAAAGTTTTCAATCCGGTATGTTCTACACGCAATATTTGTTGGTAAAATGGAAATATTTCAAATAACGTAAAAAAATTGCAAAACAAAATAAACGTTAAAAACGTTCTCAAAAATCGAATAATAATCGTACAAGCTTTCTTTAAAGCGGATTTTGTAGAAGTTTTCAATACAAAAAAAAAAAAAAAATTCGAACTTTGGAAAAATATACACTCGTTCGGAAGATATTGCATGTGAAAGCTTTAAGTTTGGTTGGATATATCTCCACTAGAGGGCTCAGTAGACCAACGAAATAAACAAAAAGTTTTTACTTAGCATAGATCTAAGTTTTCACAAATTTTTGTCAAGAAATTCTTAGCCAAAAAAAGTTGGTAGTGAAAGGGTTAAAAAATTAAAATTTTTAAAAATCTAACCAGATTATTAGAAAAATTAACAATTTTTTATTTTTTTTGTTTTTTCGGGACGAAATTTACTAAATTTGTTGGCTTTATTCGTGACGAACAGAAATATGAAACGAAAATAAATCACGCAAACTCCCGCAAAAAAATCGACTCGCTCACACTCAGTCACACAAAAATTTTACTCACGCTTTTTTTTAACTCACAATCACGTGAATAAATCTCTAGTGGAAAGATTCGGCACAGCCGAATTTAACACTCACTTTTTTTAACTTGGCAACTTACATACGATTTTTTCATTATAACTTCCCTATTTTTGTTTTATAACAACCAATATTAAATAAATATAAATTTAAATTTATTAATATAAATTTTACATTTGACACCAATTAAGTCTAAAGTCCCGCCTATTCAACCAAAAAAAACGGCATCCAAAAATATTAATCCGTTTAAAAGTTACAGATTTTTAATCCGAAAATTACCAAAATTTTCCACTGTGCAAGGGGAAAATATATCGCCCTTGAAGAACTAAACCAACTCAGAAAAATCGAATTTTTTCCAGGGTTTATTGTACTTTTTTTAAGCAAATTTAACATTTTTATGTCAGAAGAAGAAGAGAAAAATCAATAAAAAATTGCCCGTCCTCTTTTGTGGGCGTGGATATAATGTCTATAATGTATTTTATTAATCATTAATTGGACTAATTAATTGCAAGGATCATAATAAATCCATTTGATAACATCTGTCACATGGGGGAAGGAACTCCAACCAACCCTCCTCCCCCAAATTTTTTTTACATTTTGGAGGGTATAAAAAAAAATTTTTTTTTACATTTTGGAGGGTATAAAAGATTCGGCACAGCTGAATTTAACACTCTCAATTGTTTTTATACCCTACACCACTCTGTGGAACTGGGGGCTATTTATGTAACCTGATAATCGTCAAATCGTATCATTGTATTGTAACTACCCGAAATATTGGTCCTAGAGCCACTTTTAAGTATACCGATCGACTAAGAATATGTTTTTGAGTCGATTTAGCTATGTTCGTCCGTCTGTCTGTCCATGTTAACGGTGTAAACACGGCACAGGTCGTAATTTTGACTCCACTGACTTGAAATTTGAAACGTGTTTTGTAATCACAAATACCCATTCCGAATTTGATAGGAATCTGACCAGTTCTTCTTGTAGCCACCGTGCAAACTACTTCTAGATATTCACATAAATCACTTAAATTTAATGAAAATAGAAAATATTTAATTAACATTTTGTTTATGTAACGCGTACTTTAATAGCCCAATAAAATCATATTATGATCGGACCATTTTTGGACCATGGGCCATGTGAATATTTCGCCCGATATTCAGGTAAAGCGGTTTATTGTGATTGAATAGAAGCCTATCTCACTCAAATTTGGTTTGTGAGTGTTTTCTACACTTATTAAAGATTTGAAAAAAGATAGATCTAATGTTCGGACTTGGCACCCATTTTCCTAGAAACACTGGTGTAGGGTATTATATGGCAGGTCCTGAAATACTATAATTTTCTTACTTGTTTTACATAAGTTTTGTTTTTTATAATTTTTTTTTGATAAAAAATTTTTTTTTCACTAATTTTTTTTTTTTCATTAAATTTTTTTTTCATAATTTTTTTTTTATTAATTTTTTTTTTTCATTATTTTTTTTTCATTATTTTTTTTTTCATAAATTTTCCTTTTTCATATTTTTTTTTTATTATTTTTTTGATCAAAAAATTTTTTTTTCAACAATTTTTTCATCAAAAACTTTTATTCATCAGATTTTTTTATTAAATTTTTTTATGATATTTTTTTATTAAAAATTTTTTTTTCAAAGCTTTTTTTTCATAATTTTTTTTTATAAAAATTTTATTTACTTTTTAATCAACAATTTTCTTTTTTGATCAAAAATTTTTCACTCTGCTGAAAGAGGGTATAATTTGTCATTTTGTATGTTACACTCGAAATTTTGGTCTAAGATCCCATAACGTACATATTAGAGTTAATTTTGAAATATTGATCTGCGGATATCATAATTTTTTTGAAGGATTTAGGGGAACTAAAAAGAATGGCGGTATTTTTTTGGAAAAAAAATCGCTCCTTGGGGTGGTTCAACGCATCTGAAAACGGCTGAATATATCGCAAATCTGATTTCACCAGTCGATTCTACAGCAAAAAATAATACAATAGTCGTTTTTCAAACTCTTAAAAATAGTTCCAAAAACCCACCACAGTGGGCGGAAATATAAGGTTTTTCCATTTTCTTTTTAAATTAATTTTTTAAATATGAGGCATTCCACACCAAATGTCCAGCGAAAAAAAACACGTGTACCGCAAACTTCGGAATAGCTTGTATGGATAGCCCTATATGGAACTTAGAAAATTGCGTTTTTGGTTTTTAAAGTTTTCAAAAACTGGGCTTAGGAGGCGTGGTCAAATATTGGAAAAATGGTCCAATTTGTGGCAAATTGACTCGATTAAATATATATCACATTAAAACGGAATGTACCACAATCTTAAAAATTTACATTCTTATAGAGTTTTGTATGGGCTATCGATTAAAATTTTTCTTTTTGGAAATTTGCAGAACCCGTTCTGATATTTTCCATTTTTTAAAAAAGTCAATTTATCAAAAATCCGGCCACTTTTTTTCTTCCTTTTTTTTAATATTTTTTTTAAGTTTAGATGTTTGTCCATCCACAAAGAAAAATCAGAAAATCTTTTTTCGTTTTTTTTTTCGAGAAAATCGCATTTGAATTTTAAATTTCATAACAATTTTGTAATTTGCTTGTATTTTCTTGTTTTAACGTTGCGACTGAGTATTATTAATTGCATGAATATTATGAACGGGTTCTGAAAATTTTCCAAAAAAAAAAAATTTTAGTCGATAGCCCCTACAAAACTATGTAAGAATGTAAATTTTTAAGATTGTGGTGCGTTCCGTTTTAATGTGATAAATATTTAAACAAGGCAACTCGCCACAAATTTTACCATTTTTCCAATATTTGACCACGCCTCCTAAGCCCAGTTTTTAAAAAATTTAAAAACCAAAAACGCAATTTTCTAAGTTCCATATAGGGCTATCCATATAAGCTTTTCAGAAGTTTACGGTACACGTGTTTTTTTTCGCTGGACATTTGGTGTGGAATGCCTCATATATTCATGATCCTCGAACGATTTTAAGACGATCTAGCGATGTCTGTCCGTCCGTCTGTCTGTTGAAAACAAGCTAACTTTTGAAAGACTTCAAGGAAGCTCCTGAAGTTAGGCATTTATGTTGGTCATTTACCTGGTCAGGTTTACCTGGTATGGTTCCAAATGCATTTTTTTTGGCATAAATTCAAAAAATGGAGCAAGGTCACTTGTATTAATTCTGGGATGATTTTTATCTCTTAGCGCAATCAAAAATCGATTGTAAAAAAAAAAAAATTTTTTTTTTAATTTATTTTTTTGGAAAATTTTTTTTTTCAATTTTTTTTTTTTTTTCAATTTTTTTTTTTTTAAATATATTTTTCTTAATTAATTAGCTTTACGGAAGGTCAGAAAAAATTATAAAAAAAAATATTTTGAAAATGTGTCACGCAAAAAAGAGCAAATTAGGCCGAAATTTGTGCTAAACTAAAATGGAAATTGTGGGAGTTTGACAAAAAATTCTGGCTAGATGTAAATTTTAATATTAAATATACAATATTGAAAACACTTTCACGTTTAAAGAATCATGCAAGTTCGTGCCCAAACACAGTTTTTTGACCACGAAAGATATATGCTATTTTGGCTCCAAAATTCTCACAATCAAAACACCCAAGAATAACGCCAAGGATGCATTAACTGTAAAGTAGGAATTTTAAACAAGAACTAGTATCCTTAGGTTTCAATTTGTCCCATTTGCCGTTTGTATAACTGTAATATTGATTTCCCTCCGGGTTTATTATACGTCTTAAAACTTTCAACTTTGAAAGCCTAGCAAACTGACAGTATTGGCACCAAATTTTTTTCATTATACTTTCTTAATAGCTTATAGTGTTGATATTGAGGAAATGTATAAGCTTCTGAAAATTTGATAAATTTTATTTTTTTAATTTCTACCAAAAAAAATGGATTTGGAACCATAGTGCAGTGGTTCAAAAGTTATTAGCAAAAGAATGAAGGGGGTTTCTAGAATTTACGAGATAAAAAACACGCTAACTTTCAAAAGGCAATTCTGACTATGCTGACGCTTGGCACATATATTTGTCGTTCCAATGGTCTGGTTCATGTTGAATTTCATCCAAATCGGTAAATGGTTCAAAAGTTATTAGCAAAACTGTGAATTTCAGATTGGTTTCACCTTAAATTCATGTTGAAAAACTCGAGCTTTAAAAAAATAATCTTTAAAAACTTTGGTAAGCCACAAAATTACTTTAAAAAATATTTTTGTCACTCAAAAATATTTTTACACAAACAATAATTTTACACGCGAAAAAGTTTTGCACTTAAAAGAAAATAGTATTTTTTTTACAAAAATGCCGAAAAAAAAATTTTACTTAAAATAAAATATTTTTAATCAAAATTGTTAATTTTTTCACATTAGAAAATTTACTATTCTTTAAAAAGGGAATTGTGGAGGGTATTTGTAGATTCGGGCAAGTCGAATTTAACTTTTCTACTTGTTGCCCTAAAAGGCAACTTTCCCGACCGCGACAATTTCGAATTTCGGAAAAAGCTAAATTTGAACCCCCCCCTGTGTACATGCTAATTTTTATAAAATTTTAATAAAATCGAAGTGTCCTCTATCGTGTAGTTTCCTTCAAAGTGGATTTACTATTAATATCATAAGTAGACTTCCTAGTTTCCTAATATTTAATTAAATGTTTTTTACAAAAAAAAAAAAAAATTAAATATGTTTTCTAAAATAAACTAAAGAGAAGCACAATTTTATGTCGTTTAAAACTAAACAATATTTTTTTAAACAAAGACACCCTGCCAACCCTTTCCAAGTTTTATCGAGGTAATGTAGTATTCAATGTTTTTTATCATCTAAACAAATTGTATTGTATTCTTATTTAAGTTACTAACAATAAGTAATTTTCTTTGCCAACAAACTGAATCGTTTTCCTTTTTTTATTATTTATTTTGTTTTGTATAACGATTCTTCCCTTTTGTCTAGTTAAACAAAACCCCATTTATTGTAAAAGTCTTGACCTTTAAAGTAGAAAAAAAGGAAAAGAAATATAAAATAAAATGAATCTTTGTGGCACAACAATAAAAATAGATTTCATATTGTTTGGTTATTATTTGTATTCCCTTTTTTTAAGTTTTGTTTTACTTTTCTAATTTTTGTTTTCTTTCTACAAAGCACTCAAGGGAATTTTTTTTAGCTTTTTAAACCATTTTTTTCTTGTTTAATTTTCTAAACAATTTTCTTAACAATTTAAAAATATAATAAATGTCTTAAGTTAACTTGAAATTAATTGTGTATTTGTTGTCTTTTTTTACAAAACAATTAGTAAAACAAATAGAAATAATAGAGTAGGCCATATTAAACGAAATTAAAATTTATGAAAATTGGAATTTTTTTTTTTGTCATCATATAAACAGATATTTGAAACCTGTTTTAAAACAGTTAAAAGTTTTGAGTGTTTTTATTAAGAAATTAACGATCTTAAATCGGTTTTAAAAGGTTTTCCATGTAAAATATTAATTTTTTTTAATACGATAAATCCAACTTTTTTTCATGTCGTAAAAACTTTCCAACTTTTTCTCATGTCATAAAAAATTTAAACTTTTTATTTCAAAAGTACCGCAAAAAATTTTTCGTTGGATCTAAGTCAAACTTATAGAACTTACTGCCCGATATGGAACTAACAAATCTTGAAACAAAAGTTTTTGTATTTCAAATGGGCAAGACAGACGTGGTCAAACATGGTAAAATTAAGAAATTTTTGCATGACATCGCTTTATATTTAATTTGTTTTTACAGTAACTCGACAATTCTGAAATTTTCAAAAAAAACATTAAATTTTTAGAGTTTTTTATGTAATATCGCCGGGAAAAACCGGTTGATCGGTTTTTAATATCAAATCCGGGACCGGTTTTATAATTTTTTATTCTTTTGTTTTGCAAATTTCCGGTTGTTTGGATATTCTAATCTTTGCACTTAACCAATAAATTGCATCATTGTTTAAAAAAGAAAAATTTTAATATCCACGCCAAAAAAAAATTACATTTCTTAGTGTGGAACTTTAGTAGAAGGTTTAGTCACATTACAAATTGGGCTTACAAGGGAAGTCTCCCTGGTGTCACCCTCCGATCTTCATGAAATTTGGATATGTTGTTAAGAACGAAAATTAATTCGACACCTATTTTTTTTTTTAGCGGCCCAAACTCATTTTTAGGGGGGGGGGGGGGTCGATTTGTATGGGGGGAAATTGACCTTTTTAGTTGTTTACGATTTACGCCTATTTAAACAAAATTAATATAGGCATGTGCGGTATCAGATTAAAGGTATTACAAATACCTATCTCGTGGTGCCAACGACGGGCCAAAGAAGTTAATATTTTTCAACTTATTAACAAAAATGTCCTAAAATTTTGGTATTTTACTCAATATGACGAAAAGTTGTGCATATTTGGACACGTTCTAAGCACACGTAGATAGGTTTTCCAAAGACCTTTCATTTGGTATGTAACATGACTAGGTTTCTTTGCATAATATAGGAGATAAACGAAAAAAACTGAAAAATGTCCTTGTCCCCCCTTCTTTTGACCCCCTTAATAAAAAAAAAATACGTGTCCCTTTATGTTGTCTGATCTACAAAATAAAACCAATTCCATAAAGATCCGCGGGTGACACTAGAGAGACTTCCCTTGTTAGTGAGATTATGTCCAGTTAGTAGTGTTTCCAATTTGGTTAATCAATTAACCGAGTCCTCGATTAATCACCTCTATTTCGGTAAATGTAGAAACAAATAGTTTAAATAGTTCGAATAATCGATAAAATGGTTCTATTTACGGGTTGTGTTATAATCTCTAAATTTAACAATAATTTGATTCAAACACACTATTTTTTCAAAAAAAAAAAATATATTCAACAAAAAGTTCAGAAATAAAATCAAAACCCACTCAGAGAAGAGATATAATTGTGGTAACCATAACTTAAGAGCGTCATAATATGATTAGAAATTCTATCATAATATGTTAATAGCAATTAAAAAATTTTGTTTGCATTGTTATTATTTTTCAAATATTTACACAGAAAATAAAATCTTAAAATTTAAATCAACAAACATCGATTGTAAATCAACCAAATATTTAGTAAAAACGGCCGCCTGTTAGTCCATAATACAAAACTTCGATTTTGTTTTCAGCAAACTCAGTCAAGTAATTTTATTTCAAAATTCTTTTATCATGCCAATAAATAGTGTTTGTGTTTGTTAAATTTTTTTGTTAAAAAAAAATTTCATTTGTCCGATTTTGTGTTTGTTAAAAGTTTGTGTTTGTTGAATTCCTTTGTTGAAAAAAAATCAAGATTTTTTGCTTTTGTCAGATCAACAAATTGTGTTTGGTTTGTTGAATTTCTTTGTTTAAAACAAAAAAAATCTTTTTTCAACAATCAAAATTTTCAAACGATATTACAAATTTCCGTATAGGAGCACTTTCAGTGATAAAATTAATTGTTTTCACAAATATGGGGGTCAATATAACAACTCGTTTTTTTTTTGAGGATCATAACATAATTGCCATAAGTTATGATAAAATGTTTAACCATAACATGACGCTCTTAAATTATGGTTTAGACAATCATATATTTTCTCTGTGTGCAAACAAGAGTACATCATTTAGGCAAAAAAATGTATTATCAAGAATTTTCGAAATTTCTCAACAAATCGTATAATATTTTTCAATTTGTTTGTTTTTTTGTTTAAAAATGTGTTCAGAAACAAACAATTAACAGTTTAGAAAGAAAAAATCGGTTTTAGAAATACCCGATTGTTTATCCCAATTGAAATTCAGAAACGCATCATTGAAATTTATAAAAACCATATTGAAAATCAGAAAAGATAATTAAAATGCCAATTGAAATACAGAAACTCCACTCCAAATTTTAAAAAGTCAACTGGAATTAAAAAACCCCAAATAAGATTCCGAATAACCGATTAAACTATTTCTAAAATTTTTGAATAATGCCCTAACCGGTTAAACGCCACGGTCTAATAATTGAAAACGCTACCAATTAGTCAGTCAGATAGACAGAAAGTACCACATGACGTATGAGTAATATGAATTCACATTCAAACGGACAACATGACGTATACGTGTTGCATAATAATAATTTCATTAATAACATTATAAACTAAAAAGAATTTTGTGATCTACAAAATTTTGCATTAATTGTCCATATAAAATCTTGCGTTCAATCCGAAAGTGAAATCCAATCCATTTTCAGTGTGATTATCGCCGTAGATGCCATTAGTCGACATTTCGACAATGTTTTACCAATGCTTTTGAAACTTGTTTAACACGTGGCATTTAAGATGAAGCCAATCTGAAATTCACGGGTTTGCTTATAACAATGCACGGGTACAAGGGGGGGGGAATTTCCCCCCAGACCAATTTTCGACAAGAAAAAATTTTTCATAGAAAAAAATGTGAAATTTTAATAAGGAAATTTTTAAATTTTTTAAGGAAAAAGTGAATTCATCTAAAAAATATCTGTCAATCTTATTATGAATTTTGGCATAAACAAATAACTTAGAATATGATTGTTTTGTATAAAAAAATTTTACAGGATCTTAATTTGGTTTATATAAAAAATGTCTGTCTTCTACATAGCAATAGGAAAAATATCTTAAAATCTTAAAAATGTTGATAGTCGAACTTACATATGAAGGGCTTATTGTAAGAACTCGATAAGAAACATTTAATTTTATGGTGGTTTTTGCCTTACAATTTTTGAGATAATGTAGAAAATCGAACTTTTGAAGAACTTCATTCTCAAAATACTTGTACAAAGGGTTTAAGCAAGAATTCTGCCAAAAATCTAAAGAAAAAATTCTCAGAATCTGAGACTTTTTTAAAATGAAAAAGGTCTCAAAACTTATTTATAGGAAAAAGGTGGCAGAAGAATTTTTCTATGGGAAAAAAGTCTCAGAATTTCTGAATTGGAGACTTATTTTAAGGAAAAAGGTCTCAGAATCTGAGTCTTTTTTAAAAAGAAAAAGGTCTCAAAGTCTGAGACTTTTTGTTGTTGAAAAATAGTCTCAGAAGTTGAAACTTACTGAATTGATAGAAGGTCGCTGAATCTGATACTTTTTCAACGGAAAAAAGGTCTTAGAATCTAAGACTTTTTTATAGGAATAAGGTCTCAGAATCTCAGAAAAATGTCTCAGAATCTCAGACTTTTCTATAGGAAACACGCCTCAGAATCTATGACCTTTCTATAGAAAAATGGTCTCAAAGTCTGACACGTTTTTTATAGGAAAAACATTTCCAAATCTGGGACTTTTTCTTTAGGAAAGGGTCACAGAATCTCCGACTTTTTCTATAGGAAAAGTGTCTTAGAATCGGAAAGGATTTCAGAATCAGAAAAAGGTCTCAGAATCTGTCACTTCTTCTTTAGAGAAAAAGTGCCAGATTTTTAAACTTTTTCTATATAAGAAAAAGCTCTCAGAATCTGAGACTTTTCTTTAGAAAAAAATTCTGAGAATCTGAGCCTTTTTCTTTAGGAATAAGATCTCAGAATTTGAAACTTTTTTTTTAAGAAAAAAGTCTTAGAATCTGAGACTTTTTCTATTGGAAATAGGTAAAAGAATCTAAGACTTTTTCTATAGAAAAAAGGTCTCAGAATGTCAAATGTCTCAATAGTGCTTTAAAATATGAGAGTTTTTCTATAGTGAAATGTCTCAGAAACTGATACTTTTTCTATGGAAAAATATTCTTCGAATCTGAAAATTTTTCTATACGAAAAACAATCTCAGATTCTGAAACATTTTTCGTAAAGAAGAAGTCTTATATTCTGAAGCATTTTCCCCATAAAAAAAAGTTTCAGGAAAAATGTCACAAAATCTGAAATTTTCTATTTAGGAAGAATTTATTCTATAAAAAAAATTCTTAGATTTAGACTCTTCTTATTTTAAAAATCTGAAAATTTTTCTATACGAAAATAGTCTCAGATTCTGAGACATTTTTCGTAAAGAAAAGTCTTATATTCTGAGACATTTTCCATATAAAAAATAATTTTTTCACGAAAAATGTCTCAAAATCTTATGTTTTCTGTGTAGGGAGAATTGTAGTGGTCATTTTAAAGGTCTTACCGATTTTGTTTTTTTAAGAATTCGGCTACCACTAGCCACTGTGTAGTAGTGGGTAAAACGATAATCGTGGCTAAAAATAGGTAAAATTCTAAATTTAACACAAATTTTGATAAAATAAATCTTTTTTACACATCTTCATAAGCGGTAGTAAAAATCATTTAAACTTGAGAAACTTCAAGTTATAATGGTTGAATTTTTTCATAAACTTTATTTTTTTAATTTGCTATGGAAAGTTGTAATTTATCTCTAAGGTAGATATGTTTGATTTTTTCTTTAAAATTTACAAAACCTTGTTTTGTATCCATTTCATAATTATAAATGCAGTTGCTTTCATTTTTGATATGAAATCAAAAGGTTATCTTGAAAGAGGTCAGTGTGAACAGGGTAATGGTTGGTGTCTTAGCTAAATTTACGTCTCAATAAAGATACATATTTTCAAACGTATTATATACACAAATTAAGATAGCTTAAATCAAATTTTAATAAGAAATTATTAAAATTTATATTTCTTATAATATTTAAGTATAATTTTAGGTATACGTTAGTTATTTGCTTTAAAATCAAACGTTTTCTACTATCTTTGACTGAACGATTTTCTGATAATGCAGTAGCTATTGGCTGAAATGCAAATATAGGGTACCTCAAAAACATATTTTCTGCAATTGACATTTCCCCTAGTTTGTTTATTTCTTTTACCTTTTCATATATACGTAGCTTTGCTGGCTTCTAAAAAATATGGAAACTTCCTTTCCTATTCAACAGCCAAAGCGTGAAGTTCAGCTTATTTCTCTAAAAGTCGTGGTAAATAAAATCGATTTTAATTTAATAAATCATAACTCGAATTTATAAGAAAATATAATTTTCTAAATTGGTGAAGTCTTACGCAAATCTTTACCAGCGTGTCATTTATCTTTTGATTAGGAAATTCCGTATTAATTTTCAAGAATCTGGACGATTCTTTCCAAGATTTGGGTAAAATACTTTTTTTCATTAAGAAACCCAGTGTGAAGAAGCAAAACATCATCAAACTTTGGTGATAGAAATTACGATTTCTTCCAAGTCACATGACCCATGTGGTTTATGTGACCTGGTCGTTGATTTCCGCAATTGCAACAATAGTGCCTTATATGGTCTTAATTCCAAAAATCAAATCCTTACAATTACAACGATCGAACTAATATTGGAATCCGCAAGATTTTTGATTAGCAAAATTGGTAAAAGTACACCGTTGATTTCCAAAACTATTAAATCTGCAAGTCAAAACTATATCAGGATTATTTGTTCTCCAGGAATCTGACACAAAATTTCAGGGCGGCGAACCCTAACCTCAAAAGCAAAATCAAACTTGGGAAGAAATAAGTCAACTTCTTGCATTCGATACCAACAACTGTCATCAGAAAAAAAACACAAAAAATTCCATAAAAATATTAAAATCAAAACAAAATTATATAAAAATCATCCAAACACAAATTACATGCATTAAAAGACAATTAAACAACAGCCACATTTCAATTTGATATACTAAAGAACTAACAAGTGAAAAAAAAAAAAAAACATTATATTTAATTAAGAATGTAAAAAAATTAGAAGTTTAAAATTTAAAGTTAAAAAGTTAAAATTTAAAGATTAAAATTTAAAGGTAAAATTTTAAAATAAGACAATTAAAAGTTAAAAATGTAGAGAAAAAAATTAAAAGTTAAAAAAATTAAAAGCTAAAAATTTTAAGTTAAAAAAATTAAAAAGTAAAAAAAAAATCTTAAAAAACTTAAATTCTAAAAGGTTAAAATAATTCGGTTCGAAATATGAAATTGTCGAAGTGATTTGAAAACGTTTAAAAAAATAAGTATTAAAATAAGTGATATAGAAAAAGTAAGGCAAACAGTAATTTTGGAAATTTAAAGTTTATTAAAATATGAAAATCGTATAAAGTTGAAAAGTTTTTTTTTTTCCCCTGATAAAATTAAATATGATGAAAATATAAATAAGTGAATTAAAATTAGCTATTAGTGTATTAAAAATTATAATAAATTTCAGTGATGCAAGAATAAAAGTTCTATTAGTCAGAAAAATAGTTGGTCATGTTGATGTAAATTGTATATAAAATGTTAATGATCATTAACTAATAGTAAAATCAAAAATAGAAAAAAATACAAAACTACGGTAATGATGACAATTTCGATTTCTCTCTAGTTTTTTTTTCTGCTTTTATATAGTAAATTTATTCTTGCACCATCGTTATTAAGGTAATTCAATAGTCTAAAATGAAAACCTAGTGTTAAAACTTATTAAAATCTTTAAATTTTGAAATTGAACTGATAATTTTATTAAATAATTTGAGTGCTTAAAGTTAAAAAATGCTTAAAACAATATCAAAAATGTTATAACAATAAATTACTAAAATAAATAAATTTACTAAAAATAATAACTAAATAATATCACAGATCTACAATGAAAATTTAAAAAAATAATAAAAACCTAATACTATCACAGAAACTACTACATAAATATTGTCAGCAAACTTCTACGGAAATGCTAATTCCGCAACTTATCTAATGCAAGAACCAAAATTTTTCTCAACTTATTTTATTCAGCTGCTGTGCAACCGAAACCATCGAACTTGAACAAGGCCTTGATCGAACTTCGAACGTGTTGGTTGGTAAGTGATATAACACCTCTATTTTTATAACCAAAATTTTTGTTCTTGCTCTTAAAATGGATGCAATTTTTTGTATCACTTATTAATTAAAAATTTATAATCTTATTTTATTAATTAAAACCATAAGAGTATTTGAATATAAATACCCTTATTGTTATTAAGATGATCTCTTTAATTATACATTTGTTTCGAGTGTAACGTAATAAAAAGAACAAAATAGAAAACATTTAAATAAACATTCTGCTAATGAATGTAAACTAAGGAGATATTATTAAGAGAATACTTAACTAATATGCTCTTCTTTTAAAGATAAATTTGAATTTTGGTTTGTTTTGATTCTGTTTATATAAATAAAGAGATCATTAGTTTTTGCTTTAGTGGTTTTGCGACTTTACTTATTGTTACATTAACACCCTACACTACGCGGTTAGTAATGTTCGAACTCGTTAAATGTTTGATACAACTCAAACGAAAATAAACAAAATAGTTAAAGCACTCAAATATATTTTTATAGGGATAGATAGTTATAAATAAAAATTAATATTTAAATGAATTTTGAATGAAATTTGCTAAATTAGTTAATAAATAAATAAAATTTGCTACTTAAAACTAAATTAAAATAATTTTACTATGATAAAATCTTTTAAAAACTTATTTTATCTATAATTTGTTATCCTAAGCTACTTCTAAAAATTTAAACTAAAAATGTTAGTATATCTAAGATTTTATGGGTTGAATAAAAGCAATATTTTGAATATGGATTGCTAAATACAAATTTAGTGTTTTCTTACACATGATGATGGGTTAGGGTAAATAAGGTACATTTTTTATTAGGGTTTCTAGTTCAAAAATATTATGCCGCTAGAACAAAGGTTAGGGATAAGGGTTATGAGGCATTTCTCTCTAAAAACATCTAGAGATGATTTTATATTTTTAGACCGACAATTTAATAGCCTTCTTTTCAATTTCATATATTTTTGTCCTGACTAAATTTGGGGCTTTTCGATTTTGTTATATTTAGTCAGACTTGGTCCATTGGTAATGTTCAAAATTTAAATAAATAGGGAGTCTATAAATTATTATTGTAGTGTTAAAATGAATTTAAAGGAGAAAGGACACGAATCCCCCTCCCGACTGTAGCTAGGTTACAAAGGCTCCCGCAGTCCTACTCTCGTTTTTATTTGAATAGAGTCTTTGCATTTCTTCGGATTTGCTCAAAATTCTAAAACATGATATTTTAAACAAAATATTCATTAGGGTGGCCCAAAATTCCTTTTGCTTCGCTACAGGTCAACGTACCTTAAAAAATGAAAGATGGTATCGTAACTAATATTTTGAGCCAAATTGCAGCACCCTACGATGATTAGAAGGGGATGCTAACTGATCACATGTGTATGCAACCTCCGAAGGAATCTAAAAAAAAATTTTTTTGCAATCCTAAAAATTACTACATGGAATGGTATCGCTACAAGAGCAAATAAGTCACATATGGCCATTTTGCCCTAAGGTTGCCTACAAAGGACAATAAGGACATTTTAGTTTCGATTAGGAAAAAAACAAAAAAAAAATTTTTTGGATATTATACTCAAATTAAAGATATTTGTATTACCTTTCAAATGAACTTTATCGCAACTTAATGGTCCGCATAGTTTTTGAGTTACAGCGGTTTTAGTGAAATGCAGGGTTCCGCTTTTTTTAATATGTATTTTCTTTTGTTTAAGGACAAACTTAGGACAAAATGGCCACATGTGAATTATGTGCTCTTGTTACGCTAGCATTTCATATGGTTATTTTTAAGATTCCAATAAAAAAAATTTCAAGATTTCTTTGGAGGTTGCAAACACTTATGATGAGTTAGCATCCCCTTCCAATCGTTGTGGGGCGCTGAAATTTGGCGCAAATTGTTCATTACGATGCCATCTATCATATTTTGAGGTACGTTCAGTTGTGAGTTATACTTGGTATTTTTCCATATGTTGTTGGGCCACACTAATATTCATATAATCACTGTGTGTTCATTACAGAATTTATTGTATTAAAAAATTCTCTTCTTTTGTATACGAAAAATATATAATTTTCTTTAAAAACAAATTAAAAAAAAATTATCTAAACGAAAAGTTAGCGTGTTTTCTCGGACGGATAGACAGACAGACGTACGGACGCTAGATCGACCTAAAATCGATCGAGGATCATGAATATGTATACTTTATGGGGTCCTAAACCAATATTTCGATGTGTTACAAACGGAATGACAAACTTATATATACCCTCTATTACTAGAGTGGAGGGTATAAAAAAAATTTTAAATTTATTTCTCTCTTTTCAGTTAAAGTTTGATATTCTATAAAGAAATTAAAGCAGCTTAAAAACAATGTCGTCGAAATTTGTAAATGTTAACAGCCAATCAGACGACAGACAAATCATCCAATTTGTCTATCGACCGAATGCAAATGGCCTTAATAATAGTATGTGTTAAGATGTGTGTTCGCAAATATTTTCAGAAAAAAAAATGAGGGGTTGGCAGACAAATTGGAAGATTTGTCTGTCGTCTAAAGGGCTTTTTACATGCATTTGAGTAAAAATGCAGAAATTCAGTTTTTACAGTTATATTTGTGTGTTTTTAGATTTAACACCCCAAATAAGCAAACTTCTAAAATTTTTTAGGAAATTAATTAAAAGCCTCTTGTTTTAAAATCTTATCTACTGATAAACATTTTGACTTCATTTTCGTATTCAGCGCATGCTTTAACATGGAAAATAAATTTCAAATATCGTAAATAAAAAAAAATTGTTAATATATCGTTCTTCTAAGGCGCAATTCAGACTGAATAGAATAGAATTGTTAAATAATTTTATTACCTTCAATTTAAACCAAAAAAAATAAATCTAACTATTTGATACGTAGATATTTTTATATAAGTAAACCGGCTTTTTAAAAAGGTAAAAATTTAAAAAATTAGAATGTCTCTAAAACTCTTCTCTTTTTCAAACTTTTTCCTTCATTGTTGCATTCAGCGTGAGATTTTAGATGGAAAATAAATGCAACGTGTAGTGGATCAAAATCTCTGTAAACTAGTGTTAACAGCCAGTCAGATCTATAAAAATGCTTGCGAATTTTGAACTCTTGCCCAAAACATTAAATCATGATAATATTCTGCGGAAGATTTGGGCGTAATTGCCAAAGCAAAGTTTTTTTTAGAAAAAATAATGTTATATTACTTTGCTATTCCATGCAAAACGAATCGAAATATCAGTACCCCATTAAAAAACCAAAATAGCTGTACATTTCGTAAGTGAGTGCAAAAATAAGTGCAAAAAAGTGTTTTTACGTTTTGAAGAGCATAAAAGATTCGACACCAAAGAATATACCACTCTCACTTGTTTTATATACATTTGATAAACAAATGGAAAATTATTATGCGAAAAGCTTAGACTTGGTGAAAAATTAGTTTTGGTAAAAAAAAAATATTTTTTTTTTTCACGAAAAACAAAGTTATGTTAAAAAAAATTTAATGAACAAAAAATTTTTGGTAAAAAAAAATTTTGATGAAAAAAAGTTTTTGATGAATTTTTTTGATGAAAAGAAAATGTTTTTGATGTAAAAAAAATTGATGAAAAAAATATAAAAAAAAAAAATTTTTTTGTGAGAAAAAAATTGATAATAAAAAATTTGATGAAAAAAAAATTGATGAAAGAAAATATGATAAAAAAAAATTTTATGAAAAAAAAAATTGATAGAAAGAAAAAAATTTGATAAAAAAAAAAATTATGAAAAGAAAAGTTTGATGAAAAAAATAATTTTGATGAAAAAAAAAGTTTGGTGAAAAAAAAATTGATGATAAAAAACAAAAAAATTTAATGGGAAAAAAATTTGATGGAAAAAAAAATTGATGAAAAAAAAAATTGATAAAAAAAAAAAAAATTGACGAAAAAAAAATTTGATGAAAAAAAGAAAAAATTTGAAGAAAAAAAAAAAAATGATGAAAAAAAAATTTTTTTCTTGAAAAATAGTTATATTACTTTTTATTCACCAGCTGGTGAAAAACGGTTAAATTCACCACGTGGTGAATTATTATCCAAGTTACAAACCCAAGTTATTAAAATTTTTGGTTTTAAGAAAATGAAAATAGTAATTCTTATTTTATTTTTCCTTAATTGAATAGTTCATGCGAATAAGGACGAATAGACCATTTGTATAACTTTACAAATGGTGATAAAAACGCAAGAAAGGGTTGAATATTAATATTTTTGCAAACTTTTTTGCATTATCAGATTAATGCATTATGCAAAAATGTTGAAAAAAAATATTAGTTTTTAATCGTTTCTTGCGTTTTTATCGTCATTTGTAAAATTATACAAATGGTCTATTCGTCCTTATTCGCATGAACTGTTCAATTGTTAGCTTATATAGTAAAACTGAGGTGGCTTCCTGCAACATTTTTAAAATTAGACACCAGCCTAAAAACATTATCATGTTAAAACAAGTAGAAAAGTTAAATTCGACTTTGCCGAATCTATGAATACCCTCCACAATGCATTTTTTAAAGGGTAGTGATGTATTGTTTATTAGATTAAGCATCCAGATTATAAAGTACTTTATAATCTGAATACTTGTTTAAATATAATAATGGTTAATCATTTTAATTTTTATTTTATTTGTCAATAATTGTCTTTGTAATTTTTGGAAATTCAGAAAATTGTTTGATGTTGAATTAAATAAAAGTTTTTTTAGAAAATATAAAATTTGGTTAAAAACAATTTCTGCATCTAACACTAAAGTAGTACATTTTTTAACGTGAAAAAATTAACAATTTTGATTAGAAATATTTTATTTTGAGTAAAAAACTATTTTTTTGTCATTTTTTTTTTTTTTTTTTAAGAAAAATTACTAATTTTTTTTTTTGAGTGTAAAATATTTTTTTCGAGTGTAATGTTTTTTTTACTGATAAAAGTGAATGCACGTACGTATGTACACAAAATATTGTAATTTTTGTAAAAAAAAACTAAATTTTTTTTGAGTAAATTTTTTTTGAGTGTAAAATTTTTTTGAGTGTAAAATTTTTTTGAGTGTAAAATTTTTTTCGAGTGTTATTTTTAAGTTACCAATGCTTTTAAAACTAAACAAAAGCATTGCTTTAAAATGGAACAAGTTTGAAAAGCATTGTTTAGTTACCACCAATGCTTTTAAAACTTGTTAAAACACGTGGCATTTTAGATGAAACTAATCTGAAATTCAGGGTTTTGCTTATAACTTTTGAACCACTGGACCGATTGAGCTGAACTTTAATACCAAACAGACCCGGGGAACGGCAAAGATACATGCCAAGCTACAGTAGTCTCATTATTGTCTTTCGAAAGTTATCGTGGGTTTTATCTCGTAAATTCGCGAAACACCCTTGCCGAAATTTACTCTTTTGCTCATAACTCTTGAACCACTAGACCGATTTGGCTGGATTGCAATATTAACCTGACCAGGTAAATGACAAACATATATGCCAAACTTCAGTAGCCTCTGTAAAGTCTTTCAAAAGTTAGCGTGTTTTCTACGGACAGACAGACAGACAGACGGACGGACGGACGGACGGACATCGCTAGATCGACTTAAAATCGATCGGGGATCATAAATATATATACTTTATGGGGTCCTAGACCAATATTTCGAGGTGTTACAAACGGAATGACAAACTTATATATACCCTCTATCACTAGAGTGGAGGGTATAAAAATACTACATGACGTATGAGTAATATCAATTCATATTCAAATGGATAACATGACGTATACGTGTTAACATTTTTTTTTTAATTATAAAATTTCCGTTTAATAAATACAGTTTTATTGACAATTTTTTTGTTTCCCCGCCCAAAAAATGAACTATGAATTTAAGACTTTATTACATAAATTTTTCAGGATCAGGAACTTTTCCTACTAATTGTAAGACATTTTTTTTAGAATCTGAAAGATTTTGTTTACGAAAAATGTCTCAGAAACTGATGCTTTTTCTATAAGAAAATCGTCTTAGAATCTTTTTCTTTTTCTTTCGAAAAAATTACTTAAAACTTTACAATTTTTTATAGGAAAAATATCTCTGAATAGGAGATATGTTTTTAAGGAACACTATTTCCGAATCCCCGAATTCAAAATATTTCCATTACCAAAATGTCTCAGAAAATAACAGTTTTTGAGTAGGAAAATTGATATATAGAAAAAATTGGATTAGAAAAATTACTAAAATTCTGAAATATTGTAAAAGGAAAATCTTTAAAAATCGAATGCTTTCACAATAGGATTTTCATCAACAGATATATTGAACAATATGCATTTAATTTTTAGATTTAAATTCATTTGCTTACCATAATGTCATTTTAGTAAAATTTATATTTAATTTACGTACCTGCAAAGAAAAAATAGTAAAACATTTTATTAAAAAAGCAGAAAAGTATTCGATAAGTTAATTAAACAATTAAATATTTTAATTTTATATATATTCGATTAGAGTTTAATTCTAGTTCGAGGCCCAAAAATATTTCTATTTATGATATTGTCATAATAGAGTATTTTTAATTTATTGCTTTAAAAAAGTTACTATCTCATAGTATGTCTGTACTGATCAGTTTCATCCCCACTAAAGGAATCTTCAGCAGACTTTAGAGAATCATCGTTGGTCAATCAAACATCAAACCAGACATAATATTTGATATATTTCCCAAGTTATATGAGAAGTACTATTATGAAGGTCCGAAATCTGTTTTCCAACAAAAATAACTCTTTTAAAGCAAAAATTGTATATATTAAATCACCGTCGGTAACTATTAATATATGTGTTGCTGTTATTTTACAATAACAACAGTGCCTAACCAAACAATAGTGTTGGTAGGATAAGTCGTACTAAACTTTGTGTTAAATGTTGTTTTTTTATTTTTAGTACCAAAAGGTACATAAAAATAAAATGTATTTATTCGGCCTTTATATATGTATATATATTCGATTAGAGTTTAATTCTAGTTCGAGGCCCAAAAATATTTCTATTTATGATATTGTCATAATAGAGTATTTTTAATTTATTGCTTTAAAAAAGTTACTATATATATATATATACATATATAAAGGCCGAATAAATACATTTTATTTTTATGTACCTTTTGGTACTAAAAATAAAAAAACAACATTTAACACGGAGTTTAGTACGACTTATCCTACCAACACTATTGTTTGGTTAGGCACTGTTGTTATTGTAAAATAACAGCAACACATATATTAATAGTTACCGACGGTGATTTAATATATACAATTTTTGCTTTAAAAGAGTTATTTTTGTTGGAAAACAGATTTCGGACCTTCATAATAGTACTTCTCATATAACTTGGGAAATATATCAAATATTATGTCTGGTTTGATGTTTGATTGACCAACGATGATTCTCTAAAGTCTGCTGAAGATTCCTTTAGTGGGGATGAAACTGATCAGTACAGACATACTATGAGATAGTAACTTTTTTAAAGCAATAAATTAAAAATACTCTATTATGACAATATCATAAATAGAAATATTTTTGGGCCTCGAACTAGAATTAAACTCTAATCGAATATATATACATATATAAAGGCCGAATAAATACATTTTATTTTTATGTACCTTTTGGTACTAAAAATAAAAAAAACAACATTTATTTTAATTTTATTTTTTTTTTTCAAAAATATTTTTTCCAACAAATATCGGTTATTTAATATTAAACTTTTTAATCGCAATAATTAAATAATTTTAAAATCTAAAAATTTTCTTTAGTCTTTCCTCTTCCTCTTTAATTAAATATCCCTTAGCTACAACTACAAAAAAATATTATTTTAGCATTTTTCACAAAACAGCACGTACTTTATCTTCGAATACTTGATTTCTAATATTTTGTTGTGTTGTGCATATTCTACACCCAATAGTTGCAATCTTTTTCATCAAGTATCGGTTCGAGTATAGAATGTACCAAACAAAACATGCTCTTGTTCATGCCAAACCATACTCGTTCATGGTTATATAATGGAATATTGGTCGTTACAAATTACTGCTACAAGTTTCAAAGTGGTTTAATTTATTAGTTTTTTTCTCTCTCTTTTTTTTAGTATCTAAAATGTGATACAAGTTATTGATACTGTTCCAATAGTTATAATGTTTTTATTATCAAGTATTTTGTTGTTGTCGTCTTTTAATTTTATTTTCTTTTTTTTGTACGCTTTAACTGTTCATGAAACTAAAGGCTTTGCCAGGACAACAAAAAAAAAAGTTAAACTTTTAAAATTAGTTTAAGGACATGATGAAGAGTTGTTGTTTGAAGAATTAAAAAAAAATCATGATTTATGTTACTAAATATTTAACAAAATTAATGAGAAAGTGAAAGATTTTTAAGAAATTTATTCAAAGAAGATTCTAAGACAATTTTTTTTTACATAGAAAAAGTTTCAGATTCTAGGATATTTTTTTCTATATCAAAAAAGTCTTCGATATTGAGACATTTTTTCTATATAAAAAAAGTCTCAGATTCTGAGACATTTTTTCTATATAAAAAAAGTCTCAGATTCTGAGACATTTTTTCTATATAAAAAAAATCTCAGATTCTGAAAAATTTCTTCTATATAGAAAAAGTCTCAGATTCTGAGACATTTCTTTTATATAGAAAAAGTCTCAGATTCTGAGAAATTTTTTCTATACAAAAACAAACCCAGATTCTAAGACATTTTTTCTATATAGAAAAAGTCTCAGATTCTGAGACAATTTTTCTATATAGAAAAAGTCTCAGATTCTGAGACAATTTTTCTATATAGAAAAAGTCTCAGATTCTGAGACAATTTTTCTATATAGAAAAAGTCTCAGATTCTGAGACAATTTTTCTATATAGAAAAAGTCTCAGATTCTGAGACAATTTTTCTATATAGAAAAAGTCTCAGATTCTGAGACAATTTTTCTATATAGAAAAAGTCTCAGATTCTGAGACATTTTTTCTATATACAAAAAGTCACAGATTCTGAGACATTTTTTCTATAAAGAAAAAGTCTAAAAGTCTGAGACATTTTTTCTGTATAAAAAAAGTCTCAGATTCTGAGACATTTTTTCTAAATGAAAAAGTCTTAGATACTGAGACATTTTTTCTATATAAAAAAAGTCGCAGATTCTGAAACATTTTTCTATATAAAAAAGTCTCAGATTCTGAGACGTTTTTTCTATGTCAAAAAAGTCTCAGATTCTGAGACAATTTTTCTATATAGAAAAAGTCTCAGATTCTGAGACAATTTTTCTATATAGAAAAAGTCTCAGATTCTGAGACAATTTTTCTATATAGAAAAAGTCTCAGATTCTGAGACAATTTTTCTATATAGAAAAAGTCTCAGATTCTGAGACAATTTTTCTATATAGAAAAAGTCTCAGATTCTCAAACAATTTTTCTATATAGAAAAAGTCTCAGATTCTGAGACAATTTTTCTATATAGAAAAAATCTCAGATTCTGAGACAATTTTTCTATATGAAAAAAGTCTCAGATTCTGAGACAATTTTTTGTATATAGAAAAAGTCTCAGATTCTGAGACAATTTTTCTACATAGAAAAAGTCTCAGATTCTGAGACATTTGTTCTATATACAAAAAGTCTTAGATTTTGAGACAATTTTCTATATAGAAAAAGTCTCAGATTCTGAGACAATTTTTCTATATAGAAAAAGTCTCAGATTCTGAGAAATTTTTTCTGTATAGAAAAAGTCTCAGATTCTGAGACAATTTTTCTTTATAGAAAAAGTCTCAGATTCTGAGACAATTTTTCTATATAGAAAAAGTCTCAGATTCTGAGACAATTTTTCTATATAGAAAAAGTCTCAGATTCTGAGACAATTTTTCTATATAGAAAAAGTCTCAGATTCTGAGACAATTTTTCTATATAGAAAAAGTCTTAGATTCTGAGACAATTTTTCTATATAGAAAAAGTCTCAGATTCTGAGACAATTTTTCTATATAGAAAAAGTCTCAGATTCTGAGACAATTTTTTTATATAGAAAAAGTCTCAGATTCTGAGACAATTTTTTTATATAGAAAAAGTTTTAGATTCTGAGACAATTTTTCTATATAGAAAAAGTCTCAGATTCTGAGACAATTTTTCTATATAGAAAAAGTCTCAGATTCTGAGACAATTTTTCTATATAGAAAAAGTCTCAGATTCTGAGACAATTTTTCTATATAGAAAAAGTCTCAGATTCTGAGACAATTTTTCTATATAGAAAAAGTCTCAGATTCTGAGACAATTTTTCTATATAGAAAAAGTCTCAGATTCTGAGACAATTTTTCTATATAGAAAAAGTCTCAGATTCTGAGACAATTTTTCTATATAGAAAAAGTCTCAGATTCTGAGACAATTTTTCTATATAGAAAAAGTCTCAGATTCTGAGACAATTTTTCTATATAGAAAAAGTCTCAGATTCTGAGACAATTTTTCTATATAGAAAAAGTCTCAGATTCTGAGACAATTTTTCTATATAGAAAAAGTCTCAGATTCTGAGACAATTTTTCTATATAGAAAAAGTCTCAGATTCTGAGACAATTTTTCTATATAGAAAAAGTCTCAGATTCTGAGACAATTTTTCTATATAGAAAAAGTCTTAGATACTGAGACAATTTTTCTATATAGAAAAAGTCTTAGATACTGAGACATTTATATAGAAAAAGTCTCAGATTCTGAGACATTTATATAGAAAAAGTCTCAGATTCTGAGACAATTTTTCTATATAGAATTTCTGATTCTGAGGCAATTTTTCTATATAGAAAAATTCTGAGAGATTTTTTCTATATAGAACAAGTCTCAGATTCGAAAAAGTTTTTAATAAAAAAAAATTTAATTCTTAAACAGTTTCTTTTAAAAAAAAAAGTCCTGCAACTTTTGTTTAAAATAATTTCCAAAAATATTTTCCTATATTTTGTTGTGTTTTGATTTTATTTTATTGAAAAAAAGAAACCAATAAACCATAACATTGTCATACTTAATTGAACATTTGTGTTGTAATATTGCACACATGCTGTCGTACACACGCACGCCAACACACATACACATTTGTGTTTTGTTCAAATTTCATATACTATTGTGTGTTATATCCGTTTCCGTTTAATGTTCATTACATTCTACTATTGTTTACATATATTTTGTTATAGAAATAGAATATTTTGCAGAATTTTAATTGTTTTGTGGTAAATTTTGTTTGCTGCTTCTGCCAATTGTCACTATATGGTAAAAATGTTTTTACAACTAATCCTCAATTGACGCCATAAATATAAAAATCTTTAAGAATTTAAAATAAAGTTGAAGCTAACTCTTTCCAGTTTCCGAATTTGCGTTTAATGAATTTTTTTTTTAATTTCTTTCCTATCCCTTTATTCAAGGTCCTACTGTATTTACTTTATGTGTAGGTATATATTTGTAATTATCTTTGCTATTAAGTTTTACAATTTTTAATTATAAAAAAAAAATAAAACATTTGGTTGGCATAACAATTTTTGGTTGTTTTATCTGGTTTATGGTTTTTAAGCATTTTTTTTTTTTTGTTTCTAAATATGGTATATGCCTTTTTTGGGCTTAATGTAACATTTGCGTTTTAAAAATATTATCATAATTTATATTTTACCACCTATGAGCTTCGATGTGTCAAAATATTTTATATTAAGTATTTTACATTTTATAAAAGGCTTTTAATTTTGTTTGCGTTGTGGTTTCCATGTGAGTTTATAATGTAACAGGTTTTTAATTAGAAATTTAAACATTTAAGTGGAGCTTTTTTTTAATTATTTGTCATGCTCTTGGCAAACCAACACAAATTGTGATTGTGAAATGGGAATTTAGTAAATTCGACTGTCAGTAACTTTTTTTACCTTAGACTTACAAAAACCAAAACAAGTGAGAGGTGGTATTTTTTTTTTTTTTTGTTTTAAAAAAATTCAGAAGCGCGTTTTTCCTTTGTGTGCAGTAAACCGCATTTTAAATATTGAACTTTATAACAATGTTGTAATTTGCTTGTATTTTCTTGTTTCAATAAAGCGCATGAGTAACAAGTATTTGTAAAAATGCTACTCATACGCTCTGTTGAAACAAGAAAATACAAAGAAATTACACAATTGTTATGAAATTTAATATTCAAGAGCGATTTTCTTGACAAAAAAAAAAACGAAAAACATGCTTCTGA
This sequence comes from Pegoplata infirma, assembly GCA_963921195.1. NCBI lineage: Eukaryota > Metazoa > Arthropoda > Insecta > Diptera > Anthomyiidae > Pegoplata > Pegoplata infirma. Next base: position 194,914,594 of record OY992539.1, read on the forward strand.
TTTTTTTTTTTTTTTTTTGTGGATAAACAAACACCGAAACTTAAAAAGTTTCCGAATATTTGATAAATTGTCTTTTAAAAAAAAAAGGAAATTTCAGAACTTGTTTTTGAAATTTTTTAAAATAAATATTTTAAATCGATAGACCATACAAAAATATGCAAAAATTAAAATTTTTGAGATTATGATGCATTTCGTTTTAATTTGATAAATATTTATTCAAGTCAATTCGACACAAGTTTGATTACACTGTGCTACAGTGAAAAAATACTTCTGATGTGACATAGTATAGGTTGTTGGTCTTGTCGAGTAGATCATAAAAATGCCCATTAAACCTGCCAGACACCCTCAAATTTTAGAGTTATTGTGAAAAAACGTTTTTTTGGGACTTTTCTCACTAAACCTTGTGTAATTCAGAAAATTTTCAACCGATTTTAACTTTTTTAACTGTTTTTGATATAAGAAGGATGGGGCTTTCCATGTGTGTGAATTGGTCTATAAGAAAGATATTTATTGATTTTTTCTATAAAATCTATTTTTTTTGTTATTTTTTTAAAAATTTTCGAGTTTATCGATTTTTTTCTGCTATAGTTCTTTTAACAACCTTTATATTTATAAACGTATTTTTAAAGAAAATTTAATTCTGATTACGATAAGCTTTATCCTGAAGAAATCATATAACAATTGACAGAGTTGTGATAATTTTTCTAAAAAAGAAAATTAAGATTTTGTAGGAAATCGCCGTTCAGATATCCCAGGCAAAAAAAATAATTTTATCATAAGAGGTCATGTACAATATTTTAAAAGGTTTTTGGCGCTCTGAATCCGAATCTGGCCTTTAAATTGCTCTATCTTGTCAGGTTTTTGAGATATTTAACATAAACTGATATATCAAAAACTTAATAAGATAGCGCAATTTCAAGGTCAAATTCGAATTAAGGAGACCAAAAACCTTTAAAATAATGATACGCGTTAGTTTATTTTTTTATTTTTTGCCTAGTACGTTAGTTTAGTTTATTTTTTTATATTTGCCTAGTACGTTAGTTTATTTTTTATTTTTTGCCTAGGTTATCCGAACGGCAATTTCAAGCAAAATCATAATTTTCTTTTTTAGAAAAATTATCACAACTCTTTCAATTGTTATCCGATTTTTTCGACATAAAGCTCATCGTATTCACAATTAAATTTTCTTTAAGAATACGTTTATAAATATAAATGTTGTTGAACGAACTATAACAGAAAAAAATCGATAAACTCAAAAAATTTTCAAAAAATAACAAAAAATTAGATGTTGAAAAAATCAATACATATCTTTTTTATATGTGTACCCCAATTCACATACATGAAAAGCTCTTTTTTTCTTCTATCTAAAACAGTTGAAAAATTGAAAATCGGTTGAAAAATGTTTAAGTTACACGTGGTTTAGTGAGAAAAGTCCCAAAAAATCGTTTTTTGACAATAACTGTAAAATTTGAGGGTGTCTGGCAAGTGTGATGGGCATTTTTGTGATCTTTTCGACGAGACCTACAACCTTAACTACCTCATTTCAAAAGTATATTTGATTTTGTGTTTTTTGTAGCACAGTGTTATTTTTTCTTAAATTAAAAAGCAAAAAAAAAAACCTATCAAAACTACCTGCTCAGAAATTCATGGGACACATGTTTTTCGGTAGCGGTACATTTGGTTTGCAATTCCTCATATATAATTATGGTGTCCCAGTCCGATTTTTAACGAGAAAATCGCATTTAAATTTTGAATTTCATAAAAATTTAGTAATTTGCTTATATTTTCTTGTTTCAACATAGCGTATGAGTAACATTTATGCAAATATTTAATACTCATTCGCGATGTTGAAACAGAAAATAAAAACAAATTATAAAATTGTTATGTAATTTAATTTCGAAATGCGATGTTCTCGAAAAAAAAAACGAAAAACACATGTCCGAATTTTTTTGAGTGGATAGACAAACATCTAAACTTTTAATTTTTTTAAGGTGGCCGGATTTTTATAAATTGACTTTTTTTAAAAAATGAGAAATTTTTCAAAGAAAAAAATTTTAATTGAAAGTCCATACAAAACTATACAAGAATGTAAATTTTTGAGATTGTGGTGCATTCCGTTTTAATTTGATAAATATTTAAACAAGGTAACTCGACACAAATCTGACAATTTTTCCAATATTTGACTACGCCTCCTAAGCCCAGTTTTTGAAAAATTGAAAAACTAAAAACGCAATTTTCTAGGTTACATATAGGGCTATTCAAACAACGTACTCAGAAATTCACGGGACACATGTCTTCCTGTAGCGGGACATTCAAATAAATATTTGATTTTTTTTTCAGATTCTGAGACATTTTATCTTTAAAAAAAGTCTCAGATTCTAAGAATATGAAGTGGTAAATTATTGTTTTGTAGTGTATAAGGTACCGACTAAAAAACAAAGAAAATGAGAATTACTGTTTTCAATTTCTTAAAACCAAAAAAGTTTGTAACTTCGATTTTTTAAATTCATAGTACCACTAGTTTCAAAAATTATCGAAAATTGACTCTAAAAATTTAAAAGTAGGACAATTTTTGAGATATTGCCAACTTTTCAAAAAAGTGGTTTTACTTAAATTAAAATATCTCCAACACAAATTGACGGATTGCATTGTTTTTAGTTTTAAATTAAAGGTGGTTAAATGATATACAAACCCCACATACAACATTTTTTAAGCTGATTATCGCCTTAGAAGTTATTAATAGATATATCGACAATTTTGTTGGAATTTTACCGAAATTCGGGAAAAAAGTAAATTCAATTGAAATTTACAGAAAGAAAAAAAAAATCAATATCATTTCTTTTTTTACAGATCAAGTCTGATCTATTACGAAGAAAATAAGAGGTCTTATAAAAAAATCCATTGAAAAATATAAAAGTTGCGTGCATTTAAGCGAAAAGGCAGATTTTTTTTTTATATAAATACAGTTATATTTTTGTGTTTTTACATTTGGCACACCCGAACTAAACAAATATATCTGTTTTTGTAAAAAACTGAGTTTATACATTTTTGTTCAATTGCATGCAACTTCTACAATTTTTGACGGATTTTATTAAAAAACCTCTTATTTTCTTCGTTGTAAATTAGACTTGAACTCTTCATTCAGAAATAAAATTTAAAAACTTTTTTAACTGACACCCGCAGATCTCTATGGAATTGGTTTTATTTTGTAGATCAGAAAAAATAAAGGGACACATATTTTTTTTAGCGCCCCATATTCATATTTAGGGGGTAAAAAGGAGGGGGAAGACAAGGTAATTTTTCAGTTTTTTTCGAAGAAACCTACTCATGTTACATACCAAATGAAAGGTCTTTGGAAAACCTATCTACGTGTGCTAAGAACGTGTCCAAACATGCACAACTTTTCGTCATATTGAGTAAAATACCAAAATTTTAGGGCATTTTTGTTAATAAGATGAAAAATATTAACTTCTTTGGCCCGTTGTTAGCACCACGAGATATGTATTTTTAATACCTTTAATATGATACCACACATGCCTATATTAATTTTGTTTAAATAGGCGTAAATCGTAAAAAACTGAAAAAGGTTAATTTCCCCCCATACAAATCGACCCCCCCTAAAAATGAGTTTGGGCCGCTAAAAAAATACATGTCGAATTAATTTTCGTTCTTAACAACATATCCAAATTTCATGAAGATCGGAGGGTGACACCAGGGAGACTTCCCATGTGAGTAAAATTTACAAGAGAATTTACTTTTTCTTCTAAATTTCATTTAAATTGAATTAAAGATTCTAAGCCCGGGTAAAAATGAAATATATATGATCATATATGAAGATATATGGATCATATATGGATTTATATAACCATATATTATCATATATGCCTCCATATATGTTCATATATGATCTGATCCGAAAATTGGCCCGATATGAGGTCATATCGGGCCAATTTTCGGATCAGATCATATATGAACATATATGGAGGCATATATGATAATATATGGTTATATAAATCCATATATGATCCATATATCTTCATATATGATCATATATATTTCATTTTTACACGGGAGGTGATAATAAGATTGAAAAATTTTGTATAGAGAATTGATAAAGTACGTAGTATATATTAGAGTAAATTTTGAAAATTTGATTTGCGGATATCATCATTTTTTTGAAGGATTTAGTTGAGCTAAAAACAATGCCGGTATTTTTTTGGAAAAATTTTCGCTCCTTGGGATGGTTCAAAGCATCTGAAATCGCGGATTTTGAGCTGTGTTTTCTGCAGGGAAAAAACAGCTGAATATATTGCAAATCTGATTTTACCAGTCGATTCCACAGCAAAAATTAATACAATGGAAGTTTTTTGAACTCTAAAAAAAAGTTCCAAAAAACCCACCACAGAGGGCGGAAAAATAAGGTTTTTCATTTTCATTTAAAATTAATTTTTTAAATATGCACAATTAAAGGGCATTTTCAGCTTAACAAAATGGTACCAAAATTTCCGTTCTATCACAACCCGTTAGAAAGTTATATACTGTCAAAAATTGTCAATTTTCTCGAAAACATGACTTGATAGAAAAATTTTAAAACCAGATTCAGAATCAGCATCGAAATGTTAATCGAAAACTAGTTGTACGATCCCAGAATATCGCAAAAAATTGCTCTCAGTAATGCACAAATGTGCATTTTTTTTTGTTAACTTTAACCTCAATTTTCTCAAAAACCTGACGTTATGGAAAACTTTGGAAACCAGATTTGGAATCAGCATTTAGAGGATAATCGAAAACGAGTGTCCAGACCGCTGACATATCCAAAAATTTTGCAAATGCCGGTCAGTGTTTTACAATTTTGTCATTAAAACAAAAACTTTGAAGCCTTACAACTTTTTAACGGGTTGTGATAGAAAGGTGCTTTTTGTACCAATTTTCTTAGCAAACTCTGCTTCTTCATCGTGCATGATCAAAAAAATAATTAAATTTTTTTTTTCAAAAAATCGATTTTTCCGCCCCCTACTGTGGGATTTTGGAACTTTCTTTAAGAGTTCAAAAAACTTCCATTGTATTAATTTTTGCTGTAGAATCGACTGGTTAAACCAGATTTGCAATATATTCAGCCATTTTTTCTCTGCAGAAAACTCAGCTCAAAATCCGCCTTTTCAGATGCTTTGAACCACCCCAAGGAGCGAAAATTTTTCCAAAAAAATACCGGCATTCTTTTTAGCTCTCCTAAATTCTTTAAAAAAATGATGATATCCGATAAACAGATGAAGTGACATAGTCACCAAACGAACTCTATGCTTTAATTTAAAAGTAAAAAATTAAAATCCTCCGATTATGTCCGGAAATATTTGTATTAGTGTCAAACCACTTTTTAAAATATAGAATTTGCCAATATCTAAAAAACTTTCCAATTTTGAACTTTTTGACTTCATTTTTGGATTTAGCGCCTGATTTTACATGAAAAAGAAATGTTAAATACTTTGAATCAAAGAATTTTTCAAAATTTATAAACTGGTGTTTTACTCAATAAACTAAAAATTTATAAAAACTGAATTTCTGCATTTTTACTCAAATGCATGTAACTTATACAATTTTTAACGGATTTGCTTAAAAACCGTCTTTTTTTCTTCGTAATAACTCAGACTTGAGCTGTAAAAAGAGAAATAAGTTTTTAAATATTTTTTTTATTCCTAAAATTTCCAATAGATTTACTTTTTTCTCCAAATTTCGCTAAAATTGAATCGATATATCGATTAATAACTACTTGGAAAATGTTGTATTAAGGGTTAACTAAACTACCTTTAATTAAAACCTTAAAGCAATGAAATCCACCCATTTTTTCCGGAGATATTTTAGTTTAAGTAAAACCACTTTTTTTAAAAAGATGAAAATTTTAAAATTCTCAAAAACTGTTGAACTTTTGAAACTTTGGAGTGGATTTTCAGATTCAGCGTTAGATGTTACATGGAAAATGAATGCAAAATGCCATGGATCAAAATCTCTGTAAACTAGTGTTATTATTACACTGTGCTACAGTGAAAAATTTATTCTGATGTGACATAGTATAGATTGTTGGTCTTGTCGAGTAGATCAGAAAAATGTCCATTAAACTTGCCAGACACCCGCAAATTTTAGAGTTATTGTCAAAAAACGTTTTTTGGGACTTTTCTCACTAAACCTTGTGTAATTCAGAAAATTTTGAACCGATTTTAAATTTTTAAACTGCTTTGGATAGAAGAAGGATAGTGATTTCCATGTGTGTGAATTGGTCTATACATATAAGAAAGATATCTATTGAGTTTTTCTATTAAATCTATTTTTTTTGTTATTTTTTGAAAATTTTTCGAGTTTATCGATTTTTTTCTGCTATAGTTCGTTTTACAACATTTTAATTTATAAACATATTTTTAAAGAAAATTTATTTTTGTATACGATAAGCTTTATCCTGAAAAAATCGGATAACAATTGACAGAGTTATTATAATTTTTCTAAAAAAGAAAATTAAGATTTTGCAGGAAATCGCCGTTCAGATAACCCAGGCAAAAAAAATTATCATAAGAGGTCATGTACAATATTTTTATAGGTTTTTGGCGCTCTGAATCCGAATCTGGCCTTTAAATTGCTCTATCTCGTCAGGTTTTTGAGATATTTAACATAAATTGATTTATCAAAAACTTAATAATATGGCGCAATTTCAAGGTCAAATTCGAATTCAAAAAACCAAAAACCTTTAAAATAACACTGTAAGTAGGTGAAAATGACACACCAAAACGCCGAGACACGTCAACCTAATTTTGGGTCGTAGAATCCAGTGGTGTACCCCGTTTTGAAAAGTTAGCTCAAAATCCCGAGATATTTCGATTTTAAACTTGTAGTAGATTTAAGGCGATTTTTCATTTTATTTGAATGAAAAAACTTAAAAAATTTGTTAAAAACTTGTTATTTATCAAAATTTATATCTAGGAAATAATGGACATCCATTTTCAATCGGACATGCAGCAATACTTGCTCTTATTTTGGTGAATTTTATAATTTTTTTGGATTTATTCAATTTTTACTCTTTCATTTTCAAATTTAAAATCGAAATATCTCGTTATTTTGAGCTAACTTTTTAAAACGGAGTATACCTCTGGATTCTATGACCCAAAAATAAGTTGGGGTGTCTCGGCGTTTTTGTGTGTCATTTCAAAAGTTTAAATTTTACTTACAGTGTAATTATACGCGACCTCTCAGGAAGTTCGTTTATTTTTTTATTTTTGCCTGGATTATCCGAACGTTTTTTTCGGCATAAAACTCATTGTATTCACAATTAAATTTTCTTTAAGAATACGTTTATAAATATAAATGTTGTTGAACGAACTATGGCAGAAAAAAATCTATAAACTCAAAAAATTTTCAAAAAATAACAAAAAATAAGATATTGTTAAAAAAAATCAATACATACCTTTCTTATATGAGGCATTCCACACCAAATGTCCAGCGAAAAAAAAACATGTGTACCGTAAACTTCTGAATAGGTTGTATGGATAGCCCTATATGGAACTTAGAAAATTGCGTTTTTGGTTTTAAATTTTTTTTAAATACTCGTCTTAGATTTATTGGAACTTATTGGAAAAATTTGTGGCGAGTTACCTTGATTGAATATTTATCACATTAAAACGGAATGCACCACAAGCTCAAAAATTTACGTTCTTATATAGTTTTGTATGGGCTATCAATTAAAATTTTTTTTTGGAAAATTTTCAGAACCCGTTCTGAAATTTTACATTTTTTAAAAAAGTCAATTTATCAAAAATCCGGCCACTTTTTTTATACCCTCCACTTAGTGATAGAGGGTATATATAAGTTTGTCATTCCGTATGTAACACATTGAAATATTGGTTTAGGACCCCATAAAGTATATATATTCATGATCCTTGATCGATTTTAAGTCGATCTAGCGATGTCCGTCTGTCTGTCTGTCTGTCTGTCTGTCTGTCCGTCCGTCTGTCTGTCTGTCTGTTGAAATCACGTTTTTGGCAATAATACGGAACCGATTTAAACGCTTGGGGTACCAAAAGTTGCGGAATTTATCCAGGCAGACTCTACTGTATTTTTTTTTTAAATCGGTTAAGTATTTTAAAAGTTATGAGTGAATTCGTAAAAAAAGTCATTATTTTTTTTAACATAACCCTAAATTAACTCATATTTTGTGTAAATACAAACGGAAATGAAAAAAAAAAAAACTGAGAAAAAGGAAAAAAATCTTTACAAAAAAGCTTAAAAATATGTAAAACAATATTTAAATTTAATTTAAAAATGTTTTTTAAGAAAAAAGTTCTTTAAGAAATAATAAAAAAAATATTTTAAAAAGTTTTCATTGATAATCATTTGTATGTACAAAGCATGTGTGTGTGTGTCCCTTTTTTTTGCTTCGTCATATTGACGGGGTTGCCAGACTTTTTTTTGGCTTTGTCGCAAACTCGGATGTAAAATATCGCCAAAATTCAATTTTGTTTAGATTTCTTAAAAAAAAAATATTTTAATTTAAAAAAAATAAATTTTGTTAAATAATAAAAAACAGAAATAAACTTTTTGGCAAAAATCGCCCAAATCCGGAAAATCTATGTATGTAAAAGAGCAATGTGACTGACTGACTGGCATACTCATTCATCATCGACCAGCCCAAACCGCTGAAGCTAGAGACTTGAAATTTGGACTGTAGGTCCAAATATAGATCCACTATGGCTGGAGTTTTGCCAAGGTTAATTCTAAGGCGATAAAGGGGACAAAAACTGTACTTTTGGTACTTTTTAAATATCGTGATTAATGATCATAGAGACTTGAAATTTGGACTGTGTGTTCACCTCCCGGAATATAGATCCATTAAGGCTGGATTTTTGCCAGTGTTGATTCTAATGGGTTAAAAAGGGTAAAAAACTGTACTTTTCGTGCTTTTTATATCTCCTGAAATAATGGTCATAGAAACTTAAAACTTGGACAGTATGTTAACATCCTGGAATATAGATCCAGTACGGCTGGATTGTTGCCAATGTTGATTCCAAGGGCGTAAAAAGGGTAAAAATCTGTACTTTTGGTACTTTTTATATTTCCTTAAAAAATTGTCACATATACTTGAAATTTGGACTGTATGTTCACCTCCCGAATTTAGATCCCACAAGGCTGGGTTTTTGCCAATGATGATTCTTATAGGGTAAAAAGGGTAAAAATATGTACTTTTATTACATTTTATATTTCTTAAATAATGGTACTAGAAAATTGAAATTTGCAATGTCGGTTCACCTCCCGGAAAAAAGATTCACTAAGCCGCGTTTTTAGCCAATGTTGATTCTACGGGGGTAAAAAAAGTACCTTTGGTACTTTTTTATTATTTACTGAAATAATGGTTATTCAAACTTGAAATTTAAATGTAGGATCCTTTAGTGAAATAAAACATTCTGGAACAAGTACGTTCCGAAAATTCTGTACCGTTTTCAAAAAGTACCTTTTATAAAAAGTACATTTTATAAAAAGTACCTTTTATAAAAAGTACCTTTTATAAAAAGTACCTTTTATAAAATGTACCTTTTATAAAAAGTACCTTTTATAAAAAGTTTCTTTTATAAAAAGTACCTTTCATAAAAAGTTCCTTTTATAAAAGTACCTTTTATAAAAGGTACCTTTATAAAAAGTACCTTTTATAAAAAGTACCTTTTATAAAAAGTACCTTTTATAAAAAGTACCTTTTATAAAAAGTACCTTTTATAAAAAGTAACTTTTATAAAAAGTACCTTTTATAAAAAGTACCTTTTATAAAAAGTACCTTTTATAAAAAGTACCTTTTATAAAAAGTACCTTTTATAAAAAGTACCTTTTATAAAAAGTACCTTTTATAAAAAGTACCTTTTATAAAAAGTACCATTTATAAAAGCACCTTTTATAATAAGTACCCTTTATAAAAAGTACCTTTCATAAAAAGTACCTTTTATAAAAAGTGCCTTTTATAAAAAGTACCTTTTATAAAAAGTACTTTTTATAAAAAGTACCTTTTATAAAAAGTACCTTTTATAAAAAGTACCTTTTATAAAAAGTACCTTTTATAAAAAGTACCTTTTATATAAAAGAATCCTTTATAAAAAGTACCTATTATAAAAAGTACCTTTCATTAAAAGTACCTTTTATAAAAAGTACCTTTTATTGAAAGTACCTTTTATAAAAAGTGCCGGAAGTACACTTTTTGGTACTTTGTTATTTCCTGAGGTATAAATAAAACAAACTTTTTTGTTTATTAAATCATTACATTGGTGGAGGGTATTTAAAGATTCGGCACAGCCGAATATAGCTTTCTTACTTGTTTTTTTTTTTTTTTTATTTTTTTAAAAGTTTAGATGTTTGTCCATCCATACAAAAAAAATCAAAAACACGTTCATCTTTTTTTTCGAGAAAATCGCACTTGAACTTTAAATTTCATAACAATTTAGTAATTTGCTTGTATTTTCTTGTGTCAACAGAGCGTATGACGAATATTTATGCAATTAATATTACTCATTCGCAACTTTAAAACAAAGAAATACAAGCTAATAACAAAATTGTTATGAAATTTAAAGTTCAATTGCGATTTTCTCGAAAAAAAGATGAACGTGTTTCTGATTTTTTTTGTGTGAATGGACAAACATCTAAACTTTTAAAAAAATTAATTAAAAAGAAAAAAAAAGTGGCCGGATTTTTGATAAATTGACTTTTTTAAAAAATGGAAAATTTCAGAACGGGTTCTGAAAATTTTCCAAAAAAAAAAATTTTAATCGATAGCCCATACAAAACTATATAAGAACGTAAATTTTTGACATTGTGGTGCATTCCGTTTTAATGTGATAAATATTTAATCAAGGCAACTCGCCACAAATTTTACCATTTTTCCAATATTTGACCACGCCTCCTAAGCCCAGTTTTCGAAAATTTTAAAAACCAAAAACGCAATTTTCTTACGGGACACATGTTTTTCTGTAGCGGGACATTTGGTGTGGAATGCCTCATATGTATAGACCAATTCACACATGAAAAGCCCTATCCTTCTTCTATCCAAAACAGTTGAAAAATTGAAAATCGGTTGAAAATTGTTTGAGTTACACGTGGTTTAGTGAGAAAAGTCCCAAAAAAAGATTTTTGACTATAACTTTAAAATTTGAGGGCGTCTGGCAAGTTTGATGGGCATTTTTTTGATTTTTTCTACAAGACCTTCAACCTTAAATACTTCATTTTAAAAATATATTCGATTTTATGTTTTTTTTGTAGCACAGTGTTATTATTCCTTGTCTTCATCAATTCTGATCTTTGTATTTATTTGGCAGCATTGCCAAACATGATCTATATTTTGTAGACAACAATTTTAGGGGTTGGCATTTTTCAAAAATACTGTTTATTGCCACATAGGGCGACTTACAGTTGTTTTTTTTTCTATTATTTGTGTCTGTAAAGACAGTTGTGCTCAGACTTTAAATATAATTATTCTTAAACTACGACTTATCTCAATTAATCGCCATTTTGGATACCATCGAACCCACTGTGCACCGCCTCAATGAGTTATTAATTGTTTTTAACATCTACCTAAAGTTAATTACCTGATAATCCATAAAATTATCAAAATTCATATATGAACAATTATTAAATGCATCCATATTTGCCGCATGATTAGCAGCATCCAACATTTGTAGCTCTTCCGGTGAAGGAGGTGGCGGTAAATCTACACCTTTAAATGAAACCCGCTTTGGTGTCTGTGTCATACTCTCCTGGGTGGAGTGCTGTGAACGTCTATTACGTCCCAAGGTGCCAGCTAAATTACGACTTCCTGAATGCATGGCATCACCAGCAGCGGAAGCAAAAGAACCCATCATATGGGATAAAGAAGCACAACCAATAACTTGGGGTTCGGTGGCATGTGGCTGATGTTGTTGATGATGCTGTTGCTGTTGATGATTGTGTTGCTGATGATGCTGCTGGTGATTAAGATTTTGTGTAGGCTGTAATATAACACCACAGCCACCAAAACGAAAGTGGGGTATACAGGTGGTAGTAGAAACACTAGCACCACATTCACTACCCTCAAAATCACTTTCATCTTGGGATGTTGTTGCATTTAATAATGCTGCATTTAGGGACTTGGCTTGAAAATTACGCGGTAATGTTGAACATTCTAAGACAGAACGTGTTAGTTGCTGCTGTTGTTGTTGGTTTTGTAGCGATGTTGGTGCCTTGGTGAGAGTACCCGTATACAAAATATTAACAGTTTGTTGTGGAATCTGTTGATGTGGATGCTGTTCATTTGTTGTTAACTGAGCCGCCGGCTGCAATAGTAAAGCTGTCGTAGGTGTAGAACCTAATGTAAATTCTGTATTTGATGGCGTCGCTGTGGCCAATATATGTGTAGGTTGCAATTGATAAAAATGAGTAGGTGGATGTGTACTACTCATTGTAGTATGTTGCAATTGTTGTTGCTGGTCTTCATTACAATCATTTTGTGAGTTGGCAACTGCATTTGCAGCAGCAGCAGCCGCAGCTGCTGATGTTGTTGTTGTTATTAAATGTGTACCAGGAGGCATCATTGATGTAGGTATTACCATAATTGGCAACATTGTTGTGGTAGTTTGAGATGTTGGTGTTTGCATTGCTGCTACCGATGTCTGGTTAGTTACAGCCATTGCAGCTGCATTTGTTGAGGTGGTATGGTGATGACTACTTGCCCCACTTAAGCCACCTTCACCAATAATACTAAAATTTGAGCCGGTATGCATTAATTCCATTTGGCACATTTCTTCATATGTCAAGGGACGCAAATCCATGTTTATATATATATTTTGTAGATAATTAACTAAACAAAACACACACACAAAATTTAAATAAAGTAGCCAGACTTTTTTTGTCAAAAAAAAAAGACACACCTTAAAATTTAAATTTTTTCCAAAAATTTTAATAAAAAATTTTGTAATTTTTATATTAAAAACACTTCAAACATTTTTAAAGTAACAATTTTCTCTTCTTTTTATTTATTTTCTTAAATTTTTTCCTCAAAAAATTAAATCTTTAAAAAAATTTTTTTTTGGTTCTTCCAGCCGTCGGCTTTAGATTTCTTTATTTTTTTTTTCTTCTTTCTTAAATCACTTTTAGTTATACAAAAAAAAATAATTTGTTAAAAAAACTTCTTGTCCTTAAATTTAGCAACTTTATTTCTCAACGTCTAAAAAACAACTGAATTTGAAACCTTAAATATCTGTGTAAAAACCTAACAACTTCTCCCATTAAATAAAATTATACTCCCTAGACTCTTACAATCCACAAAACATTTTTTTACACATTTACTTATTACGAGTTTGCGCGTTTTTAAAATTCGTAGTTAAATCAAAATAAACAAAAAAATTTTGGAAATTTTTTTCTATTTTGCCTTAATTTCTTTAAGTATTTTTTGGTGTTTTATTTTTATTTTTAGCAAAATAAAACATAAATCTTTTGCTTTTTTTTTTTGAGGAAATTAAACAAAATTTTAGCTTCTCTATAAATTTTATTTTTTTGTAACCTAAAAAAGTCAAAGGATTTCCTTAGCAAAAGAAAAATTAAAATACATTTTCTTAAAAAGGATGGAGTTTTTTTCTTTTTTTTTTTTTTTGTAGACCTTTTTTTTTTTGTTATGCTGTATTATAAACAACCAACTGTTGGTTTTTGTTTTGCTTTTGTATTGAAATTTTATACCTTTTTTGGTAAGTAAGTTACTTAATAGGGGTGAGTAGTGTATTTCTAAGGTTAAATTTCAATAGTGTATCATATTAAACAGGTTTTTGTGCTTAAGTTCAAATGTACGGTTAAAGGATTCTGTATTAAAAGTCTAGAGCAGTTGACATACATAGAAAACCTTATATTTAAAATTACTCTTAATTGTTTTTTGATTCAAGAAACATGAAAGAAATTTTTATGTTAGGAACGTAATTTGAAATTAAGAAAAACAAAATATTGTTTTGAGATTTTTTCTTTTTAATAGTTTTAATTTTTCTGAGTTTTTTTTTAATGTTTTCTGATTTTTAAAACATTTTTAAAATTTTCTTCACAATTTCTTGGTATACACAAAAAAAAAATATTTCCAATAAACGACTTTCATAGTATTTATGAACAAATTCATGAAATTTATTAACTTTTTCATAATACTTATAAACTTTTTTATAGTATTTATAAATAAATCATAACCCTGCAAGCATTTCGAAACGCAGAAGATACGCTAGCGTATCGCCTGGAAGATAAATTGTATTGCGGGGGATATCTTCTTCATATTGCGGAAGAAACACCCGTGAGTACAAATCGTGTCCCGAAAGCGATACGTCCAGGAGATACGAAGGCAATTCTTCTGGAGGATAAATACGCAATATTGCCAGATAATCATTTGGAAGATAAATTGAAGATATCACTCAAATTTTACCTAGAAAATAAAAAGAAGATTTTGCCATTTTTTCTCATAGGAGATAAAAGTATGTTTATTATTTAAATTAAAGGAATTATTTTACAAACGATAGTGATGAAGGATAATTTATTCACTGTTTCCATGATATTGAAATTGATTATCTTCCTTAAAAACGGCACATTGAGTTGTTGAAAATTTGCAGGACCTATTGTAGTTAAAAAAAATTATTAAATTTTGCAGATTCATGCTTACGTTGTTTGCGAATGCATTACTTACCTCTTATCACCAATTTTTATGATTTTTTGTTGATTTATTATGAAAAAACAGTTAAAATCGAAAAAAAAATATTTTTGACAATAAATAAAATGTATTGATTTCGTATTTTTTACATCCGTATGATAAGAGGAAGATATCGTATATGTATCGCGCAGGAGAAAAATCACCTAGGAGATAAATTTTTGATAATTTGGCGATTTTGTCTACTTTATAAATGACAAAAAAATATTTATTTTTTTAAAAATTGCCAAAATATCTTCGAAATGATAAAAGGAAGATTTTCAAAAATACTACTTTGATGAATTTTTATTACGATAAAAAGAAGATATTGCCGCAATTTCTTCCAGGGGATATTTCTTCCATATGCTTGCAGGGAATATGTAAAATATACAGGGGTGTGATGGAAATCAAAAATGAAAACAATCGAAATTTCAACGATCAGTATTTTAAGATTTGAAAAATAAGAAAAATATTTTTTACTCAAAAGTACACTAATAGAAATTTGTACATGACAATAATGAAAATCTACATTAATGTTATGAAAAATTACGTTAAAAAGGAAACTACATTGAATTAATGAAAATGGTATCATAAAATTCAATTGCAAAAACAAGTTTCATTAAATTAATGAAAATTTTTATACAAAATATATATTGTATTTTATGAATACAATTTTTGAAACAAGTATTTAATTCTTATGAAATATTTTTATTGAATAAATCCTACTTTTTATTTTTGAAATGAAATACTTACATTGAATAAATTCTACTTTTATTTTTAAAATAAAATATATGTAAGAAATTGTAAAGATATTTTTATAGAATTAAAAATAATAAAAAATCGTTTTCACTTAGTTTTCTCGCAAAAAAATTTACACCAAACTTAAGTTGTAATACATAACTAAAACCACGAACCAATATAAAACAGCACGAATTTAGTAAATATAAAATTAATAGTTTTTATTTCAAATTTTATAAAAAAGGCTGAAAAAATCACAAAATAACCAAGTTAAAAAACACTTTCAGATATTTTTTATTTTATCTATAGATTTCACTCAGTTTTCTCACACAAAATTTTACTACAACATTCACTTTTAATACATAAGTAAAACCACGAAATAATATAAAACAACGAAAGTTTAATAGATACTAAAAATTTATCAGCAACATTTCATTTTAAATTTCATATAAAAATTCTAAAAAAAAATCACGCTCTGATCAGCTGTTTTTTTCGCGCGAAAACTAACAGACTAAACAGACGAGACACGACAGGTGTAAAAAAACAGCAAATTTTGTAAACAAAACTTAATGACATTTTTTAATGAAACTACGAAATCTAATGAATCAAAATTAATAAAAAATATTGCACAATATGTATGAAATTTCATTTAGCATATGAAATATTTCAATGTTGTAATGAAACAACATTAATGATTTCCATTCGTAAGTGATATGAAGCTTTTTGCTTCTGATTTATCTGAATATGTAAATGGTGGTACCAATTTTTATTAAATATAATAGACTCGATTGAAATATCGTTCGATTTCGTTTTCGATTTTCATCACATACCAGATAAGAACTATTTAACATTTTTTCATAAATACCATGAAAAAGTTAAAAAATTTAATGAAAAAGTTCATAATTTTTAAGTATTTGTTCATAAATACTATGAATTTCGTTCATTGGCAAATATTTTTTTTCTGTGTATATTTTAATACCCTCCAACTACAGCATGAGGGTATACTCACTTTATCACTCTGTATTTAATGTAAAAATTTATCGGTATGGGATCGCATAATGTATGGGGCATTAGACTGACCTTTTTTTGTCATCTTCCGATTTTCCAAAGTGTCCGGGCAAATTTTTATTGTCCTAGGTCAAAAACTTAGGTGGTACAAATTTGAGGTCAATCGGATTAAATTAACCCGTGGCGCCCGGCAGTCAAAGTTTTGGATTTTTGAAAAATTTTTAAAAATAAAATTTAAAAAAAAAATTGTCTTTCGACATATCATATTTGTTAATTTCGATGCGCTGAACACGAATATCAAAAAAAAATTAAAATCGTTCGATCGGTTTTCGAGATAACGCCATTTAAAATTTGTACAAAATGGCGGTTTTTTCCTACGTTCAAGAAATTTAAAAAAAAAAAAAAAACTCAAAATTTCATTCCACGACCCTTATATAGAGCTTGAGACAGTCTTTCATTTAAAACCAATTCGAGCCAAATTCGATCAAAATTTTGGCTTTTTAGAAACTTTTTACCAAAAACCCTAAACTTTGATCGAAGGGTGCCACGGGTTAAAATGATCGGATTTGGCTCCAATTTAGCTTAAATGAAAGATTGCATAAAGCTCTATAAAAGGGTTAAATTAAAGAAATTTTTAGAGTTTTTAAAAAAATTCTTAAACGTAGGAAAAAACCACCCATTTTGCAATTTTTTGACAAATTTTAAATGGCGATATCTTGAAAACCGTTCTACCGATTTTATAAATTTTTTGATATTCTTATTCAGCATGCTTAAATTAATGAATATTATGTATCGCAAGATATTTTTATTTTATTTTTTTATTTTCAAAAATCCAAAATTTTGGTGTAAATTTTCCAAAAATCCAAAACTTAAATCGAAGGGTTAACTGATCGAATTCGGCTCAAATTAGTTTTAAATGAAAGATTGTATCAAGCTCTACAAAAGGGACGGCGGAATGAAATTCCAAGACTTTTTTTAAAAAATTTCTTAAACGTAGGAAAAAACCGCCATTTTTTTCAAATTTCAAATAGCGATTAATATTTTTTTTGATATTCGTGCTCAGCACAACAAAATTAACAAATATGATGTGTCGAAAGATATATTTATTTTTTATTTATTTATTTTTTTTTATTTTTCAAAAATCCAAAACTTTGACCGCCGTGCGCAACGAGTTAATTTAATCCGATTGGCCTCAAATTGGTACCACATGAGGTTTAGGCCTAGTATAATAAAAAATTTCCCGGACTTTGAAAATCAGAGAAGAAAAAAATTTTGCTATACAGAAAAATGCCAGTCATTCCACGCCAATCGGACACTTTGATTTTTTTTTAGATTTACCCAATTTTTTAACAGTTTTAAAAACCATTTCAAAACATCTTCTTGGTAAATTTTCAGAATTTTTGATGACCAGTGCAATAGATGTGGAACTTTCTTATATAAGGACATTTAAAATTCTACTTCAAATATCGCTTATAACTGCAAGTGTTTAAAACCGGTATAGTAATACCAGAATTGTCTATAACTTTTAAAAAAATAAATTTACTTCTACATTTTTCAACTTGAACCCATATAACGGACCATGTTCGTTTACGAAAACTTCTTATATTCATAACTTCTTCAAAAATCGTCCAAACTTAACATTTTTATACCCTCCACTCTAGTGGTAGAGGGTATATACCCAGCAAAACTTTGGTAATGGGTAGTGATTATATAACACATTACCAGGTAATGTATATACCTTATTTGTAGCATTATTTTAGGATGTCTTACCAAACATTTGTTCCACAACGTATTATTTTCAAGTAAAAAATAATGCATTACTAATAATTTGCTTCGTAATGCATGATTATTGGAAAAAATGTATTTCATATTTATTATTTCTAAACATTAAGTCATGGATGATTTATATTTGGTTACATTATGTATTATTTGAAAGTTTGAAATAATGCATTATTTATAATTGGATGCATAATGCATTACAATAACATAAAAAATAATTATTTTATAAAAAAATGCATAAGTTTAAACCAGAGATGGGCTCACGACAGTAAATTTCTAACGATACACACTTACGAGCATATTTTAATTACTTACACTCACTTACAATCACGTGAGTAAATTTAATACAAAATTACTTTTTCACTACTCTTAACACCTTATATATTATCTTCTGGTATGCTATATTATTTCATTACTCGTAACCTATAAAATCTCATATATTTTACACCTTACTCGTATTCTTCGTTATAAATTTATGACTTATTTTATACCTTACTGGTATTCTTTGTGATAATGTGGATGTATTACTTTGAGTCTCATCGCCTGTTAAAATCATCAATGCTGCAATGTATAAAATAAGAGATCTTATACCTTATTTTATACCTTATTTGGTAATCTAAGTTTTGCTGGGATGCATTATATTCTTATATGTATTAATTAATTTCTTATATGTATTAACAAAATTACACACGTCGAAATCCCTAGCCTTCTTCTATCCAAACCAGTTTAAAAATTGTAAATCGGTAGAAAAGTTTCTGAATTACACGAGGTTTAGTTAGACCAAAACCGTGTTTTTTTACATAAGGCCAATTCGGATAAAAATTATTTTTATGTTTAAAAATCAGCATCTGTGGACTGAAATCGCTGTTAGGGAATTTTTTAAATATTTTTCAAATAAAGTACACAAAATTTTCGAATTTTTAGAGCCGTATTTGCTTAAAAAATTCGAACATAAATTTTTGTAGAAAAACGTAATTTTTCCCAACGCTGGTTGCCGACTGAAGATGACCTTTTAAAATTTTTTCATAAACATAAATCTAACGTGGCCATTAGAGGTGTCCTTAAAAACGAAAATCATCTATTTATACCTGGTAGGGTCCTATATTGTTCTTTAGTATCTAAACATAAGTGAACCGAAATTTGGGGACAATCGGCTAAAAACAACTCGTGCCGAAAATGGATTGATGTTTTGGGGCATTCTTATATGAACGAAAAACGGTTCTTTTCTAGTTTTTGGAAAAATTTTGGTATTTGATATTTTTTGTTAAATTTTTTGTGATACAATATGAAAATGGTATTAAATTACCTTTCCAAAACGACTTATAAAATAAAAATCGGATAAAACATAAGCATTTTACGCATACATGCCCCAGACCATTGTATGGTTTTTAAAGCCAAAATTTCAAAATTTTCAAAATTTTTAGGCAAAAAAATAAATTTTACTTAATGATTATATTGAAAACATGTTTAAGATTTAAAATAGCAGACATGGTAGTTAATTTTTTTTTTTTTTATTTGGCGCGGTAGATTTCCGCGAATTCCAAATAAAATGCGTTTTTCTACAATAATTTAGCAAATGTTGGAAAATTTGTGCTCTATTGTACGGATCGAAGTGTAAAACGTAGATTCTGTAACTTTTGAGAAATCGGATATATGAGGCATTCCACACCAAATGTTCAGCAAAAAAAAAAAACTTTTGTCGTGTCCATGTGAAATCATTTGCAAAGTATTCGCTCTTAGGGTACTATTAAATAACAAAAATAAAATTTAAGTTTTTTCAAAAAGTGGGCTTTGTAGGCGTGGTCAAAAATTTAAAATATCAAACTTTTTTGTCTGAGCATCTTCACTTCAATATTTATGCAAATTAAATGAAACACAGTAAAGTCTTTAAGACAAAGTTTTTTATAAATTTTTGTATGGGCTATCGATTAAAAAAATAAAAAAATAGAAAATTTTCAGAAGAAGTTCTGAATTTTTCAAATTTAAACTTAAACTTCATTTATCAAAAAACATGCCGCAATTTTATTTTTTTTATTTTTTAAAAAAAAGTTAAAGTGCTTTTCTATCTGTTCTGAAATTTTCAGAGACGTGTTTTGCCTTGTGTTCGAGAAATCAAATGTCAAAGATTGCAATACTCTAATTTTATACAATAATGGTGTATGTATATAACGTGTGCATATGAGTAATAAAAACACTTAAAAAATATTTAAAATAGAGATGGGATCGTAAATGAGTTTTTAATAGGGTATTCAATTAATCGAGGTTCTGGTTTAATCGGTTAACCGAGCAAATAATTAATCGGGGTTGAGATTTAATCGGTTAATAATCGGTTAAATTTGAATTATTCGGTTAACCGAATAATATCAATTTAAAATTTAAATTGAATATAAAACCACGAATTGTATATACTTTTAAGAATTTTATTAATAAGAAATCTATATCCGATATGGCGAAGCTTTAAATACCCATTAGCCCAAATAAAGAATTTTTCTATGGCACCCTGTAAAATTATCCCAATTGGCCCCAATTCAATGTGAAAAAATGGCAAAAAAAAAAAGTAAAGCAATATTTTATAGAAAGGAAAAATTGAGCCAAATTGCTGCCGAGCTAAGATGCACCCCTAAAAGAGTTTCAAATTCGGTACTAAAAATATCAACAAAAAAATTTTTTGGTTTCCAAATTTGTTTTCTTTTATTTTTCAGGACCGAATTTGCAATAATTTCATCGGTCGATATCTCCGTAATGAAAAAAGATATATTAAGAATTCCAAAAATATTTTGAAGAAAAATAGAAGTATTTTCAGATGTGCTTAACTATTTACACCGTCCGACTAATATGAAAAAAAGTCGTTAAACACGAACTGGGTAATATACGTCTGAAACTAGAGACTAAATTTAGTAAAACTGCATTTACAGTTTTTCATTTCGTGATCCTGTTTCCTATTAAAACGACTTCAAGGTGTTAGACCAGTGATATCCTAGGACAAGTAAAAATATTAAAAAATATTTTTAAATTTAATCCTTTAAAACTTTGGGAAACAGGATCACGAAATGAAAAACTGTAAATGCAGTTTTAATTCATTTGATCTCTACTTTCAGAAATATATCATCCGGTTCATGTTTAATATTGGCTGACGGAAGGTGTTATACATTATAAAATAATTCGCGGTTTTATAGGGACCCGAACATTGCAAAAATCTGATTTTATGCAGTATTGTCAATCGAAAACCTAAATATCTCAAGATTAGATAGATTAGTTCTAAGGTCAGATTCGGATTAGGCTCATAAAAAACTATTAGAAAAATATATGTATACTGTTAGCAATGTATAAAAAATTGGCTAGGGTTACTAAGTTTGTTTTTTTTTTTACCGAAATATCTTTTTAGGAGCTCGATAAAATATTTTCTTGGCGAAGTTTTTACATGTTGCTAAAAGAGAGTTTGATAATTTTTTTAGACATAAACTTCTTTCAGCAGAACCGTAATATAAATTAAAAATTAAACATCAAAACACAAAATAAAGCAAAAAAAAATATGTAAAAGTACTAAAAAAAGAAAATTCGGTTAATCGGTTAACCGACACAAATTAATCGGTTTATTTGTTATTTGAAAATTGACAGTTTTAAATTATTCGAACAGTTAATCGACCAAAACTAATCGGTTAACCGATTAACGGTTAATCGATTGAATACCCTAGTTTTTAATAATGATTACGCACGCTCATGGGAGAAAAAATTTAGTCACGCACGATATTTTATTTTGGACGTAAAACAAGCCCATACACCATTAAAATCGCATTTCGTAACAAATTTTTATTCTAATCTTATTATTTATTAATTTATCTGCCGCCATATTGGATTCATCATTTTGAACTTTGTATTTTTAATTATTAAATTCGGTGTTAGCGGCTTAAAAACCTTCTAAATACAAATTTTCTTTTAAATCGCACCACTTTTACAAATTTTCAACGCCATATTGGATTCTCCATTTTGAATTTTGTATTTTTGAGCTTATTTTTGAAATCGTTGACCCCGAAAACTTTAAGATTACAATTTTAAAAATTATTATTCGAATCTTCGCAGAAAAAATTGAAACGAATTTCAATCAACAAAAACCCTGATTCAATAAATTTTTTGATTGAAATTCCTCCAATTAAGAAAATTGTTATACCAATCATCAAATTGTAGGTGATCGATTGAAAATTTTTTCAATCAAAAATTTTTTCAATTTTGATCAAAAATTTGATCAATTTTTTATTTAAAGTCAATCAAAATAATGATTGATTTAACAAATGAAGTATAAGCTTTTGACAAAATTATAAAAAATTTCATCTTTTTTGCTTTCTAATATGTTGCAAACAATAAAAAAGAGTATATCCCAATTATTTTGTATATTTTTGAATTAATCTATTCAAATAAATTAAAGCGAAAAAAATATAGTATGTTGAAAATTTGAAATTCGACAGTTAAAGAAAATAACAAAAATTTCAATCAAAACATTGATTGACTCATTTAAAAAACTCACTTTTAAAAAATGTTTACGCCATATTGGATCCGCAATATAGATGTTAATGAAAAACCCCACTTATAAGAAAAACAATCACCATTAAGAAAACAAACCGACATGATGAGAATACTATAATTGAAAGTGTTTGAAACCGGTATGGGAATACCAGAAATTTTTAAAAATATTAGAATTTCTACATTTTTAACTTGAACCTATAAAAGTTTAGGCATTTAAGATTTATTTTTTTTTAGATTTTCTTAAACTTTCCTAAATTATTTCGCCCTAAATAATATTAATTTTATCTGCATTTTCCAGATTTTTTTGGACATCATCAAATTTACATTTGTTAATTTTCGGTTTGGAACTCTACAAATAAATTCACAATCCCCTTTTTAAAACGATCTATAAGTGCCCGTCCGTCTGAATGTAGAAAACTCGCTAAACTGGAGCTTGGCAAATATAATTTTAGTTCTTCTTGCCGGCCTGGCATTAGTTTTCAGCGAAATCGGTTTAAGGGTTAAGAATTTATAATCAAAACCATACATTTTTTATGAGTTTCAACTTGTTGCAAAATGCGCTTAAAAATTTCAAATTGCTTAACCGCTTCATACAAGTAACAAGGATAAGTTTAAGTGTAAGTACATATCAATTGCAAAAATATTTATCAAATATTTCAGATATTTTGTCATATCAGCTTTTAACAAAAAACTCTGTTATTTTTTTCATATCTTTTTTTGTGGTGTGATCAACTTTGAAAAACTACTTCATCTTTGACATTTGTCATTGTCATTATGTATACTCGAATGTTGACTATGGTTGCCATGGTGACTATGATGATAACCTTTTAATTTTTATATACAACAACAGATAACAACAACAAAATATTGTTGTCCGTTGATGCTGCTGTTGCTGTTGCTGTTTTTTTTTTCCTGTAACTCAATTATATATGTTATCAATTCTCTGGTTGCCACTTAAATTGTCTAGTACTATAATAGTACTTTCTTTGTTGTCGTGTTGGGTTTTTGCTGTTTGTTGGCCATTATATTTTTTTTTTGTAGACTGTTATATGAGAGTTTTTTTTTCATAGAGTTATACGAGGGTGGTAGAAATTGTAGTAAGGGGAATCTGAGATGGAAATGATAAGATAAAAATAGGGAAAAGGGGCAAAAAGTATTAAAAAATTGAATAAGCTAAAGCTTTACAAAGTTCTGGGCTAACATGAAATAATTCACAAAATTTAAGTAAAATATTTTTTTTTCTTTAAAATTAAGAAATTTACGGAAAAATATTGTGTCACATTAAATTAAATAATAACACTGTGCTCGAATTTGAAACATGACCTACTGGTAAAGATAATTCGGGTACGCTGATTCAATGGTGGTAGCTGTTTTTCGAAGTTAGCGCTCGTACTCGCGATTTTAAATTTTGAATCTTAAGTACAATAAAAATGATATTTTTAAACTTTTGCGATAATTTTTAAATTTAAAACCATTCAATTCCGTTAAACTAGCATAACAAACCATAATACAGTGATTTTTTTCGCGAAAAACTTTTTTGTTCGCGAAAAACATTTTTTGTTCGCGAAAAGTCTTAATTTTTGTGAAAAAATTGGTTCAATACAAATATTTTTAGTCTAAATTCAATTGAATATACAAAAAAAAAAAATAATTCGCGAAAATTTTTTTCGCGAAATTTTTTTACGCGAAAATTTTTTTTTCAAATTTTGTATGCCCTCCACTCTAGTGATAGAGGGTATATATAAATTTGTCATTCCGTTTGTAACTCATCGAAATATCGGTCTGGGACCCCATAAAGTATATATATTCATGATCCCCGATCGATTTTAAGACATTCTAGCGATGTCCGTCTGTCCGTCTGTCTGTCTGTCTGTGGAAATGGTGATCACGGAGATGACAAAAACTTAACATATTTATTGGAAGTTCTCCCGAGAAGTTTGGTATTGCATTTGAGCGATATCGGTGCAGCGGTTCAAAAGTTATGAACGAAAATGTAAGGACACCTCAAAAATTTTAGTATATTCAACATAACCTGAAAAAACAAAATGCTTTAATTCAGCTGCTGGTTGTCATATGTGAACATAATTGAACACCAAATGGTATTTAAACAAGTACGAACATATTTTTTGACAAAAAAAGAAAAAAATCGCGGATTTTTAAATTTAAAACCACTCAAGTCCATTAAACTATCATAACAAACTTTAATACCGTGAATTTTTTTGCGAAAAAGATTTTTTGTTCGCGAAAAATCTTAATTTTTGTAAAAAAAAATTGGTTCAATACAAATATTTTTAGTTTGATTTGAATTTACGACAGCCATCTGGTAAAGCTAGTTCGTGTACACTAAATTGTAATATCAGTTTTTTTCAAGTTAGCGTATTTATTAGCGATATTCGCGATTAATTTTTTTTTTTTTTTATTTTTATGTAAAAAATAATTTTTTTTTTTTATTTCGACAATTGCTGAATTGTTATCATCTAAACTCAATCGAATATACAAAAAAATA
This sequence comes from Pegoplata infirma, assembly GCA_963921195.1. Lineage (NCBI taxonomy): Eukaryota > Metazoa > Arthropoda > Insecta > Diptera > Anthomyiidae > Pegoplata > Pegoplata infirma. The sequence continues at coordinate 194,939,844 of OY992539.1, forward strand.
TTCGCGGAAATTTTTTTTGCGAAATTTTTTTACGCGAAATTTTTTTTCCAATTTTTTTTTTTTATTTTGCTATTAATTTATGAAAACGTGTACAATACGATACATTGCAGACATACAATTTTTCGAAAAAAATTTTTTGCGGATTTTCTTTTTCGCGGAATTTTTTTTTTCTCGCGAAAAAAAACAATGCGTTTTCTAAATTTATATTTAAAAACTTCTTTTCAACCACGTACATTAAATTAAATAATAACACTGTTTTCGAATTTGACACATTTTTTTTACCCTACTGGTAAAGTTAATTCAGGTACACTGAATTCAATGGTGCTAGCCGTTTTTCGAAGTTAGCGCTCTCGATAACCGCGATTTAAAATTTTGAATCTCAAGTACAATAAAAACGATATTTTTAAACTTTTGCGATAATTTTTAAATTTTAAACCATTCTAGTCCGTTAAACGAGCATAACAAACCATAATACCATGATTTTTTTGCGAAAAATATTTTTTGTTCGCGAAAAATCTTAATTTTTGTGAAAAAATTGGTTCAATACAAATATTTTTAGTTTGATTTGAATTTACGACAGCAATCTGGTAAAGCTAGTTCGTGTACACTAAATCCCATTGTAGTACAAGTTTTTTCCAAGTTAGCGTATGTATTAGCGAGATTCACGAATAATTTTTTTTTTTGGTTTTTGAGTAAAAAAAAATATTTTTTTATATTATTTGCACAATTGCTGAATTGTTATCATCTAAACTCAATTGAATATACAAAAAAATTTCCGCGGAAATTGTTTTCGCGAAATTTTTTTACGCGAAATAATTTTTCCAATCTTTTTATTTTGCTATTAATTAATGAAAACGTGTAGAATACATTGCTGACATACAATTTTTGAAAAACAATTTTTTTGCGTATTTTTTTTTTCTTTTTCGCGGAAAACTTTTTTCGCGAAAAAAAACAATATTATTATATTATTTAGACAATTGCTGATTTGCTATCATCTAAACTCAACTGAATATAAAAAAAAAAAAAAAAAATAATTCGAGGAAATTTTTTTCGCGAAATTTTTTTACGCGAATTTTTTTTTTCCAAATTTTTTTTATTTTGCTATTAATTTATGAAAACGTGTACAATACGATACATTGCAGACATACAATTTTTGTAAAAAAACTTTTTTTGCGGATTTTTTTTTTCTTTTTCGCGGAAATCTTTTTTTAGCGAAAAACCCCAATGCATTTTCTTAATTTATATATAAAAACTATTCCAAAAGCATAAATATTAAATTATTTAGACAATTGCTGAATTGCTATCATCTAAACTCAATTGAGTATAAAAAAAAAATTATTCGCGGAAATTTTTTTCGCGAAATTTTTTTGCGCGAAATTTTATTTTATTTTGCTAATTATTTATGAAAACGTGTAGAATACAATACATTGCTGAGATACAATTTTTGTACAAAAACTTTTTTTGCGGATTTTTTTCTTTTTCGCGGAATTTTTTTATTCGCAAAAAAAAAACAATGCATTTTCTAAATTTATATTTAAAAACTACTTTAAAAGCCTAAAAATTAAATGTTTGTAGCACTTTAGCTTTACAATTTTAAATCACGAATATCGCGAATATCGCGAATACGAGCGCTAACTCCGAAAACGGCTAGCTTTACCAGCAGGGTTCCCATCTTGTTAATTTTTGCGACTAGCACAGTGTAATTTGTCACTGTTTTTCTGAAAAAATTTTCTCAAAAGTATTTCTCATTTCTTGTCAACCACGTACAATAAATTAAATAATTACTCTGTGCTCGAATTTGGCACATTTTTTTAACAAGCTGGTCACCCTACTGGTAAAGTTAATTCAGGTACGCTGAATTTAATGGTGCTAGCTGTTTTTTGAAGTTAGCGCTCGTATTCGAGTTAATCGCGATTTAAAATTTCGAATCTCAAGTACAATAAAAACGATCTTTTTAAACTTTTGCGATAATTTTACCATTCTAGTCCGTTAAACTAGCATAACAAACCATAATACTGTGATTTTTTTTTTTTTGCGAAAAACATTTTTTGTTCGCGAAAAGTCTTAATTTTTGTGAAAAAATTGGTTCAATACAAATATTTTTAGTTTGATTTGAATTTACGACAGCCATCTGGTAAAGCTAGTTCGTTTACACTAAATCCCATTGCACAGTGGTTTCCCCCATTGGTCAAAAATAAAAAAATTTATGTTTTTTTTTCAAGCATTATTGCACTAAATTTATTTATAACACTCTAAATTTTATGAATCTAACCAATTTTCTGACTTTTTTTACGATATTTGATGTTTGTGTTCGTTGGAAGTTGGGGAATGTTTATATTGAATATATTGTGGATGCATAGTCTTAAAATAATACTTTAGTTTTTCTAAGAAGTTATTCGCGATATTGTGGCAGAAGTTTCCAAAAACCCAACAAACATTAAAGTTTAACCTATTTTGTACCAAATTAAATAATAAAAGCTGCAAAAATATAAGCCCATTAAAAAATTCCTGATGAACACTTTTTTTACCTTTTCAAAACACACGTTTTTTAAAAACTACTTTTTCACATAGACTTTTAGTTATTTGGCCCTCATCTGCCCACCACCTTTTATACATCAAATTGAAGATTTTTTACCCCTCTTTAAATTAAAAAATATTGTGGCCGCGGGTTTTTGCATATTTTCGCATATGGTTGTGATTTACATAGTCATCCAACGAAAAATGGTGAAAAATTGCATTTTGTTTTGTACTATTTCTTTTTAAGAACATTAGTAAAGTGAAATATTTTTTTAATTATTGTTATTTTTAACTTAATATTGCAATTTTATGGATTTGACTTACAGTTCTGATTAAAGAGAAAACACTTTTTTTTGAAGAAATTGTCCTTCCCCCTTATTTTTTTATTGAAAAAATTTGCCCTTTGACGATTCCGCATTTTTGGGCAAAGCTATTTGCTACTAGATATGATTTTTAAGATCTGCAACCAATAACAGTTACTAGTGTCCGACAGCATACACCTTTTTTGGCCGAATTTTCACTATTCGGCCGAAACCGAAGCCGCAGCCGAATATTAAAAAAAAAAAATATTTTTGTATTAAAAAAACAAGTAAGAGTGTTAAACTCGTCTGTGCAGAATCTTTTATACCCTCCAACATGAAAAAAAAAAAAAATCCAGGGTCGTTTTTTTTAGGGGGGGGGGGGAAGAAGGTCGGCAGTGGTCATTAGGGGGGGCAAATTTCCCCCCGAAATATATGTTTAAATATCTTTCTTATGCTTTTTGCACTTAAGAAATACAAGTTTATCATTATTTTTAATTTGTTTAATCCACGCCCACAAAAAGGGGCGGGCTGAAAAAAACGATATTTTTAATCCCCTGGGTCCAAATTAAGAACTTTGAGCTTCTTGAGGCATAAAAATGTTGCATTGGTTAAACAAAAACACAAAAAATCATGTAAAAATATGGTGTTTTTCAGAGGATGGTTTAGTTCCTCAAGGGGAAACTTTTTTCCCCCTGGTCCGATTTTTCCCATCTCCAAACTTAACCAGCCTATGACCATCAGACATATTTTTGCCAAACTTCAGGAGTATAGCTCTTTTATTTTGGGCTGTATTGTGTCTTTCACAGACAGACCGACAGACGGACGGACATCCCTCGAATGTCTTAGAATCGATCACTGATCAATAATATGGGGTCCTAGATCGATATTTCGATGCGTTACACATGGAATGACAAAGTGAGTATACCCCCATACTGTGGTTGGAGGGTATAAAAAGTAAATCTTAAAACAAGTCTTTTAGCCAATTAGCCCTTAAAAGATCAAATGGCTACTGTGGCTACAGTTGTTAATATTTTTTCCTACAAATTTGCAAACTTTAAGTTCTTCGGGCATACTATGTGCTGAAAAATTTTGAAGCCCATTGTTTTTTTAGTTTTGGATATATTGATTTTTGACCGCTTGTCCATATAAGGGAAACCATTGTGCATTGTAATATCTGTTTTTTCCACGTTAGCGTATGTATTAGCGATATTCGCGATTAATTTTTTTTTTTATATTTAAGTACAAAAAAAATATTTTTTTATATTATTTAGACAATTGCTGAATTGCTATACAAAAAAAAAAATATTAGCGGAAATTTTTTTCGCGATATTTTTTTACGCGTAATTTTTTTTTCAATTTTTTTTATGTTGCTATTAATTTATGAAAACGTGTAGAATACAATACATTGCTGACATACAATTTTTGAAAAACAATTTTTTTGCGGATTTTTTTTTTTTTTTCGCGGAAAACTTTTTTTCGCGAAAAAAAAAACAATGCATTTTTTTAATTTATATCTAAAAACTATTCCAAAAGCATAAAAATTATATAATTTAGACAATTGCTGAATTGCTATCATCTAAACTCAATTGAATATAAAAAAAAATTATTCGCGGAAATCTTTTTCGCAAAATTTTTTTTGGGCGAAATTTTTTTTCCAATTTTTTATTTTGCTATTAATTTATGAAAACGTGTAGAATACAATACATTGCTGACATGCAATTTTTGTAAAAAAAACTTTTTTTGCGGATTTTTTTTTTTCTTTTTCGCGGAATTTTTTTATTTGCGAAAAAACAATGCAATGAAATTTTTTTTACGCGAAATTATTTTTCCAATTTTTTTTTTATTTTGCTATTAATTTATGAAAACGTGTAGAATACAATACATTGCTGACATACAATTTTTGAAAAACAGTTTTTTTGCGGATTATTTTTTTTTTTCTTTTTCGCGGAAAACTTTTTTTTGCGAAAAAAAACAATGCATTTTCTTAATTTATATTTAAAAACTATTCCAAAAGCATAAAAATTATATTATTTAGACAATTGCTGAATTGCTATCATCTAAAATCAATTGAATAAGAAAAAAAAAATTATTCGCTGAAATTTTTTTCGCGAAATTTTTTTGCGCGAAATTTTTTTTTATTTTGCTATTAATTTATGAAAACGTGTAGAATACAATACATTGCTGACATACAATTTTTGGAAAATTCTTTTTCGCGAAAATTTTCTTTCGCGAAAAACAATGCATTTTCTAAATTTTATATTTAAAAACTATTCCAAAAGCATAAAAATTAAATTTTTGTAATACTTTAGCCTTTCAATTTTAAATCGGGAATATCACGAATACGAGCGCTAACTTCGAAAAACGGCTAGAACCATTGAATTCAGCATACCCGAATTAGCTTTACCAGCAGGGTGCCCATCATGTTAATTTTTGCGACTAACACAGTGTAATTTTTTACTGTTATTCTGAAATTTTTTTCTCAAAAGTATTTCTTATTTCTTTTCAACCAACCCTCGCATATACATTTACCAGCTGTTTTGTTGTACTTCCTCGCTGTAGTTAATTTTTTTGTAGTTTTATATTGGTATTTTAACTAAATTGTGGTAGTGTATACAATCCTTATGCTCGTTCATATATTTATTTTTTCGTTTTTAACATGGTTTGTTAAATAAAAACCATGGCTTACTATATATATTTTTTTTTTTGCTGTTTTCGTCTGTTGTCTTTTGAGCACAGTCTGTGTAAAATGGTACTACAACGATGGTGGCAGCCGCCGAAGCAGTTTTATTTTCCCAAAATGGGTGGTTATAGGCTTAAAGGATACTTGGCACGTTGACATTTTGTGGCTAAAGTCATTTATAACACTTGCTTGTTTCGTTTCGTTCCTATCAGTTTCGTTATGTTGAAGAGTTAATTTGTCTACATTTTTCAATTTACACTTACAGTACAAACATACATATAACACACAAGAACTTTACGTAAAGCAGCCGGAAAGATATATGTGCTGGTGGGCGAAAGGAAGCATGTTTATCTTATTTTCATTTTGGTGTAGTGTTGGTTTGAGATAATTTGTTATTAGTAAATTACTTTTAGTTTATTAGATTAGATTACGTTTTGCGTTTTTTTTTTTCTTCTTTTTTTTCTGTTGTTGTCTCTAGCTGTAACATATTAAAGTTAATTTTATTTAGCTTATATATTTTTTTTATATTTTTTTTTCTCTGAGATAATCCTTATATTGTTATGTGGTTGAATTTCTTTATGTAATCAGGCATATTATATTTCAAGGTCAATTTTTTTAAACAATGGGATATCTTACAAGGGAAGTCTCCCTAGTGTCACCCGCGGATCTTTATGGAATTGGTTTTATTTTGTAGAGCAGAAAAAATAAAGGGACACGTATTTTTTTTTAGCGGCCCAAATTCATATTTAGGGGGTAAAAAGGAGGGGGGAAGACAAGGCCATTTTTCAGTTTTTTTCGTTTATCTCCTATATTATGCAAGGAAACCTAGTCATGTTACATACCAAATGAAAGGTCTTTGAAAAACCTATCTACTTGTGCTAAGAACGTGTTCAAACATGCACAACTTTTCGTCATATTGAGTAAAATACCAAAATTTTAGGACATTTTTGTTAATAAGTCGAAAAATATTAACTTCTTTGGCCCGTTGTTAGCACCACGAGATAGGTATTTTTAATACCTTTAATCTGATACCACACATGCCTATATCAATTTTGTTTAAATAGGCGTAAATTGTAAAAAACTGAAAAAGGTCAATTTCCCCCCATACAAATCGACCCCCCCTAAAAATGAGTTTGGGCCGCTAAAAAAAAATACGTGTCTAATTAATTTTCGTTCTTAACAACATATCCAAATTTCATGAAGATCGGAGGGTGACACCAGGGAGACTTCCCTTGTTAGAGTTAATGCTATAGGATTTATAATATTATGTGGCTTAATATTTATGAAATTGTTCATAAACAGTAAATTAATTTTATGGCGGACATTGAATTTTTCTGAGAGAATTTTAAAAAATGCCTGCGAATTTTGTACTCTAGCCAAAAACTGTATATCAGGCTGTTGGCAAAATCGGAGAAGGAAAAATCACCCAAAAAAAAATTTCTGAAAAATTGCCCAAATGCAAAAGCGCCCAAAAAAATTATTGTTACGTATCCTTATTAATATCGCCTTCTTGATAATATGGTCTGAAGAATCCCGTAAATAGCTAATTGATGTTAAAAATATTAAGTGTGTAACGTAAATTATTAGAAACTAGCAGGCCCGCCCGGAACTTTGCCACCGGTAATATTAAACACCGGATTAAATAAGGATCAGGATTAGAGTCTCCATTTCTAAAATTCTCCCCTATAGGTTTTTTTTTTTAATTTTTATCGTTGAAGTCTTTCATAAAAACTATTTAGAATAAACAATAAAATTAAACAGCCCCTCCCCATTTAGCTTGGAATCATGTTCGTTTCGGAAAATAATGTTCTTGAAAATTTTCGAGCCTTTATATCGTAATTATTGACACCTTTTCACTTCCCGTTTCACTCCATTTCATTCCCCGGTCTAATCCATTTCGTTTCCTTTTCTATTCATTTGTTCCCTATTTTATTCTGAATTCCAACTCATTTCGTTCCATGTAGGCTTTATTCTTTAAAAAAAAAGTACCACAGTACAATAAATTATCCTTATAACCCCATTAAAATCTAAATTTCCAGAAGATACTTCTTCAGAATGATTTTTTGGGCTGGAGGATCCCACATTTCAAGGGACTATGACCAACTTTTCAGGAGATAGAAAAAGTTACAAAGTTCACTACTTTGCATGTATTTGCCCCATTAAAATAGGAAAAAGTGGGTGTGATCAATGAAAACTACCCTAAGGAAGGAAGAAAGGAAAATTCTAAATATTGGTGAAAACATTTTTGAAATCTCATAATAAGTTTCGTATATTTACAAATTTTACGTAGATAAATCGTAGCCTATGTCTAACCTAAAGAACCATTCTAAATATTGGAGAAAACATTTTTAAAATTAGTAGTTTCGGAATTTTACGTTTTTTGGCCAAAAGTGGGAGAAGTTTGTGTGGTCGATGAGAGCTAACCCATGTTCACCTTGAAGGACCATTCCTTATGTATATTGGTGATAACATTTTTTTAATCGGATGAGTAGTTTGGTCATATTTACATTTTACGTTTTTCTTGTCGAAGGTGGGCGTAAAAATGGGCGTGGTCAAAAAACCTAGAATATTTCCACTCTGAAGGACTAAGTATTGGGGAAAAAATTTTGGATATCGGATGAAAAATTTTGGAGATTTTTAAATTTTAGTTTTTTTTTTTGCCAAAAAGGGGGTCGTATAAGTGGGCGTGGTCGTTGAATCTTAACCTATGCCCACCCTGGAGGAACACTCTAAATATTGGTGAAAACATTTTTGAAATCGGATGAGTTGTTTAATAGATACTTAAATTTTAAGTTTTTTTGCCAACACTGGGCGTAGAAATGGGCGTGGTCGATGAAACCCAGCATATGTCCACTATGAAAGACTACTCCAAGCATGTATTGGTAAAAAAAAAATTTAAATCGGTTTAGTAGTTGTGGAGATTTTTAAATTTTACGTTTTTTGGCTAAAAGTGGGCGTTGAAGTGTGCGTGGTCAATGAAACCTATCCTATGTCGACCCTGAAGGAATACTATAAATATTGCTGAAAACTTTTTTAAAATCGGATAAGTAGTTTAAATTTTAAGTTTTTTACCAAAAGTGGGCGTAGCCCAGTATATGAGGCATTCCACACCAAATGTCCCGCTACAGAAAAACATGTGTCCCGTAAATTTCTGAATAGGTTGTTTGGATAGCCCTATATAGAACTAAGAAAATTGCGTTTTTGGTTTTTCTAATTTTCAAAAACTGGGCTTAGAAGGCGTGGTCAAATATTGGAAAAATGGTCAAATTTGTGGCGAGTTGCCTTGATTAAATATTTATCACATTAAAACGGAATGCACCACAATGTCAAAAATTTACGTTCTTATATAGTTTTGTATGGGCTATCGATTAAAAATCGATTTTTTTTTGGAAAATTTTCAGAACCCGTTCTGAAATTTTCCATTTTTTAAAAAAGTCAATTTATCAAAAATCCGGCCACTTTTTTTTTCTTTTTAATTTATTTTTTTAAAAGTTTAGATGTTTGTCCATCCACACAAAAAAAAATCAGAAACACGTTCATATTTTTTTTCGAGAAAATCGCATTTGAACTTTAAATTTCATAACAATTTTGTTATTTGCTTGTATTTCTTTGTTTTAAATTTTGCGAATGAGTAATATTAATTGCATAAATATTCGTCATACGCTCTGTTGACACAAAGAAATACAAGCAAATAACAAAATTGTTATGAAATTTAAAGTTCAAATTCGATTTGAAAAACCAAAAACGCAATTTTCTTAGTTACATATAGGGCTATCCAAACAACCTATTCAGAAATTTACGGGACACATGTTTTTTTTCGCTGGACATTTGGTGTGGAATGCCTCATATGTCAACCATGAAGGACCATTCTAAGTATGTATTGGTGAAAAAAATTTTAAAATCGGTTCAGTAGATTTGGAGATTTTTCAATTTTACGTTTTTTGGCCAAAAGTGGGCGTAGAAGTGGGCGTGGTCGATGAAACCTAGCCTATGTCCATCCTGGAGGAACACTTCAAATATTTCTGAAAACATTTTTGAAATCGGATAAATAGTTCCGGAGATTACCCTCTACAAACAAACAAAAAAACAAACATACAAACATTACCTCTTTATAATATTATTATACACTCAAAAAAATAAAACTGTAAAGTTAACTAATTTTTTTTGTTTACTCGAGTTTACTGGCTTTTTAGCAAATTTTTTTTTTCAGCGTTTTAACTACTTTTTTTAGTTAAGTTCAATTTACGAAAATACTAGTTTTGAACAAATTTTGAATTAATTTTTTTTGTTGACTTCAAAACTGAGTTTACGAATTTTTACTAATTAATTTGCTGAATTTTTGTAACAAATTTGTTAAGTAGAATTTCTTGTGAAGCCTCCTATGCAAATCTCATAAGTTCTACTTAAGCTGATGAAAAAATAGAAAAAATAAACTTTTAATTTTTTACAAAATATTTTCTAAATTTTAGTTTACGAAAAGTAACAAAAAGTTTAGCTGAATTCAACTAATTTTTTTGTTAATATATGTAGATAAAAACGTAACGAAATTTCAGCTAAATTTTTAGTTAAAGTTACGGTTTTTTTTGCTACATTCATTCTACGAAAAGTTAACTAAATATTTTTAGTTAAATTAACTAAAAATTTAGTTGGCCCAAAATCAGGTGCTTTTTTAGTTAAATTTAACTAAATTTTTTGTTAACTTTACAGTTTTTTTTTTTTTTTAGTGTAGTAAAGTAAAGTATAGATATAGATAGAAAAAATTGCATGGAGGTACGATGAAAGCGCCGCAGGCGTAAAATTTTAACGACAAATTTTAACAAAATATCGCGTGATTTTTTATTTTATTTCTGGGCAGTTTTTCGTAATGAAACCACCCAATTTTTTAATTTCGAAATTTTGTCCAAAAATATCGGTAACTTTTCATAAATATGGCCAAAATTTGTATGAAAAAATTTTGGGCGAAATTTCGTTTTCTTTTTTGGGCGGGCGATTTTGGAAAATGAAATTGTTTATAAACATTTTTCAGAAATTTTTTTAAAAAATATTTATAAGTCGATTTTTTACAAGTTCAACATTAAAAATTTAAAAAATAGTCCAATAGCTTTTACTCAGTTATCAACTAATTTTTCCAACAACCCAAACAAAAGATTTTTAAATAGAGTTGAAAAAAATCGCATTTTTGACCTCCTATTCTTTTGACCACCAATTTTTTGTAAATAAAGATAATAAGTTATTGTTTATTAATATTAGTACACTTAATTGTATGTTAATGAGTAGGGCAAGTACTTTCATGAAAATTTATGTTTTTACTCAATAAATTTGCTCTAAAATAGCATCGATTTGTAGTTGCATATTTTTGCATATTTTGGTATTAATGCATATTTTTGCATATTTTCATAAAAATTGAATTTTTTTTAAAACTTCATCAATATTTTTTCAAAACTTCCTTAGAAAAATACAAAACCTATCCCCTATTTCTTATAGAAAAAGAAATTTAGTTATAGAAATCATATTCTGAGGTATTTCTTATAGTAAATTGATTCTGAAAGTATAATTTTTTGATTCTGAGAAATGTTTCCGATTTAAAATGCTTCTGTTCTGAGACATTTTACTAATCTTTAAGAAAAAAATGTTTTCGAATTAAGGATTTTTCGACAGAAAAATTGATTTTTGAGTCAGGGTGAGGTCTTTTCCCATTGAGTTAATTTTTTAACTTGAAAATCGGAAAATTTTGAAAATCTGAAAAAAATATTTTCAAAATTCATCTTTTTTTTAGAAAAAAAAATATTAAAAAATTACTTGTTTTAGAAAAATGTTGTACTTAATATTTTTTTTACCCTCCACTTATTGTTAGTGATAGAGGGTATATATAAGTTTGTCATTCCGTTTGTAACTCATCGAAATATCGGTCTGGAACCCCATAAAGAATATATATTCATGATTCCCGATCGATTTTAAGACATTCTAGCGACGTCCGTCTGTCTGTATAAAATGTGAGCACGTCCAAAATACAAAACAGAGGTGAGTCTTATTAAACATAGATATTGGAAGTTCTCCCGAGAAGTTTGGTATTGCATTTGTGCTATATCGGTTCAGCGGTTCAAAAGTTATGAACGAAAATGTAAGCACACCCCAAAAATTTCAGTACATTCAACATAACCTAAAAATACAAAAAGCATTAATTCGGCTTCTGGTTGACATATGTGAACATAATTGAACACCAAATGGTATTTAAACAAGTACGAAAATATATTTTGACAAAAAAAGAAAAAAATCGCGGATTTTTTTAACAACATTTTTTTTTTGCGGAAATTTTTTTTTTCATTTTTTTTTTTTTTTAAGTAATTTTTAAATAATCTTTTTGCAATAATTTTTTGGAAATTGTGGAGGGTATCACTACATTTGGCAAGGCCGAATTTAACTTTTTTACTTGTTTATAAAGTTTTTGGAATCTATCTAAAAAGTCAATCTTCGTCGAACTACAAAAAAAAAATCAAAAATTAAATTTTTTTACGCGATTTATTTAGTATTTTGCTTTTTCCGGACTAGAGTTTGCAAATAATCGAGATATTTCATAATCGCGATTACGATTTAAAAATCGCCTTTAATCGCGATTATCGATTAATCGAATTTTTAAACAAATTTAATTGTAATACACTCAAAAAAATAAAACTGTAAAGTTAACTAATTTTTTTTTTGTTAACTCGAGTTTACTGGCTTTTTAGCAAATTTTTAGTTGAAATCAGCGTTTTAACTACTTTTTTTAGTTAAGTTCAATTTACGAAAATACTAGTTTTGAACAAATTTTGAATTAATTTTTTTTGTTGACTTCAAAACTGAGTTTACGAATTTTTACTAATTAATTTGCTGATTTTTCGTAACAAATTTGTTAAGTAGAATTTCTTGAGAAGCCTCTTATGCAAATCTCATAAGTTCTACTTAAGCTGATGAAAAAATAGAAAAAATAAACTTTTAATTTTTTACAAAATATTTTCTAAATTTTAGTTTACGTAAAGTAACAAAAAGTTTAGCTGAATTCAACTAATTTTTTTGTTAATATATGTTGATAAAAACGTTACGAAATTTCAACTAAATTTTTAGTTAAAGTTACGGTTTTTTTTTGCTACATTCATTCTACGAAAAGTTAACTAAATATTTTTAGTTAAATTAACTAAAAATTTAGTTGGCCCAAAATCAGGTGCTTTTTTAGTTAAATTTAACTAAATTTTTTATTAACTTTACAGTTTTTTTTTTTTTAGTGTAGACTTATAGTTCTATGAAATAAAATAATTTTTTGTGTTCAGATTTTACCAGGTGTCCGGGCAAATTTTAATTTTTCTGGGCCTAAAACTTATGTGGTACAAATTTGAGGCTAATCGAATTAAATTAACCCATTATTTATTTTTTTTATTAAGACATGTTCATTAATTACAATTCATTAACAAATTTTAATTAGAACTTAGTCTATTTACAAATGTTTTTTACATATGGGGGTTTTCGTGTCAACTGACACAACTTTTGAAACCGATGTCTTCCGATCGTGATGAAATTTGCACCAAGGTTAGTCCTATTGGACAGTAGTTCAGACACAATTTTTCAACGAGATCGGTCAAGAACTCTCTGAGTTAGAGGGGGTCGAAATTTGACATTTTAGCCAAAGAGGTGTTGATTCTCATCCATGTAACTTCTTACCTATTGTTTTTAGCAAAATCTGTCCCAAAGAGTTTAGACAGCTATTTCTTCAGTCTTTCGAAAAAAAAATATAAAAAAAATAAATTTTTTTTTTTGATTTTTTTTCTTAAAAATCCAAAACTTTTTTGACTTTTTCCTCAAATTGGGCCCTTTTTTTTTTTTTTTTTTTTTGATTCAAAATAAAGCTTAGGTGATTTCCTTTAAGAGCTGTGGGGTCGCTTAGTGGGATGCGAGTGGGATATCTATGAAAAATTTTTTTTTTTAACTTCGGAACACAAAAATCGGTTCTTCAATTTGCACTATTACTCGTGGGATAGCTAACCAGTTTTCGATTTCGATCCGCGATACCCTCAAATTTTTTTAGGTTCGAAAAAGAAAGCACGAGCCAAAAAATGGGGGCGGTGGGGAGGGGCCATATGGCCCCTCATTGGGGTCAAAGTTGGGCGTAAAGAGGTAAAAATCCCCGAAAAGCCCCAAAACTCCCCTAGAAACGCCCCTGGAGGGGTGCAATGTGAGACCGACCTCCAATAATTTTCTGCCCCCAACATTTTTCTTGAACATACCTTACCCCTATTTCCACTTCCTATGGGGGCTCCCATACAAAATGACATTTTTATAAAATTTGCTCCTACCGCTCTAACTGTCCATAGGGTGCCCCTAGAGATGTAAAATGTATGACCGACCCCCAATATTTTTTCAACTCCAACATTTTCTTAGAATATACCTACCCTTTATTTTCAATTCTTAAGGGGGTCCCCATACATTTTTTTTTATTTTTTTTATTAGTTTTTAAAAATACATGTTTTTATAATGTATGGGAGCTCCTTAAGGAGTGGAGATAGGGTGTTATGATGTTCGGACAAAATATTGGGTTGGTCGTAATTTTTGCCTCTCTAGGAGGCACGGTAGGGGCGGTAGGAGCTGGTTTAACAAAACAAATTGATAAAAATTAAAAGAAATGTATGGGGACCACCTTAAGGGTTAAAGATACATTGTAGGTATGTTTGCAAAAAATGTTGGAATTAATAAAATAATGGAGGTCGGTCATACATTTGGCCCCACTAGGGGCACTTTAGCGTAAGTTAGAATGGTAGGATCAATTTTTTTAAAAATGTTTTGTATGGGAGCCCCCTTAGGAAGTGGAAATAGGGGTATGGTATGTTCAAGAAAAATGTTGGGGGCAGAAAATTATTGGAGGTCGGTGTCACATTGCACCCCTCCAGGGGCGTTTCTAGGGGAGTTTTGGGGCTTTTTGAGGATTTTTACCTCTTTACGCCCAACTTTGACCCCAATGAGGGGCCATATGGACCCTCCCCACCGCCCCCATTTTTTGGTTCGTGCTTTCTTTTTCGAACCTAAAAAAATTAGAGGGTATTGCGGATCGAAATCGAAAACTGGTTAGCTATCCCACACCTAATAGTGCAAATTGAAGAACCGTTTTTTGTGTTCCAAAGTTAAAAAAAAAAAATTTTATAGATATCCCACTCGCATCCCACTAAGCGACCCCACAGCTCTTAAAGGAAATCACGTAAGCTTTCTTTTGAATCAAAAAAAAAAAGGGCCCAATTTGAGGAAAAAGTCAAAAAAGTTTTGGATTTTTAAGAAAAAAAATCAAAAATTTTTTTTTTATTTTTTTTATATTTTTTTTTTTCGAAAGACTGAAGAAATAGCTATCTAATCTCTTTGGGACACATTTTGCTAAATACAATAGGTAAGAAGTTACATGGATGAGAATCAACACCTCTTTGGCCAAAATGTCAAATTTCGACCCCCTCTAACTCAGAGAGTTCTTGACCGATTTCGTTGAAAAATTGTGTCTGAATTACTATCCAATAGGACTAACCTTGGTGCAAATTTCATCCCGATCGGAAGACATCGGTTTCAAAATTGTGTTAGTTGACACGAAAACCCCCATATATCTTCCAGTCTTCCCTCTCCCTAGCTATGTATCGCAACTGGTTGTAGGATTTATTTGTTTCCTTGGCCACTGTATTTCTCCAAGATGTTTTCGATCGGCCGACGCTTCGATATATCTAAACCATGTTTCACATCCATATAACAGGATGGATTTTACGCAGGCGTCAAAAATTCTTATCTTCGTTGCTGTGTTAATTGTGTTTGACCTCCAAACTTTAAACAGCATTGCGAACCTGCCTTTAGCTTTCTTTAGTCGGCTTTCTACGTCAAGTATTGTTCCCCCATTAGTGCTTATAATGCTGCCGAGATACTCAAAACTGGTTACTTCACTGATCTCCTGCTGATTGACTGCGCACTGGGATGTGTTTACCGCATTAATTCTCATAGTTTTAGTTTTGTTAATATTGGCTTTAAGTCCTACTTTATTTGATTCCTCCGTAAGGGATGTTAAAAGAGATTGCATTTCTGAGTTTTTGTTGGACAGAAGGACTACATCGTCGGCATACTCTAGATGCGCTAATTTGTTGCACATACCCCAATTCAGTCCCACTGATAATGTATCAACAGCGTCAAATATTATATCCATAACAGTTATAAATAAAAGCGGTGAGAGAGCGCACCCTTGTCGTACACCACTCTTTGTTTCAAAGCTATCGCTTAACGTACCATCATGTAAAACCCTACACGTAGAACCTTCGTAGCTATGCCTAAGACTGTTTATTAACTTTTGAGGAATACCCCTTGCATCTAGCGCCGTCCAAATAAATTCTCTCTTCAGAGCATCAAAGGCTTTTTCGTAATCAACTGCTATTCTGTCTAGTATGATTTGGTTAAATATTTTAAAAACTGCCGGCAATGACGAGATACCACGCCAGTTATTGCAAATCTTCTTATCACCTTTTTTCGGGATTTTAATAATTATGGCCTCTTTCCAGTCGGAAGGAAAATCTTCAGTAGTCCAGACTAGTTCGTAGATTGGGCGCAAGATTTCTGCCATTGCAATGGGATTAGCTTTGAAACATTCTATTGGTAAATTATCGTTACCCGCCGCTTTTCCGCATTTCATATTTCTAATTGCTGCACAGATTTCGCTTTCAGTAGGGGGGATGGTGTTTATATTTCCGTTAGGGTTTAAACGTCTTCGTATTGTAAAACTGTCCGATTCATTGTGCATTATGTTCAACGTTTTTTCGAAGTAATGGTTTCACCACTATCACCATCTATGACAGGAGAGCTACCATTAATATTACCGCTGCAGCCAGAAAGTGTTCAGGTTAACTTGAAAAGTTCCTTCATATCTCCTTTTTCGGATGCTGTCTGTGCCTCTTTGCCAATATTTTTATAAAATTGTTTCTTATCATTTTTCACTTGTCGTTTGATGAGTTTGCTTGTTTCTCTATACTCCATGGTATATTCCTCTTTACGTTGGGGATCATTCTCGCCTAACATCGCTAGTTTAATTGTTCGTTTCTTTCTATGAAATCCCAAGCATCGGTAGACATCCATGCCTTTTGTTCGGATGAGCGGAAACCGAGAGTGTCTTTGCACAGATTTTCGAGTCTTATTTTTAAAGCTGACCATAGGTTGTCAGCAGAAACGTTGTCGTTGCCATAATTTGTATTATTATTACTCGTGTTTATGTTGTTTATACCCTCTACGAAACGGGTTTTGACAGCAGCAGCTTTCAACTTCTGAGTGTTGTATGTTCTTCTGGTTTGAGTGGTATTACATCTTTTGGGCCAAAGTTTCAATTTCATCTCGGCAACTACTAAGTAATGGCCACTACCAATTTCTCCACTCCTCTTATTACAAACGTCGCATAGCAGATTACACCATTCCCTGGAGATGCATATGTGACCTATTTGTGTTTCGCAGTTACGTGGAGCCTTCCATGTTGTTTTGTTATTCGTTTTGTGGGGAAATATTGACCCTCCTACTTTAAGATCGTGGTTCAAACAGGTCTCCAAGAAAAGTTCACCATTTTCATTACATGTACCTAACGCATACCTGCCCATTATTGATTCAAACCCCGTATTATTATCACCTATTTGGGCATTATCCCCCATTAGTAACTTAACATCGCTCCGCGGTGTATCCTGTAGCGTCTTTTCGAGCAGGTTGTAAAATGCTTCTTTGTCTTCTAAAAGGCTGTCTTCAGTAGGGGCATAGCATTGTATTACTGAGTTGTTAAAATTTTTAGTACGAAAACGAACGGTAATGATACGTTCTGATAACGCCTTCCAGCTTATTATTGATTGTTGCAATTTCTGTCTTACATAGACAGCAACACCTCGTAACCCGTAGCGGCGATAAAAGTTTGGATTTTTGAAAATTAAAAATTACGTCTTGCGAAACATCATATTTAATGAATTTGATGCGTTAAACTCAAACATCAAAAAAATTTACAATTTCTTTGAAAGGCTTTCGAGATACCGCCATTTGAAATTTGCAAAAAATTACGGTTTTTCCGACGTTTAAAATTTTTTTTAAATCTCAGAATTTTTTCCCTTGACCCTTTAATAAAGCTTGAGACGAACTTTCATTTGAACTTTATTTGAGTCAAATCTGATAATTTGAACCTGTGGCGACTTTGGATCAAAATTTTTGGAAAATTTATAACTTTGCTCGAAAAGCTGCACGGTTTAAATTATCTGAATTGGCTCAAATCGAGTTTAAATAAAAGTTCGTTTCGAGCTTTATGATAGTGTCACTAAAAAAAGTCCTAATTTTAAAAATTTCTTGAACGTATGAAAAAAACGTCACTTTTTGAAATTTTTTGACAAGTTTCAAATAGCGATATCTCGAAAACACTTCCTTGTGTTTCCCTGCCATGCTAAATAAATAGCACTGTGTTTTACCAAAGAAACGCGGGAGTTCTCATATAAAAATTAGAGTCGGTTGGAGCTTATGGAATACTGGAATACTCATTCTCGGTCACTTCGTTTTGTACTTTTTTATCAGCAAATATAATGGAAAACCGAAATTCTTCAACTAAAGCTTAAAAACATTATAACTTGGTTGTTTAATGACGGATTTTTTGGTTTTGTTTAAAGGATATAAGTCATACCTTTTAAAATTACACAGTGCTACAAAAATTAAAAAAAAATATTATATTTTAATGGTGTATTAAGTAAATGATGGAAAAAATTGGTAGTTTTGAGTGTTTGGTTAAATAAAATTTTCAGAAATTTAAAACTACTCGATCAAAGTAACTCCAAAGAATATATGGCACATATAACCACAAAACCAATTTATCTCTTTAATTTCTTAACCGTTTTTCATATTTTTTGATGTTTTGGAAAGCTACTTTACCAAACTTTAATTGAAGAAAATTTTTTTTTTAATATCTCACGATCAATTAAGAATGTAAAGAAAATTAAAACTTGTTGAAAAGTCGTTTAAACAAAACCAAAAAAACACATTTGCTAATAAAAAATATTTAAAACGAAAACTATGAGTATTTCCGTACTCTATGGACTCAAATTAATTTTTATTTTTCAACCTCTGCATGTTTTTATTTTTTGTAGCACTGTGTAATTTTAAAAATCGTTCAATTTGTATAAAAGACATTCTCAGTTTTATAAAACAGTTATAAAATTATTATTACGTATACGCTATGTTGTTCAATTACTATGCTGTCAATTTATTATAACTTATACGCAGTGTGGTACAATTTAAACAATAAATTTTGCAATCGCTAACTTTCATAGTGTACATATTTAAAAATTCTTTCATATTAACATTTTTTCCAATTTTGGAAATATTTTTTTGTAAGCATTTTGAATTTTAAATTGTTATACCAAGGTTGCCATTAACACATTTTAAAAAAATATTTAATATATCTAACTTCTTTTAATTTCTATAAATTCTTTACTACATTTGTACAAGTTTTTTTAATACATTTATTTAAAGACTTCCAAAATGTTTGTAAGATAGCTCCAAATATATTCTTAATATTTTCAAATATTTCACTGTTTATATGTATTTTTTCCTCAATTTTCTTTATCACATAATCTTGTGTGTTTTAGCTTTAATATCACAAAAAGCCGTTTATTTAACTTTTCTTTGTTTCATTTTTTGTCAGTAATTTAGTTATTTATCATTTTATTTTTATCATAATACCCATAATGATATGTATTCGTCAATTTATTGTTCTTCATATTTGTCTATCCAAAATAACATTAAAATATATTGTTATAGTTATTTGTAAAAAAAAATATGATTTATTAGATTAAGACTGGCAATCAGTATAATAGAGTGGACTGAAAAAAGAAAACTTTTTGTTGTAGGAATCAGCTAATATTTTTTTTTACTTTATATTAAAGATATTTTATTTAAAAAAAGAATAAACAATGAGAATGTTAAATCTTTAATACCCTTCGAGGGTTATTTTTGGGAGGGATAGGATTTTTTTAATAATTCGTTAAACATTTTAAAAGATATTAAAGGATACATTTTTGAAAAGACATTATTCACATAATTTTTTTCTGATATGACAAAATAACAATATATAAAAATTTGCGTAGATCCTTCTCTTTCATCTGCTATCAATAGATGCCACTATTACTACTAAGACTAGTACAAATATTAAAATATTTTACAAAAATATCCTCGAAAACTTTGAAGTCTTTTGAAAAGGAAGCAGGATCAGGAAATGAGAAACTGTAAATGCAGTTTTACTACATTTGATCTATATATTCAGAGGAATATTTTCCGGTTCATGTTTGACGATTTTATTTTTCATTATGTCGGACGGTGAATTTGTTTATATCTTTTTAATCATTTTCATATAAGATTTTAGTTGTGTATTTACTTTTACATTTTTCCATCTTTATCATTTCTCGTATCCAGATTTTTTTTTTCTTCCATCTCTAATTAAGACTATTATGTAATTTTTATTGTTTAACAAATTGCACCCGAATGCAGCATAAATTATTTAAATGACATAAGCTGTCAATAAAAATATATAACAATTTATTTGCTTTTAATGTGTTTTAAAGAGTATAACTTCAAAAATCAATAAAACAACTAGTAATTTAAATTCTACGGAATCTGAAACATTTTCTATAAGAAAAATGTATCAACATCTTATAAGGGAGGTTTTTCACAGGGCACATACCGATTGTCCTGAAACTAGAATATGGGAAAGAGGTGAGAAAAATAAGAGTTACCTGTTTTTTCTTAGGTGCCCAAACTCACATTTAGCTGGTCAAAGGGGAGGGAGAGAAACTGACTTTTTTTCGTTTTTAAGGACTATTCACATTTCTTGCAAAGAAACTATATGAAGATTTTATATTAAACAGATCCAAAGATTTTTTGAAGACCTATCGTATCGGTTGGCTCCAAATTCGACTTCGTTAAGCTCTTATCTTCAAAAATGTAAAAACTTTGGGGTAGTTTATATGTGGAGGTACGTACGACCACCAAAATAATATATTATAATCTTTATTTATTAAAATTATGAAATTCCTGCTAGTTCGGATTTTCCCGAACGACCATATATTTCATGAGGTGGCAACTCCTATTTTAAATTCGAAATTGTGCAGCTAAAAAAAACAGGTAACTTTTATTTTTCTCCGCTTATTCCCGTGTGTAAGTGTGAGGACAATTGGTGGGTGCCCTCGTAAAGACCTCCCATGTTTGAATTTCTCCGACACGCCTTAGCACTATAAGACAAGAGCAATAAATTCTGAATGTAGGGGCGAAAATAAAATACACGTGCCTCTGAATTATTCTAGATCAATTCGCGTTTTCGCGAATAAACATGATTAAGTTCAAATTATATTTAATAAATTTTTTCGACTTATTTCAAACTTAATTAACATTTTTTTTTTGCATTTTTCGAGAAAAACGAGAAAAACAGGAATGTTATTTCTGACCACTTTCTTACTCCAGTGAACTTTTTCTTAGTGCAATTTTTTCCATTTATCGCAAAAACTCGAATTGATCTAGAAAAACTGGGAGACACGGGGATTTTATTTTCGGCCCCACCTACAGTGGGGAAAAATGGACCGTTTTTGTCCGATATTGCCTACAAGTCGCAATTCTTAACCGATTTTAGTTTTTCTTTTTTTGAAATTTTGCTAATAAAATTCCTCATGGGTCTGTCATATTGGATTTCTAAAAATCGTTTCTGTTTTCTTTGAATATTTTTTTAAAGATCAGAAAATATTAATTTTTTTTTTAATTTTTGCTCTAAAAAATGTAATAGGCAAGGGACGAATAAGCTGTATGGACAAAATTAAAGGTATTTGAACCCCTTATAAATGACATTAATAGCATTTGTTAATTTATTATTATTTTGAATATCAGGCTCTAATTATGTATTATAATTTTTTGATTTGTTATATATGGGTTTGAATTGAGAAAAGTGTGAAAGAAAATTTTTTTTAATTTTTCTAAAAATTTAAGACATCCTGGTTTGTTTCTTACTAGTTTCATATTATCCAGTTATAACAATCTTCAGAAAAACATTTAATGTCAAATTTATTTAGTTAATAGTCAATAGAACTCTATATGTGAAAGTTATTTACAGATCGCAGCCGACAAGGATTGAACTCATCATCATCTGTAATACTTTGCTATTAACTGCTTGTAACGTACAATCACTCTAGACCGATAGGCTGTTGGATATCGTAGGTCTATGTCTTCACATAAGTACCCCCCAAAATTTACACATTTTCCAAAAAAAATAATTTAAAGAAGCCGAATTTTTACCAAGTTATGACACCATTAGATAGGCATTAAAAAAACCTTTCTTCTCATATGAAAACATCATATAGTTTCTTAAAAATAAATGGCTGAAAAATCAAAAAACGATTTTTTCGCCAATTTTTGACCCATGTTTTGAACCCCTAAATCCCCGATATGGCCGATAAGCCGAGACACCCCAACCTTAGAAATGTCTGTTTGATATATATTTTAAGTTTCATGCAAATCGGTTAATAAGGGTTGAGATACTTCCCTTGTAAGTACTTATTTTGCAAACATTGCCAGACATGGTCTATATTTTAGACACAAATGTTAGGTGTTGCCATTTTTCCAAAGATACTGATTATTGCCACTTGGGGCGACTTATAGTCATTATTTTTAAATTATTGTTTCTGTAAAGACAGTCGAGCTCAGGCTCTAATTATAATTATGTATTATAATTTTTTGATTTGTTATATATGGTTTTGAATACAGAAAAAATCAAAAAAAAAAAATAAAAATTTTTTAATTTTTCTAAAAATTTAAGACATCCTGGTTTGTTTCTTACTAGTTTCATATTATCCAGTTATAATAATCTTCAGAAAAACTTTTAATGTCAAATTTATTTAGTTAATTGTCAATAGAACTCTATATGTGAAAATAATTTTGGTTTTTATAAACATATGAAAACTTAAACATGTTCACTTTTAAGTACCTAGATCATTTTAAATAATGTACCAATTTCAATTAATTTTTTTTTATGTTAAAGTTTATCATTTTCTTAACAATTATTGGTAAATAAAGTATTTTTGGAAAATTGTTTAACTCTTTTTTTCGAATTTACAATGTAACAACTTTTTTTTTTAAAAACAGAATAAAAAATAATTTTAAAATTCTAAAAATCAAAAGGTAAAATTTAAGCAAAAAATTAAATATTTTTTTTTTTTTAAAATTTGTGTACCAATTATGACTAAACAAAACATAAGCTTTAATCTAAAAAAAGATTTCATTGAAATTGGTACATTATTTTTAAAGGTATAGGCTTTTAAAAGTGAAAATTCTTGAATTTTTGTCTAGTTATAAAAACCAAAATAATATTATATTTTCAAATACTAATCACGTCGTTGATGAGGGGTTCCAATACCTTTAATTTAGTCTATAAATCATATTCGTCCCATGTCTAATACATTTTTTATTGCGAAAATACTGAAAAAATTAAAATTTTCTGAACTTTAGGAAAATATAAAAAGTAATCCGAAACTTTTTTTCAAAAATCCACCATGACAGATCGATGCGGAATTTTATTAGCTAAAATACAAAAAAAGAAAAAACAAAATCGGTTAAGAAATTCGACCTGTAGGCAAAATTGGACAAAAAAAGTAAATTTTTCTCCACTGTGCCACCCTCAGAATTTTTGGTCCGGTTCATGTGTACAGCCAAAATTTTAAATTTGTCGAACGGTGTTATATATACGAAAGAAAATCTGAGAATCACAAAATTTATTTATAAAAAAAAAATTGCCAGGATCGACGAATTTTTCTATTAAAAAATATTTCATAGTAATAGAAAAAATTTTAGAAAAAAAAGTCTCCAAATTTAAAACCTTTTCCTGAATAAAAAGTCTCAAATTCTGGAGATTATTTTTCATACTGAAATTTCAGATTCTGAGATAATTTTTATATAGAACGAGTTTCTGAACTTATATTAGGTATTAAATATTTCAAAAATAGAAAATAAAATATTTGAGCTCGAGGCCTTTTTCAATGTTTTTGTTTAATAATTTTTCATTTATTATTTGCCAATATTTCGTTCCTCGTTGAAGAACATCATCTGGGCTTTAACTAGAAATTTACAAATGACAAAAAAGAACATACATAAATACACAAATCAAACGCGTGAATGTATACAAAACAACAAAAAATTCTTACATTAGAAAATTTACGCACAAAAAAACAAAATAATTCTAATTGTGTTTTATCACCATCGTCTAATTATCAACTGAGCTTAAAATAAAAATTACATTATGATCGTTTGTTAACGAGATGTCTATATATTCTGGCAGAATTCTCATCGACGTCAGCTTTAAAATTCATCCTTGTTGTTGTTTTTATTATGTGCAGCATTTCTAATATGAATCGTCGTTTGTAGTTATTTTCACTTTGTAATACTTCTACGTTGTCGAAACATAATGATGAAAAGAAAGACATAATTAAAAATGAAATAGAAAATCAACTAACAGAAGAGGAAACTGAAGAACTGTGGTACAGTGAGGACATTTTAGCAAAATCTACAAACCAGAAAATTAAAGACAAACTTAGGAAAAAATTTGAAAAATTAAGAATATTACAGAAAGAGGAGCTAGACATTAAACTTAACAAAAAGTGGTTTGTAAACAAAACTAACACGGATGTTCCTGAGGACGTACAATGGGTTTTGTCTCTGGGAAAAAAACATGCCCTTCCTGTAACCAAACAAGAATTCCCAATGCTAAAATTTATAGCCGACGGAGAAGATTTTGTTCAAACAATACAAGACAAAGAGGAACAAGAAATGGCCAGGACAAAATTTACCACGATTATTGACAATCATATGAACAAAATGAGACTGAACAGCAGGGACAAGTTCACATTAAGTGCAGTTGAAAAATCCAAAAAGTTTTTGCAAAAAAACAAAAATTTATTGATTCTGAATGCTGATAAAGGCAATATTACGGTGGCTATGGAGAGGGCTGAATACGACTTAAAGATGAACAACATAATAGGAGACATGATGGCATATCAACGATCTAACAAAGACCCTACTGGAGTTCTCCAAAGAAAGAACAATGAATTGGTGGAAGAGCTTTTCAGGAACAATGTGATTTCGGAAATGGAAAGAAGAAAACTGAAAACTGAAGTGTCCGTAGCACCAAGAATATATGGACTTCCAAAAATCCATAAGGAAGATAATCCCCTTAGACCCATATGCTCCAATATTAATGCTCCTTCGAGTGAGCTCTGCAAATATGTTACAGGAATTTTAAAAATAAGATTAAAAATTTCACAATTACCGACGATGAAAGATTAATCTCGTTTGATGTCGTGTCTTTGTTTCCAAGTGTACCTGTTGATTTAGCTTTAGGAATTATAGAGGATAGATGGGAAGAGATTGCAATACACACAAATATGACTAAGGGCTTATTTTTAAAAATTTTAAAATTCTGCATAAAGGACAACCGTTATTTTAAATTTAAAGAAAAAATTTATACACAGAAGAAGGGACTTCCCATGGGCTCACCGGCATCCCCAATTGTAGCGGATATTGTTATGGAAAAACTACTTGACACCTGTATTGGAAAATTAAAAAATAAACCTAAGTTTTTGTCTAAATATGTAGATGATCTGTTTGGAATAGTGAGGGAAAGTGCAATAGAAGAAATTATGACGAGTCTGAATGATTTTCACCCTAGTATTAAGTTCACAATTGAGGAAGAGTGCAATAAAAAGTTACCATATCTGGACACAATTGTGATACGGGAAAATGGTACACTTAAAATTGACTGGTATCAAAAACCATGTGCCTCAAGTAGAATAATAAACTTCCACTCAAAACATCCAAAACGAATCATTATCAACACGGCGAATAATTTAATAAGAAGAGTGTTGACCATAAGTGATGAAGATTTCCACCGTAATAATTTTAAAAAGATCAAAACAATACTTAATGACAACAATTTTCCGGCTAATCTTATTAATAAACTAATTTTTGATTATGACAAAGGCAAAACAAATATCGCGGATAGTGAACAACAGCCAAAAATATACAAATCGCTAATATTTGTTCCAGAGTTATCTGAGAGATTTGAAAAATCAAAATTGTTTAATAATGAAATTTACTTAATGGCCTACAAATCTAATAACACATTAGCTAAATTATTCAGTAAAACGAAGGATAATATACATAAATTAGACAAATCTAACGTAATTTACAAAATACCATGTAATGGTAACGAATTTGGGATATGCAATAAAGTTTATATAGGTACCACTAAAAATAAACTAAAAACTCGTATTTCTGCACACAAATCTGACCAAAAACTAAGACACAATATTTCTACGCAAAAAACTGCATTAGTGAACCACTGTGCACATGCAAAACACTCTCCTGACTTCGACAACGTAGAAGTATTACAAAGTGAAAATAACTACAAACGACGATTCATATTAGAAATGCTGCACATAATAAAAACAACAACAAGGATGAATTTTAAAGCTGACGTCGATGAGAATTCTGCCAGAATATATAGACATCTCGTTAACAAACGATCATAATGTAATTTTTATTTTAAGCTCAGTTGATAATTAGACGATGGTGATAAAACACAATTAGAATTATTTTGTTTTTTTGTGCGTAAATTTTCTAATGTAAGAATTTTTTGTTGTTTTGTATACATTCACGCGTTTGATTTGTGTATTTATGTATGTTCTTTTTTGTCATTTGTAAATTTCTAGTTAAAGCCCAGATGATGTTCTTCAACGAGGAACGAAATATTGGCAAATAATAAATGAAAAATTATTAAACAAAAACATTGAAAAAGGCCTCGAGCTCAAATATTTTATTTTCTCAATTTAAAAATTAAAAGGTCGAATAAAATAATAAATTAAATTTATTTCAAAAATAGTAAAATAGCGATGTTCTTTCTTTCTTAGGAGGGCAGTATACGTTAACAAAAAATTAACTAAAAATTCCAGAATGTGTGAATTTATCTATAGAAAAAAGTTCTCAGAATCTGAGACGTTTTTTTGTATCGAAAAAAGTTTTAAATTCTCAAACTGTTTTACTATGCAGTTTTCTAAGTAAAAAAAGTGTAAGGCTCTTATATCAAATTGTTGTACAGTATACCTACACCAATCATCACCTACTAACTAATCTGTGGTTTATAATTGAAATGTTCAACACATTAAATTCTAACCAATAGAGCAGCTGACATAACTAGATTCCTTTTTAAGACTCATTTATTTACCAACATAATTCCAGTGAAAATAACTGTGAGTCTACCCAGCAAAATATTACAAAGGTGATTTAAATATTAATTAAATTCAAAATAATGATATATTTAGGAGGTTTTTTGAATTCATTTCAACAAACTTATTTTAAGGAACCCGACCAAAAAAAGTTTTGATATTATAATTTTTTTTTTTATTTAATTTTTTATGTACACTCAAAATAATTCTACAGTAAAAGGTTTAGTAAGTGATTTTGTACCAAAATTAGTACTAAAATTAGTAATTTTTACTGGTTTTCAATAATTTTAGTAAACAATTTTAGTATTGGTACTTCCGCCACTGGTAACAATCTTGACGCGATGCGGGAGCTTACGTGTACATTAGTTGAGTTTCAGTCTTGGTCGTTAAAAGAAATTCTCTTTTAACGTCAAAGGCAGAAAATCGCGAATGGCATAACCAAAGGTTACCAACCCCCCCCCCCCCCTATGATGAGTGCACCTATTAAATTAATATCTGCAAGTGGTACGCGGACTGAGTCCGTAAATCCACCCATAGAACCCTCTCACGAGGATTCTGTGGCCGGGGCGCAATATTTGCAGGTCCCACACTCGTCAGCCCCAACTACTGTCCAGGTGGCTACCTCAGGCCTGGACGGCGGACATGCTACTGGGGTAGAAAAACCAAAACCGTCATCGATCACCAGGCAGGCGAACATGGATGTGACTTCAGATTGTGACACCAATGACCAACTGTCGGGCTTGGATGACCTTTCTTTATATGATACCGACGAGGAGGATATCTTGCTGCTATCCCCCAGACCGGTTCAGGAAGCAAGTGTTATTTCTAAGCCCGAAAAAGGGGTCAAGGGTGATGCAGGTGAAGCCATCGCCACGGAAGCCCGCCTGGTGAAAGATGACACAAAACGTTTGGCAGGCTACAGGCGCTCTCTCAGGTACTTGAGGAAGCTGGCTCTACGCGATCCAGCTACCCTAAGTACAAGGGATAAGCGTCTAAGGCGGAAGCATGAATTCCATGTCAAAGTGTATGAGAGAATGAATACACCAGACATGGAAGACAGGCCAAACGTTCAAGCACAAGATCGGTGCCAAGCCATGGCGATCTCTGATCAATCTGGGCGCCATGACAACTCCGATGTGCGAAAACCGGATTCCGTAGTTCCTAGCGGATCCGGACTGATCACGTCCGCCAAATCAAACGCACTGGACACACGCCCCTCCACATCACGTGGGGCGGCTGTGGGCGGTACCAAGATTTGCGGGGGTCTAACCGCCAAAGCCAGAAATGGAGACGGTAAACCGAAGGGGCAAGCCGTACACACCTCGAATTAAGGTGGTACTGCAGGCTGCAAGGTTGACGCCTCCAAATCTGGTGGAAAGCGGCAAAGATCCGGTGAAACGCAGGTGTCTGAGGGAAAGAGGTTGAAACCATCAACTA
Source organism: Pegoplata infirma (assembly GCA_963921195.1). Taxonomy (NCBI): domain Eukaryota; kingdom Metazoa; phylum Arthropoda; class Insecta; order Diptera; family Anthomyiidae; genus Pegoplata; species Pegoplata infirma. Next base: position 194,968,082 of record OY992539.1, read on the forward strand.
GCTTGACATCAGCACCTGAGCTACAAGTAGCCATTATCGACCGAAGTCATCCAGAAGGCAGGATGGCTACGGACAGGTGGCTGCTTATAGAGGAACGGATCCTAAGGTCACTAGTTGACGCGCTCAAGGACAGTGATGATGATTCATTCACTGAATTTGACCACGCCAAATGGAATAAGGGCATCAAGATCGTGGGCTGCAGCAATGATAAAGCGCTAAACTTCTCAAAACCTGCATCCACGGTCTTGATGACCTTTGGCCTGGGATGAAGGTAGAGGTCGTCCCTGTTGACCAGGTTCCTTACCAGGCCACAGTGAAGGTGTGGATTCCTCCTCCAGTTATAGAGGATGAATCCATACTTACGCTGCTTAAACGCCAAAATAAGGGGCTTGGTTCTGATGATTGGAGAATCATCAGGGGACGTGGGAGGGACAAGGGAGACGGTAAGGATCTCTGGCTAAAAATCAGCTCGGAGTCCTTGCGCCTTCTCCGCCTCTCCAAAGGCGAAGTAAAATTCGGGTTAAATCATCTGAAGATGATTCTTCCCAAAGAAGAAGCGCAAAAATGAATCCCGGCTGCATCAAGGTGGTACAGATTAATCTGCATCACTGCGAAGCAGCTACGGATGAATTGCTGCGCTTCATGGAGAGGGACGGAATCGACGTGGCTTTGATCCAAGAACCCTGGTTGCTTGCAAACAGGGTTCGGGGACTGAAGTCGCAAAAATTCATGCTCATCTCTCCACCTGGTGAAGGTAGGTTGCGAAGCTGCATTTTGTATAGGAAAAGTATTAATTTATTTCTTCTGTCTCATTACAGTCATGGCGATCTAACGGTGGCTGCGCTCGAACGCAAGGGGTTGCCAACATTAATCCTTGCGTCCATGTACCTGCCATATGAGGAGGAAGACCCCCCAGGACAACATCTACGAACCCTTATCGAAGTTGGCATGATCAAGGGCCTGGATATTGTGGTAGGTGGGGATGCCAATGCTCACCATACATTATGGGGTAGCACTGACATCAACAGGCGAGGTGAGTCCATTTTTGATTACCTTTTATCCACTAATTTAGTTATATGCAATAAAGGCAATAGGTCGACTTTCTATAACAGAATTATGGAACAGGTTATCGATATAACCTTGGTCACAAATGCGGACTCAGTTAGAATTTCAGACTGGAGAGTATCGAATGAATGCTCTTTCTCGGACCATTACTGGATACTCTTTAGCATTGACCTCTCAATCGAGAATAGGATCCCGTATAGGAACCCCAAGAGAACAAACTGGGCTAAATTCCGTAATCTCGTTAAAGCACTACCGGCCCCTGAAATGGATAAACCGGTCAGCATATTAGATGTGGAAAACTCGGTTAGTTTAGTGACGAACACCCTTAGGGAAGCGTATCTTAAATCATGTCCAGAGCGCTTGCCTCCGAAAAAGATCCATCAACCTTGGTGGACACCGGAACTCAAGCTTCTAAGGACGGAAAGTAGGAGACTCTTCAACAAGGCAAGGAAAGATGACACGACGGAAGACTGGGAGAACTATCGTCTCAGTTTTAATGCTTTCAAAAGGGAAACCAGGAAGGCGAAAAGAGAATCCTGGTCCATCTTCTGTGGGGAATTGGAGGGAACTACGGAAGCGGCGAGACTCCGTAAGGTTCTCTCCAAAGCTCCCAGTGTACCGGGATTTCTTTATAAGCCAGACGGATCCTTTGCAGAAAGCAGTCAGGAAACCATTGAACTTCTGATGGACACCCATTTTCCGGGTTGCAGTGACGAGGTGAAAAGAAATATTCCTTCGGGTACACTTTCACCGACTACAATTCCGGTAAATGATTTCATCAAGACAGTGGTGGACGAACGCAAGATAAAGTGGGCGGTCCACTCCTTCAAGCCCTACAAATCGGCAGGGCCTGATGGAATTTTTCCGGCACTCTTGCAGGAGTCCCTCGGGATAATCATGCCATGGCTACTACGTATTTTTATGGGTAGCTTGGCATCGGGGTATATACCCTCCGAATGGAGGGAGGTAAGGGTGGTCTTTATCCCCAAAGCGGGAAAGATAAACCACAGTACCGCAAAGGACTACAGACCTATCAGTCTGTCATCGTTTTTATTGAAAACACTGGAAAGACTGGTAGATGTCTATGTGAAAAGTACCCTCACATCAGACAATTTCAGCGTGGCCCAACACGCCTATCTTAAAGGTAGGTCTGTTGAAACGGCTTTAAGCGACGTTGTCGGGCTGATTGAGGACACTCTTCACAGAAAAGAGTATGTTTTGGCATCATTTTTGGACGTGGAAGGTGCGTTCAACAATGTCAAAATATCATCTATTCTTAATGCCCTACAGAATACGGGCACGGACACACAGATTACCTCATGGACGGGCAACATGCTGAAAAGCAGGGCAATTAACTCGAAGATAGGTGATGGTGAGGCGAGGAAAATAGTTACAAGGGGCACTCCACAAGGAGGAGTCATCTCTCCTCTTCTGTGGAATCTTGTAATAAATGAAATCCTCGAGTCACTTAACGAAATGGGTATCAAGGCGGTTGCTTACGCTGATGACGTTGTGATCCTAATAAGAGGTAAGTTTTTACCAACGATTAGTGAACTAATGGAATCAGCGCTTAAGATACTCTCAAAGTGGGCAAGGGACAACGGTCTGGGAGTCAATCCCGCCAAAACCGAACTCGTCTTGTTCACGAAGAGGACTAAGATAGACAGGTTTGTCCTTCCCAAATTAGATGGAATCACCCTGGAGCTATCCAATGAGGCGAAATACCTGGACTCAAAGCTTTCTTGGAAAAGAAACACAGAGGAAAGGATGAAAAAGTCGTTATGCGCTTTTTACACCTGCAGAAGAACTTTCGGGAGAAGGTGGGGTTTAAAACCGTATATCATACACTGGATGTATGGTGCGATAATTAGACCAATACTTACCTACGGTGCCCTTGTGTGGTGGAAAGCAGTGGATAAGAAATCATATCTCTGCAATCTACAGAAGGTACAGCGACTGGCGTGTGTGGGTATCACTGGTGCTATTAGATCAGCACCCCAGGCGGGTTTGGAAGTGATACTAAACATTCAGCCCGTGGATATTTACGTCAAGAGCACAGCAGCAAAATCGGCTCTCAGGTTAAGAGAGTCGCAAATGCTTAAGCAACGCTCTTGGGGACACTCGACTATATTAAGTACGGTGGGCGGAACGGAACTGGAACAGAGAACCGACTATATCTCACCACAGACGAACTTTGACAGAACCTTCGAAGTCCAAATACCGACTAGAGAAGACTGGGCGGAAAACTCTGTTATTACAGAGAATGCGATCTCAATCTTTACGGACGGATCGAAAATGGAGATGGGTACGGGTTCGGGAGTCTACTCTGAATGCCTCGAAATCGGGGTCTCATTGAGGCTTCCGGATAAGTGTAGTGTGTTCCAGGCTGAGGTGCTTGCAATTGACAAAGCTGCGCAGTTAATTATGGCAAGGGATCTTCGTTCTTGCGTCATTAACATTTTCGTAGATAGTCTCGCAGCTCTGAAGGCCTTAGAGTCAAATACTGTAAAATCGGGAATAGTTTTGAATTGTATACAATCGCTTCGTCGAATCGGTCAGCACACAATCAAGCTAATCTGGGTCCCAGGCCACAGTGGGGTCGCTGGGAACGAATTGGCTGATGAGTGTGCGAGGAAGGGCTCCGAATCGGGGGAACGTGTAGAACCTGACATCTCGGTTCCTATAGTAGAATTGATGAACGAAATTGATAGGATATCTGAGAATAGTATGAAGGATAGGTGGACATCACTGACTACGTGCAGGATATCTAGAACCCTGTGGCCATTGCCGAATCCTAAGAGGACAAAAATTCTTCTTACTTTTAGCAAACGGACGGTTAGCCTATTAGTTGGAGTACTTACAGGACACTGTATGATTGGCCAAATGGCCGTGCGTATGGGAATTTCTGATAGGGACTATTGTAGGAGCTGTGGGGAAGTGGAGGAAGAGGAGTCAGTGAAGCACTTGCTATGCGAATGTCCGGGTCTGATGAGGAGCCGCCTTAAGCATTTAGGGAAAAGATTTTTCGATGACCTATACTGCCTAAGCGGTGTCTCATTGACGTCTCTAGCGGAATACCTCAGGGAAACGGGGTGGTTTAAAAGGTAGAATTTTATATTAGGGAGAGAGAGGGGGAATATGATTAGGGGAGTCACAATGGGCCTTATGGCCTCCGAGTGAACTCGCCAAATGGCGAGCGCCCATCCAACCTAACCTAACCTAGTATTGGTTACCAATTTCTGCACTAGGTCCTTTTGAACTAAAATTTAGTTAAATTTTTAGTATTAAATACCCACTTTTTTTTTGGGTGTATGGTCAATGAGTGCCATTAGAGCGATATTTTTTTCTTAAAATTTTGATTTTTCCATTTAGTTCTAAAAATGTATGTTTCAAATTTGAGCAAAATCGGACTAAATTAACCTGTGGAGCTTGGTGATAAAAATTTTGGATTTTTGAAGATTAAAAAATGTAAAAAATATGTCTTGCGACACGGCATATTTATTAATTTTTATGCGCTAAACACGATTGTAAAAAAAATTGTAAAACGGTTTTGAGGTATCGCTTTTTGAAACTTGGAAAAAAAAATTTTTTGTCTACGTTCAAGAAGTTTTTAACAAAATGCCTGCAAAAAACTCGCTTTAATTTTTTTTGCTGGGTATTTTCTTTGCCAAGCTTTTAGTATGTTTATTAGAGTGGTACAAAAACGAAAAATATTTTTTTGCATTCTGATGCTTAAAAAATTTCTTAACGTTTATTTAAAAATCTGTAAATACAGGCAAAGCATTTTGCACCAATTAACATAAACCGAATGGGTGAGAACGCAAAAAAAATATGTTTGAACCACTCTAATGTTTATATATTAGAGTGTCCCTATTATGGTTCCACTTAAGGGGACCCTGTAGGTTAGTCGGTAATCGTATGTTCGAATCCCACAATAATGGTCATTGTTACCACCTCTTGGTTAGGTTAAAATTATTAAAACTGATTTCTTATTAATTATAAAAAAATAAAAATATTTGAAAAAAGAATCAACCCCAATTAGAAATGTCGTTAAGACATCTCAAAGACTTCCTTATGACAATGTCAGTGTACCTGCTGACTGAAAAATCTCTGACCATACAAAAAACCTCATGACACCTCCTGACTTTTTCAAGTATTTTGTCAAAATTCCTCGCCGACAAGTATGCAGGTAGTCAATAGTACTGACTACATTATGACATGTACATTAGACTGGGTCGACCATAAAGGAGAAAAAAAAAGTTCCCACTGTGCGGGCTTAATTTTAAAGCTTACCTCGAAAAAGTTCCATAGCCAAAATATTAGATTTTTAGGTCGCGATTTGGTACCGCCGAAATCGTTTTTTGTTCATAGCTTTGTCAGTTGATGTCCGATCGTCTTAAAAAAAAATTTGTTAGAAAGTCCTCAGCGAGTACTAAAGTTGACTCATATCTGGTTTTAACCTCAGAGGTCATCTTCTTGTTATGATTGTTAGTTTCTCATCTTTCTACCCACTTAAATGATTTTTATTTTTCCATTAAATTGTAGCACTAAAAAATTCATGAAATTCTTCCCTTGGAAGTATCCATTTAAATTTATTAACAAAAAAGTTACATTTGATTTAAGATTTTCATATACAATATAAAGAAAATTAGAAAAAACACTTGTTATTATGCCTTTAAACTATATTTAATTTTTTTAGTTTGTATTTAAATACATACGAACAAGTGTTTTAAATCTTTTTCTATGGAAATTTAAAATTGAATGTAACTTTTTTGTTAATTAATTTAAGAGGGTACTTCTAAGGGAAGAATTTCATGAATTTTTTAATGCTATAATTTAATGGAAAAATAAAAATCATTTAGGTGGGTAGAAAGCTGAGAAACTAACACTCTTGACACGAAGATGAGCTCAGAGGTCAAAATTAGATATGGGTCAAATTTAGTACTCGCGGAGGACTTTCAAACTAATTATTTTTTAAAACGATCGGACATCAAATGACAAAGTTATGAACAAATAACGATTTCGGCGGTACCAAATCGCGACCTAAAAATCTTATATTTTGGCTATGGAACTTTTTCGAGGTAAGCTTTAAAATTAAGCCCGCACAATGGGAACTTTTTTTTTCGACCCGGTCTAATGTACATAGTACGTCTGAGATCGTCAAAAATTTAAAATTTATTAATCACGTCTTTTAATGTACACCACTTACTATTTTTATCTGTCCATTTCTTAAATTAAATTTTTTAAAACTTACTATTTTGATCTGCCTCACTTGGTCCGCGAACTCAGAACCTTCTGTTCACTGGTCTAGCACCTTACCCCTTTAGCCAAACTTTGATAATAAAGTTGTTTATTTAAAAACAAATTTAAATTAATTTATTATTTGAATTGTCCTGTTATATATATTTCGTCACCTGAATTGAAAAATGCTACAATATGAATTTTTCTTCCTCAAATATAACATTTTTTTAAATATTAATTGGAATTTGGTTTCATCCTATTTAACAAGATTTTGTTAGAGTTATTTAGGCGTATCTTAGTTGTTTTTAATATTATTTATACAAAACAAAAAAAAATATTTACAAAAATAATATTGCAGGAGCCCTTTACAATTAAGGTGTCGATATATTCATTTTATTTTGGTTTTGACAAATTTGAAAATATTATGATTTCAAATTATATTTTATTACAAACAATTTTAAGTTCTGATTGGCCTAGTTGTCTAGCAGGTTCGACAGCTTACGTGTTGTATATTTTTGGCCTCGGTTCAATCCCCGGTCGCGGATTTTTTTTTTTATTTTTTTTTATTGTTTTAAGACCAATTCAATTTTATTTTTTTAATTACAAAGAAAACTAAAAGAGTTTTTAAGGATTAAACAAAATTACATCGATTTTACATCGGGAAAAAAAATTTAGTGATTGGTCGGATTTGCTATATAATTGTCAGCACTAAAAACATGATTTTTTCTAAATTGATAAGACAACTTATAGACAAGTCAGTACATTTATAGAACTTGGGGTGCTCCGACAAAAATTATGACATGTCCTTAAGTTGTCTTTAGTAAAATGTGTTCACTTGCTGACTTCTACCTGATGAATCATTACTGACATTGTCTTAAAGACAATATTTCTAATTGGGACATTAGCCCTGTTTTCGCATAACCGTATACATGTTAACATTAACCTATTAACCGAAAACGCATCCACGTTTAACAAAATTTACTTGGCATCACTTCTGTGAAAAAGGTTTGTGTATTTGCTATTAACAAAGAAAAAGGTTTGTGTCTTTGACATTTCAATAAAAATGTGAACTTGGCATCTTCATTTTACCGCCGATAATTATACAAGTTAAGAATAAGCGTGGATAATTTAAAATTTGTATGGGTAAGCGTATATACGGTTATGCGAGAACAGGGCTATTATCTATATTAGCTCTGTTTTCGCATAACCGTATATATGTTAACATTAACAAAATGTACTTGGCATCACTGTTGTAGTGTGTCAGAATTTTTAAAGACAGACAGAAAAAAAAGGTTTATGTCTATGATATAACAAGAAAAAAAGGATTGTGTCCATGCTATTTCATTAAAAATGTGAACTTGGCTTCATTTTTCATCGACGCTTAAAATTAACTCCGATAATTATACATGATAAAAATAGGCGTGGATCATTTGAAATTTGTATGGGTAAGCGTATATACGGTTATGCGAAAACATGACACTTGGCTCAGACTTCTAAGATTTGAAAAGAACCTTTTTTGGATAACACCCTTTTGAGGAATTGGGAATTAACTGTTCAGAATTTTTAGAAAATTCACCTCATTTACAGACATTGATTTTTCCAGTTTTTTTTTTATTTTTAGATAAGCTACAATTTGTAAATCAACTTTTAACGACGCTCAGAACGAGTTATGTTGCATTATGAACCAACGATTTTTTTTCATAAGATCAATAATCTTTTTCACACTGGCTATGATTTTGATCATTAAATTTATGAAAAATTGCATGGCATTTATGAAAATAGTCATTAATTTTAGTTTTTCATTATATATATGAATTGCAATGAAATTTTTCTTAAAATTTATGAAAAGTTTATTCGTCCTATAAAAAAATTGTTTTACTCACTTTAAATTTTTCATAGATTATATGAACATTTTCATAGCTATAGCGAACAAAACTAAAATGTGAAGGTATTTGTTTTCTTATTCCATTTTTTTATAAATAAAAGGTACCACCTAATGTTATTCTGCCTATTATTCTGATGTTTAATTATAAAGACTATTTATTATTGTTAGGCTTTTTCAGGTTGGAAAAACAAAAATCCTTTTTAATTGTTGAGTTAATTAGCAACACTAGATTTATATTTCATACAAATACAAATACTACAGGCAATATTAATGACAGAATGATACGAAATGTTCTATGTAGTATATTTTCAACACCATCACACAAATTAATATTAGACTATTTCCGGTTAAATGGGTAGAAGGAATATGTGAGTGTGTGCGTGTGTCAAATTTATAAACATATATTAGATAATTAAACATGAGTGTGAGGTAAATGTTAAATTTGTAATAATTTACGGTGTTAAGGTATGTGTAGGTTTGTTGAAGCTGTAAGTCATTGCTAGAAAAGTTACACTACTCAACAAAAATCAAATTTTATTTTGCACCGACTTCTAGAATTAATTTTTTATGGTACTTTGGCCTCCTAAACCACGAATCTTTCGTTAGAAAGTTTTATAAAATCGGGGGAGCACAAAAAACAAATCTTTTAGCCATCTGGGTTCAAATGTAGAACTTCGAACATCTTATGACTTAACAATGTTTTAGTCCTTTACAGTGTTGCCAGAACTTAGTTATCAAAAACGGCTAAATCCTTGTGAAAAAACGGCTAAAAAACGGCTAAAAAATAGCTAAAAAAAGGCTAAAATAAATATTTTAATTTTTAAGAAAAACGAATGTAAATTCATATTTTGTACCGTTTTTGATACATATATCAAAATAAGGAGATCTTTTGTTGCTGTTTTGTCATATTTTAGATAAAATAAAGAGAGTTCCAAAACGCTTTTTTAATGATTTAAATATTTTATATTAAAATTTTTTTATAAAAATATATGTATATAAAAATTTTGACTACAAAAAATTTATTTAAGTAAAAATGTTTTTTTAGTTATTTGGCTTAAAAAATTTTTTCAGCACGTGAATTCGAGGTGAAACTTTTTACCCTTGGGACCGTTTTCGCTGAAACCTGACCAGAAGAATTCAAAAAATATATATGCCAAGATTCAGCAATCAGCCTTCAAGTTGAGTTTTGAACGTTTTCGTATTTTTAAATGACAGAGAAACGGGCATCGCTAGACCGTCTAAAATTTATGTATATGGTATAAATATGACAAAAATATACGTGATTTTATTCCAGACTAGTGTTAAAAAAAATTCAAATATGATAAACAATTACCTACTAACAAAACAAACCAACATTTAAAATCCTTCTGATGATAACACATAACTAAAGTGTTTGAAACCGGTATGGGAATTAACAGAAATGTCTACAATTTTTAGAAATTGAATTTTCTCCTACATTTTTCAACTTAAACCTTTATAACAAATAATATTAGAGTCTGTGATCGATCTGTGCAAACTTAAAAACCAATAAATTCTCTATTTAGTATAAAAAACACACTAAAAATTATTTTTTAACCGAAAACTCAAAAATGGCTAAAAAACTGCTAAAATATTTTCGAAAATGGCTAAAAAATCGGCTAAGAGCTAAATGCCTTTTTCTCCGGCTAAACGAGTTCAAAAGGAGCTAAATCTAGCCGGAAAATGGCTAAATTGGCAACACTGGTCCTTTAACAGAAATGCAAAAAAAATATTTAAAAATTTTGTTTTTTTTTTTAAGGTTGGTTTAGTTTTTCGAAGGGGAAATTTTTTCCCCAGATCCAATTTTGCTTATTTCTCGACTTAACTACCTCTTTTAGTTTATAGTGCTTAATGATTTACGCAGACAACAACCGGACATTCGATCGTCTTAGATTCGATCATTGATCAATAATATGCGAGCAAAAAAAGTGCGGAGTACTTCTATTTGGAGTGCTTTAAAACTATAACAAATGTAATGAAATACAACAAAAATAACAAAAAACACAAGAAAAAAACACACAAACAGCTTTTTCTACTCCATAAAAAGTTGTTATTCAGCACTTAACTCATTACCTTCCGCGTCACTCCCATACAAAAGTAAGTAGATATTCAGTAGATAAGAAGTACTCCGAGCTTTCAAACAACTTTCAACTACTTCCACGGAGTAGTTCTTATCTACTGAATATCTACTTACATTTGTATGGAGGTGTCGCGATAGGTAATGAGTTAAGTGCTGAATATCTTTGTATTCTGGAGTAGAAAAAACTGTTTGTGTGTTTTTGTCTTGTGTTTTTTGTTATTTATGTTGTATTTCATTACATTTGTTATAGTTTTAAAGCACTCCACTGAGAAGTGGTAATGACTTTTTTTGCAGGGATATTATATACTTTATGGTCCCCGACTGATATTTCGATGCGTTACACATGGACTGACAAAGTGAGTGGGACAGTGGTTGATGGATTGCTACGCAAGAAATATATTTCGAGAAGGCGGTTTGATAAAAAAATTTCTGATTACAGATTCGTTTAGGTAGTCAAAGTGCTTTAAAAAATGTATTCTAGTATTACTGTACATAAACCATGTAGATTAGTGTAATAAACAATGGGGCTGAAGGTTATAAGTGTATGTATGTTTTTTTAAGACTTTCCGTGTGTAACGCATCGAAATATTAATCAAGCACCCCATAAAGTATATATTTTATTGATCCATGATCGATTCAAAGACATTATAGTGATGTGCGTCTGTGCAAATAAAAAGATTTAGACCCAGAAGTTAGGCACGAAAATTAAAAACCATTGTATTTACAAAATCTCTTAAAAACTTTGTTAATACGTAAAATAGTTTTACGCCAAAAGAAACCCATTGATTTGTTTATTGATGCCGGAGGCTACTTTTAGTAGGAGTGGGTATAAAAAAATAATTCAAATTAAGAAGAAAAAACAAACGATTTGTATTTTTTTTAACCACCGAGCTATTGTAGGAATAATGGCATTCATCAGAGCAAAAACCATCTCATCAGAGCATGTAACTTCTTATCAGAGTAAACCACAACAACCCCCACAATGCAATGTAAGGCCGACTTCCATTAACTTGTACACCCCAACATTTTTTTGTGAACAAACCCACTCCTTATTTCAACTGCCTAAGGGGGATGCCATACAAAATGCAATTCTTTTTTCATTTTCCCCCTCCACCTAACTATCCCAGAGGTGCCAAAGAGGAGTCAAATGTATGAACGACCTCCAATATTATTTCAGCGCCAGCATTTTCTAAGAGCATACCTACCTTCAATCTTCAAGATATTTTTTGCATAAAAAGTTCTTAGAATCTGAGACATTTTTTGTATAGAAAAATTCTTAGATTCTGAGACATTTCTCGTATAGAAAAATTTTTAGATTCTGAGACATTTTTCGTATCAAAATATTCTCAGATTCTGAGAAATGTGTCTTATAGAAAAATTCTTAGATTCAGAGACATTCAGAGACAGAAAAATTATCAGATTCCAAGATATTTTTTGTATAGAAAAATTATCTGATTCTGATATATTTTTCGTGAAGATTTCTTAAAGATTCCAAAACAATTTGCGTACAAAAAAAAATCGTCAGATTCTTAGACATCTTTCGATTAGAAACTTTCTCAGATTTACATATTTCGTAAGGAAAAAATTTCAGATACTGAGACAATTTTCATATAGAAAAATTTTCAGATTTTACAAAAGTTTATCTTCTGTCTCCACTTTGAGCCTCAAAATTGGGGTTTTTGCAAAAAAGAACTTTAAAAAAAAAATAAAAAAATTTAAGTTTTTTTTATTAAAATAATTAAAAAAAAAATTTGTATAATATTTGATCGTAAATACTTAAATATAAAATTTAAAGATTTTACGGCAAAAATGGCATGATTTTGGGGGCGTTCTCAAAACACTTTTTTCAAAATATGAAAATTTTATTAAAAAAAAAATTTAAATATATCTTTTTTCTTTGTGAATTCATTAAGAACACCTTGGAGAAGAAAAATGTTAAATATGGCGGATATCCGTCGAGCCACTTTTTGGGAATCGCGGGGGAAGTAAGCGGATTTCAAGGAGATGTTGGTTTTATCAATAATTTGAATTAATAAAATCTTAAAAATTTCAATTTTGGGTAAATTAACTGTTTTTTGGTGTCGTGGCATTCTATTGGATAACTTTTAGTCTGTCATGAAATCTTACCTATTTAGGACGTCTTTAACCCACATTGGCTGGGGGTCAAAAAATGACCCCCGCAGGAAATTTGATGTTTAGAGCTTAAATTTTGAGCTATAAACAAGTATAAAACGATTTTTGTGTTTTTTACCCCAACTATTATTTCGTATTAATATATTATCTTTAAAAAAATCGTTAACCCTTCTTGGTAGGGGGTTAAAAATGACCCATTCAATGAAAAGTATATATTTTTTATAGAAAATTAATTTGTGGCAGTCTATTAGATAACCTTGAATCAGCCCTAAAATTTCACCTGTTTAAGATATCTTTAACCCACATTGGTCAGGGGTCAAAAATTACCCCGTCAAAAACTTTTCGGCATAGTGCTTGAATTTTTTGATATCCCGGCTAAAAATAATGTATACAAGCTCATGTACGATCATATATGATAATTTATGTTAAGGGTGGGCCAATATATGATCGCATATTATCATATGTTTTACCATATATGGTCATATATTGAATAAGCGCCAATTTTAATATATGTTCATATCTGATCATATATGTTTTCGAATTAATGATGTATGGTCAGATGTGTTCATATATGCTCATATACAATTCATTTTTAGCCGGGATCAGCAAAATTTATATTTTTTATTGAATGGGTCATTTTTGACCCCCTACCAAGAAGGGTTAACGATTTTTTTAAAGATAATATATTAATACGAAATAATTGTTAGGGTAGAAAACACAAAAGCCGTTTTATACTTGTTAATAAGTAGCACAAAATTTAAGCTCTAAACTTCAAATTTCCTGCAGGGGTCATTTTTGACCCCCAGCCAATGTGGGTTAAAGACGTCCTAGATCGGAAAGATTTCATGACAGACTTAAAGTTATCTAAGAGAATGCCGCGACACCAAAAAACAGTTAATTTGCCCAAAAATGAAATTTATAAGATTTTATTTTTCCAAATTATTGATAAAACCAATATTTCCTTGAAATCCGCTAACTTCCCCCCGCGATTCCCAAAAAGTGGCTCGACGGATATCCGCCATACTTCACATTTTTCTTCTCCAACGTGTTCTTAATGTATTCAAAAAGAAAAAATGGTATATTTAAATTTTTTTTTTAATAAAAATTAAAGTTGTTATTATTCGACCTTTCCAATTTTGTAATGGAGAAATTGTTGGAGACTGTGTTTGAAAAGTTAAAAGAAAAACCAAAGATTTTGACGAAATATGTGGATGACATCTTTAGTATAGTAAGGGAAAGTGCAATTGAGGAGATAATGACAAATTTAAATAGTTTTCACCATAGTATTAAGTTCACAGCCGAAAAAGAAACCAATTTTAGATTACCGTATCTTGATACCGTTGTAATTAGAGATAATAACATCCTAAGAATAGATTGGTACCAAAAACCGACCGCTTCCGGTAGAATTATTAATTACTTTTCAAAACATCCAAAAAGAGTAATTATTAATACAGCTAAAAACTTAATAATAAGAGTGTTGAATCTTAGTGACTTGGAATTCCATCATAATAATATTAGAAAAATTAAAAACATCCTTCTTGACAACAATTTTCCTGTCAAACTTACAAATAAACTTATTCGTGATTGTGAAAATAAAAAAGTGAATAGTCCTAAAGTTACCGAAACACCCAAAATGTACAAATCCCTTACATATGTACCGGAAATATCAGAGAGATTTGAAAAATCAAAACTTTTCAATGGTGAAAACTTTAAAATGGCACACAAAACGGACAACAATCTCTCAAAACTATACAGTAAAACTAAAGATAAAATTCATAAAATGGAAAAATCAAATGTTATATATAATATACCCTGTGTTGGAAATTTAAACGAAAATTGTGACAAAGTGTACATTGGAACCACAAAAAACAAACTAAAAACTAGAATTGCAGGCCATAAATCTGACCAGAAATTAAAACTCAGTAGAGACACACCAAAAACGGCACTTGTGAACCACTGTGTTCAAAATAAACACTCGCCTGATTTTAATAATGTTGGTGTGTTACAAACGGAGCCGAATTACAAACGTCGATACATGCTGGAGATGCTACACATCATAGCAACAAAAAAGAGTGTAAACTTTAAAAGCGACGTAGAGAGTTCGTGTGCCAATAACTACCGAGGCTTAGTAAACAAGATAAAAAAGCAATAATAATTTTAAGTTCAGTGCAGTTCTAGATGTCGAAACGATCACAACATATTTTTTAAGTTTTTGTGTGCATAAAAATTCACTGTGAGTGTGTGTGTATATATTGTAAACGTACAATTGTTTTTAAAACACAAAATCTGTATTGTGGTTGTCTTTTTATGTTGTTATTTGTATATTTATAATAATGATGATTATACTTACATGTTTAATTGTTCTTACACCTAATTTATATGTAGAAATCCCCTGATGATGATTCTCAAAGAGAATCGAAATATTGGAATGGAATAAAAGAATATTTATTTACAAGAAAAAACTGGCCTCGAGCTCGAAGAATTTTTATTTATTTTTTTAATAAAATTTTGAAAAAGGTGTTTTGAGAACGCCCCCAAAATCATGCCATTTTTTTGGTATCAAGTTTGAACGGGTTAATGATACCGTAAAATCTTTAAATCTCATATTTAAGTATTTATTATCAAATATTATACAAAAAATTTTTTTTCATTATTTTAATAAAAAAAACTTAATTTTTTTTTTTTTAAAAAGTACTTTTTTCCAAAAACCCCAATTTTGAGGCTCAAAGTGGAGACAGAAGATAAACTCCGATCGGAGTGATATTTTGCACGTGAGTTACCCTTAAGGGACCGACACTTTTGGCGGGTATTAGAATTTTATCAGAGAGAAAAGTCCAAAAACGAGCCACCCTAGTGATTACTCAATTTTTTTTGCATATTTTCTATTGTGTACTTTAAGGCATACATTATAAAATAAAAAATATATACAGCAATGTAAAAATATAATAAAATCAAAAAAAAAAACACTTTTTTCCAAATATGCGACAAAAATATGTAATATCAGCAATATATGCAAAAATATGCATTAAAAGCAAAATATGCAAAAATATGCACTATCAAATCAATGCCATTTTACTGCAAATTTCTTAATTCGCAAAGATATTTAGTTTTTGTTGCTCTCAGACTGACGACAACAAATATGCATTTGCATTAAAATCCGAACCCTACTCATAACAAATATAATTAGAGCCCGTATTCGATCTGTACTTACAGAAAAAATCAAATAAAATTACTAGCAAAATATGTCGCCATTAGGCACGTCTCCGAAACAGAAAATGCAAATTCCTTCATTAGTGTCTGCAATTCCAGATCATGTTGGTAACCCTTGCGAAATAATGTAAGAGACAAAAAAGTTGAAAGAAAGTATGAAGTGAGGGTGAGATAACTAGAAATAGAATTGTAGTGTTGGAAACTGTCAAAATTTATTCTGTAGAAACTATAAATATTCACATATATAAAAAACGGTTTTCATTAACAAGACAAACCGACATTTAAAATCCTACTGATGATAACACTAACTGGGGTGTTTGAAACCGGTATGGAAAAAAACACCAGAAATGTCTATAATTTTTAGAAATTCAATTTTTCTTCTGCATTTTTTTTTTTTCAACTTGAACCCTTATAACAAATATAATTAGAGTCCGTGCTCGATCTGTACTTACAGAAAAAATCAAACAAAAAAAAAATTCCACGATTTGTCATTTCCATATAGGTATGGCATTTATCCACCAACACATTTACGTTTAAAATAAAAAGCTCCATACAATTTTTTTTTTCTGCGGAAAGATTTTTTCAATTTTTTTTTTTTTCAAATTAATTTCTTTAACGTATTTTTTAGCAAAATTTTTTTCAACAATTTTTGTTAAATATTTTGGAGGATTATGAAAAATAAACATCGTTAAGGGCAAAATAAACTTTTTTAGCTGTTTTTCTTTACACTTATTGTTAGACTTAATTTTTTAAATTCTGTACCATTGTTCAATATAAGTATATGTATGTTTAGATTAATTAGTTGTGTAAAGTAAGTGATTATAAATGTTAAATATGCCGGTTAAGGGTTATATTATAATTAAATTATGATGGAAACAAAACGGAGGGCATAATTTTAATTGGATGCTGATTTAATAAGCCATAATATTTTAATTAAATTTATTAAAAATTCTGATTGATGCTGTTTTTTATATTTTTTTTTTTCTATTCTGCTATTTCCCAAGCCACTTTAAATGAAATGAACGATAAAAAAAGTAAGTGGAATTAGTGGCTGGAAAATTGTGTTATTAACCATATCACGTTTAACTTTTTTGTTTGTTTTTTGTTCTTTAAAAAATTGTGTTCATGAATTTTCATAGATTTTGCTATGAATTATGTATTTTACTTTTCTGTATGTTTATCTGGAAAGTTATTTTTTTTTTTTTTTTGTATTTTCATTTATTTTCTAGTACTTATTTTATGCCAATAAAAAATTATAGCCAATTTATCTTTTATAAACGGAGGTGGATTTTATTACAGTTTATAATTTATTCTTTTGTTTTTTGGAAAATATTAAACTATACATAAATAACTGTGTGCAAAACCCATAAAAAATGGTTGTGCATATTTTTATGATTTTGCAATCAATATTTACGCTGAAGTTTTAAAAAATTATTTAACTCTAAGCCATGAAAAATACGTTTTATTTGTAACTTAATTATTAATAGGATTTTATAAATTGAAATTAAATAAATATTTTAAAATGGTTGAACAAAGCTGCAATTGTTATAAAAACTTGGAAATTATAACTGTTTTTTATTGTTTAATAATAAAAAACGTTTCAATGGTTAAAAAATATTTGAGTTTTTATATCCACCACTTACTGACTGGGATCAAGTTTAAGGCGGGGAGGGAATCGGTGGTAGAATGGCATTTATAGGAAAAGTTTGTCAAAATTTATGTTTTTTTATTTTACAATGTTAAAGAGCTTTGCTATAGAAAACTATAAGAATCTAAGAATTCTTATAGTTTTCTATTGGAAGTTTCTGATAATTCAAATTCTGATTAATTTTTATTAAAAAATAAAAATTGTTTTATTCGACCTTATAAATATTATATTTTGAGGATGTTTATTCTGGCTCGAGGTCATTATTTTCTTTACTAATTAAAACCATGATATTCTCATAGCATAATTACCAGTTTGTTGGGCATATATAGGAGCACGTTTTCTGAACTTATCTTTATGATCCAATTACACCCTTTCCTTTGACAGGGCTTCAAAGTTAAAAAAGTTGGTAAAAAATTTTCAAAAGTTGAGATACTTTTTTAATTTTTTTTCCAAACTTCTATTGCTAATGTTTAACTTTTTGTTTTCGTGGTTCAACCTTATATGTAAGCCTTTGTAACGAAAATAACATGGACAAATATAACTCATTTGCCTGGCAGCAATTCGCGTTTTTTGTGAAAAAGTTATAATTTTTTAGCTATTTACCTCGCGCCGAAAAAATCCTCAGCGATCCTCAGTTCGATACAATCGGTCTATATTTTTTTTGATATAGAATGGATCCATATCTTTCGAAAAAAGTTGCCCAAACTTGCTCGAAATGATAAATGGCGAAATTACAGCAGTGGTTCGAGATTTGTTTTTAAAAAAATAATTTAACCCAAAATAATGTTTTACGGCTTGATTAATTTTTATCGTCAGAGAGTGCCTTAAGTGTAGGAAAAAAAAAAATATCTACATTCATAGTTTTTTTGTAGAATTATGGAAAATATCAGTTACACCATTTCCAATTAAATTCAAAGATTTTTTATTGAATTTCCAAAATAAAGAAAAAACAGTGAATAATTTTTCGTCACCATTTCCAAAAGCTTTTCTGACACAATGTAAGTCATTTACACCATTTCCATATTTATATCAAACCTACAAAAAAATATATATAAAAATTATGTGCGTAGATTTAACTTCAGACACTCTTAGTACTCTTAAAACTAATTTTTAGGTAGATCAGACAAAGTTAAAAAATCTAGCCGCCATATTGTTTCCGCCATATTAAATTTTATCAGTTCGATTTTAAGATAACAGACACGGAAATTTACTAGGCCACACTTTCAGCTAGCTTCAACAAAGAAAAGGAATATAACTATTTTTTAATTACTTGTAAGAAATTTTACTAAGCATATTTAGTCCGCCATTTTGTTTTTCAAAATTCACGCCAGTAATTCTGATTCAGTAACTCCAAGACCCCCTTAAAACAAAATTTGAGTTAAATCGGACAATTATTAAAAAAATTTGGCCGCCATATTGGATGCGCCATTTTGATTTTTTTAGTTTTTAGTTAAATTTTGAAATCAGCGACCCCGAAATACTCTAGAAGCACATTTTCAGCCGCATTAAACAACGATAAAGACTTTTGGCCGGCGTTGGATCATTCTTTAAACTTTAAGAAGCATATTTTGTCCGCCATTTTGTTTTTCAAAATTCGGAGTAACAATTCTTATTCAGTAACTCCAAGACCCGCATAAAACAAAATTTGAGTTCAATCGGACAATTTTTAAAAAAAATTGTCCGCCATATTGAATCCGCCATTTTAATTTTTTTTTTTTGTTTTTAGCTAAATTTTGAATTCAGCGACCTCGAATTCCTCTAGAAGCACATTTTCAGACGGATCCAACAAAGATAAAGACTTTTGGCCGGAATTGGATCATGCTGGCCCTGTGTGCATAGAGCTATCCAATGGATAGTATCCATACAACCTATTCAGAAGTCTGCGGTACACATGTTTTTTTTCGCTGGTCATTTGGTGTGGAATGCCTTAGATTCGAATGTAAGTATATAAATTCTCATTATGTATAGAGTTAAAACACTTCAATTCAACCGAAAAAAGGAGCATTTTTGACCTTACCCCTTTCGAATTTGATGAAACTTAGAATACAGTCTTCCCGAGATATGGGGTCTTGAAAAATGGCAAAATCGTATATATTTGACAAAAGTGTTTATTTTTTAAATAAGGTCAAAGGTCATTGGTTTTAACCTTTAAATTGGCCTATCGCTATTAGTTTTCGAGATATCTGCACATAAATGTGTGAAAATTCCTAAAATGCTATTGCTGTTGTTGTTAGAACATTTAGGTGCTTATATCTTGAAAAGTAATAGCGATAGCCAGTTCAAAGGTCATATTTGGACTCAGCACGTCAAAAACATTCAGAAAAATGAAATTTGGTACCAGAATTTCAAAGACAAAAAAAAAAATTTTTCTAAGGGAAATTACACCGCATTTTCTTTCCAGTCAGAATGTTTCCATTAGTATAAAAAGTTCCAATGAAGTCTCTATTCTGAAAATTTAAACTTAAGTAGTATAGGTGATTCTTAATAACACATATTTTTCCAAAATTTTAAAAATATCGGTTTTTGAGATAAAGCTCTCAAAAATTAAGGTTAAAACCACTGACCTTTGACCTTTTTCAAAAAAAAAAAATCTTGGGGAATGCCATTTTAAAGGCTCATTACCTATCATTTGCAACCTGACTGAGACCTGTATTGTTATTACTTTTCGAGTTATCTATTTATCTCAGAACACTTTTGTCAAATATATACGATTTTGTTAATTTTCAAGACCGCATATCTCGAATACTGGAATGACCAGAAGCCTGAAAAATTGGCAAAATCTTTTTTTTTGGTCAAGTAAACCCCAGTATATAATTTCATTAAATTTGGAGGGGGTGCGGTCAACTCCTCGGTTGAATTGAGGTGTTTTAGCTCTATACTTACACACAGAAAAAAAAAACTTTGACAAATTACTAGGAAAAGTCTCGTTATTCCATTTTACAAATATTTGACAGTTATCCTTGTTTTTTAACAAATCAAAATTTATATTTTTTTTGCAATTTTATAATTTTTTTTGTATCTTTATAATTTTTTTTGTAATTTTACAAATTTTCAAGATAATTTTACAAAAAAAAATTTATTAAATTCACGAGAATTCCTTGTAATTTTAATTGCGCCAAAAAACTGTAAATTTACAATTTTATTGGTAAAAAGCTTGTAAAATAACAAAATTATTAGTAAAAATCTTGTAAAATTACTAGGAATTCTCGTAAAATAGGAGGTAGCAAAAAATCTAGTAAAATTACGAAACCTCTTTGTAACTTTTATCGTGTCAAAAAATTTTTAAATTTACAATTTTATTGGTAAAAACCTTGTAAAATTACAAAATTATTGGTAAAAATCGTGTAAAAATACTAGAATATTTTGTCAAATAGGAGGTAGCAAACAAAAAAAGTTACAAGTTTTTCTTGTAATTTTACAAAGTTTTTTTTTGAGTGCGCATACGAATATAAGACGTTTTGCCACTATCGATTGTCAATTTGTTAAATACTCTTGACAATGGAATGTGACAAATTCTAAAACACGTGTCAAGTAAGTCTTGCAAAATGTCCAAACCAATCAATTTAAAACAAACAACTTTTTAAATACACTCAAAAAAATAAAACTGTAAAGTTAACAAATTTTTTTTTGTTAACTCGAGCTTACTGGCTTTTTAGCAAATTTTTAGTTAAAATCAGCGTTTTAACTACTTTTTCTAGTTAAGTTCAATTTACGAAAATACTAGTTTTGTACAAATTTTGAATTAATTTTTTTGTTGACTTTAAAACTGAGTTTACGAATTTTTACTAATAAATTTGCTGATTTTGTAACATTTTTGTCAAGTGAAAAATTTTAAACATTTCTTGTGTAGCCTCCTATGCAAATCTCATAAGTCCTACTTAAGCTGAACTTAATGCTGTGAAAAAAAATAAAAAATAAGTGAAGTGTTAGTGTTTAAAACCAATATTTACCAAACTTAAAATTTTTTACAAAAAGTTTAGCTGAATTCAACTAATAAAAAATGTTACGAAATTTTCAGCTGAATTTTTAGTTAAAATTACGTTTTTTTTTGCTACATTCATTCTACGAAAATTTAACTAAATATTTTTTGTTAAATTAACTAGAAATTTAGTAGGTTCAAAATCAGGTGTTTTTTTAGTTAAATTTAACAAAATTTTTTGCTAACTTTACAGTTTTATTTTTTTGAGTGTATTTATTTGATTTTTTCTGTAAGTACAGTTCGAGCTCGGGGTCTAATTATATTTGTTATAAGGGTTCAAGTTGGAAAAATGCAGAAGAAATATTGAATTTCTAAAAATTATAGACATTTCTGGTATTCCCATACCGGTGTCAAACACTCCAGTTAGTGTTATCATCAGTAGAATTTTAAATGGCGGTTTGCCTTGTTTATGGAAATTGTTTTTTATATATGTGAATGTGTATAGTTTCTACAGAATAAATTTTAATAGTTTCCAACACTACAATTCTATTTCTAGCAATCTCAACATCAGCTTACACATTCTTTGGTCTTTTTTGTCTCTTACATTATTTCGCAAGGATTACCAACATGATCTGGAATTGCAGACACAAATGAAGGAGTTTGCATTTTCTGTTTCGGAGACGTGCCAAATGGTTTTAGGCAGAAATTGATTTTTTTTTCTGTAAGTATAGATCGAGCTCGAACAAGACAAACCGACATTTAAAATCCTACTGATGATAACACTAACTGGAGTGTTTAAAACCCATGAATACCAGAAATGTCTATAATTTTTAGAAATTCAGTTTTTCTAGTGCATTTTTTCAATTTGAACCCTTTATAAATAGTTTCATAAAAATGCTTACTTTGATGACTTTGAGCTAGAATAATCTCTCTCAAATTTTTTTTTTAATTTTTTCTTGAACGTGGGAAAATCGCCATTTTTAGCAAATTTTAAAAAGCGACATCTCTAAAACCGTTTGACTGATTATAATTTTTTTTATATTGAGTTGAGTGCTTCAAAATTAAGAAATTAAATGCATCACAAGACTAATTTTTTTTTGTTTAGTTTTTCTTAAATTCCTAATTTAAAATGTTTATCACCGGTCGCCACGATGAATTTAATCCGATTGACTTAAGATTTATGCTACATAAGTTTTTGGTCTAGTAAAATAAAGATTAACCCGGACTAGAGATGGGCGCTGGTCACGTGATTTGCGTGATTCACGTGAATCACGCGTGAATCACGCGTGAGTGTGAGTGATTTTCATTTCAATCACGTGATTGTGAGTGAGTGTGAGTTGAAAAAAAATCTGAGTGAGTGATTAGTGAGTGAGTCATTTATTTTTTGCGTGAGTTTGCGTGATTAGATATTTTGATTTGCCAAATTTTTTGTAAAAATTTTTTTTTTGGATTTTTTTTTCTTTTTGGTAAGAAAATTTTATTGCGTGAGTAGATTTTGCGTGACTCACGCGTGAGCGTGATTGAATCTGGCGTGAGTCACGCGTGAGCGTGAGTAAGTTTTTTATTACTCACGTGAATGTGAGTGAGCGTGAGTAAAAAAAAAAATTGCGTGAGTGATTAGTGAGTGATTCGATTATTTTTTGCGTGAGCGTGAGTGAGTGTGAGTCAAAATCCACTCACGCGCCCATCTCTAACCCGGACACTTTGGAACAACAAAAGTTGAAGAAAAAATGTCACTCTAATATAATATATCATAAGTACTTTTACGAATATTGAATTTATTTCAATTTTAATTTTCAACTCATTTCCATTTCCTTTAACAAAAAATTCTGTCAAACTCAATTTGTTGTATCCTACTCCACTAATAAAGCAACATACAAGTTAAAAAGTTAAAGTCGGTCATGCTAAATGTATTGCTACCCTATACAATGTTAAGAAGATAATTGACGAAACAGACTAGGTGAAAAAATTTTGTTGGAATAAAATTGGCAACAGAAAAAAATTAAAATAATATTTAAAAATCAATTTTGTTAAAAAAATTTCGGTGAAAAAAATTTTTGGCGAAAAAACTTTTTTATCTAAAAAAATAATGAATTTACTTCTTAACACCTTTCTGTATTAAATTTTGTTCGTTTGAGTCCACCGGCATCTGAGTTTAGGAATTTTATATTTTTGGGTTATATAGAATGTCCCAAAATTTTCTAGGAGTTCTCAAACAGTCATTTGTAACTTTTGCACCTCTAAATCGAGATCGCTCATATGCAATACCAAACATCTTGAAACATCTACAAGTATTCATGTTTTACATAGAGTCATCTCTGTGTGATATTTTTGACATGATCGGGGTTTCAACAGACAGACGGGTATCGCTAGAATATGTCATACGCAGTCAAGGCTCATGAACAAATAATTTTATAAGGTTCAAGATCGTTAAATCAAGGTATTACAAACGGAATGATATACTTGAATCTACCCTCTATCACTAAGTAGAGGATTTAAAAAAGAGAGACATAAACCTGAAATCAAATTATAGCTCTAAATTGGTTTAAGAACAGTTTAAATATACACAAACATAAATAACAGCATACAAAAAGAGGTTATAGCTGCAAGTTTTGAGTGCATGTATATTTTTGAGATTGTAAGTAAGTGTGAGTGAGCGTGATTGTGTTTGTTTATTTACTTTTCTGTTTTTTTTTGTAATTGTGTCGCTTCACCCACTTCCATGATTATTTCCCTTTTACAAGAAATGTAAAAAAAAATATGGTGCACAAAATATAACAAACAAGTCATGTAAACTGTTGAAGATTTTCGACACAAACAAGCACACACAAACGCCCACATGCAAACAAACACACTTAAGCACACATGCATAACACATACAAACACCTTTTAGCAATATGTGTGTGCATACACACAGATTTAAAAGTTTAAAATATATGCAACGTGAGCGAGTTCATATGCACACACATAAAACACGCATACACATAAAACACATGGCTTTGATGGAACAGTGAATAAAAAATATTAAGGTTTTTTTTCCTTTATAGAAATATTTCAGATTCTGGGAAATTTTTTATATAGAAAAATTGTCTCAGAATCTGAGACTTTTTCTATATAGAAAAATTGTCTCAGAATCTGAGACTTTTTCTATATAGAAAAATTGTCTCAGAATCTGAGACTTTTTCTATATAGAAAAATTGTCTCAGAATCTGAGACTTTTTCTATATAGAAAAATTGTCTCAGAATCTGAGACTTTTTCTATATAGAAAAATTGTCTCAGAATCTGAGACTTTTTCTATATAGAAAAATTGTCTCAGAATCTGAGACTTTTTCTATATAGAAAAATTGTCTCAGAATCTGAGACTTTTTCTATATAGAAAAATTGTCTCAGAATCTGAGACTTTTTCTATATAGAAAAATTGTCTCAGAATCTGAGACTTTTTCTATATAGAAAAATTGTCTCAGAATCTGAGACTTTTTCTTTATAGAAAAATTGTCTCAGAATCTGAGACTTTTTCTATATAGAAAAATTGTCTCAGAATCTGAGACTTTTTCTATATAGAAAAATTGTCTCAGAATCTGAGACTTTTTCTATATAGAAAAATTGTCTCAGCATCTGAGACTTTTTCTATATAGAAAAATTGTCTCAGAATCTGAGACTTTATCTATATAGAAAAATTGTCTCAGAATCTGAGACTTTTTCTATATAGAAAAATTGTCTCAGAATCTGAGACTTTTTCTATATAGAAAAATTGTCTCAGAATCTGAGACTTTTTCTATATAGAAAAATTGTCTCAGAATCTGAGACTTTTTCTATATAGAAAAATTGTCTCAGAATCTGAGACTTTTTCTATATAGAAAAATTGTCTCAGAATCTGAGACTTTTTCTATATAGAAAAATTGTCTCAGAATCTGAGACTTTTTCTATATAGAAAAATTGTCTCAGAATCTGAGACTTTTTCTATATAGAAAAATTGTCTCAGAATCTGAGACTTTTTCTATATAGAAAAATTGTCTCAGAATCTGAGACTTTTTCTATATAGAAAAATTGTCTCAGAATCTGAGACTTTTTCTATATAGAAAAATTTTCTCAGAATCTGAGACTTTTTCTATATAGAAAAATTGTCTCAGAATCTGAGACTTTTTCTATATAGAAATATTGTCTCAGAATCTGAGACTTTTTCCTATATGGAAAAAATGTTTCAAAATTTGAGCCACTGTTTTGGTGTCACATTTATTTTCGTTGTCTCACCAACACACATGTTAATATATGCTTAAACAGCAATGTGTGTGTGTGTAGCTTTGTGTGTGTTAATGTTTAAAGTACAATATGACTGAATGAATTTTCGTTTCATTCTTGTATGTTTTCTTTTTTTTTTCAAGTCTGTACATTACCCGCTTAAGGCTTCCTATAACTGTAATTCTTTTTTGTCGTGATGTATGTTAATATGTTTGTGTTTGTGTAAGTTTTTTTTTTTTTTTGACAAACATTCATACAAACAGGCATACGTATACATATCTTCATGTATGAGTACGTAGGCAAACTACATAATTTTTTTTTTTCTACCAATTTGACTTTAAGTGCTCTTAACCCACTTTGTTGTTTTTGTTGTCGTTTATACTTGATGCTGTTACTTTTTTTCTTCTTCTTATTGTAGTTGATGTTGTTGTTTTTGATGTCGCTGCTGTTGTTACTACTGCTATGGTGGTGTACTTGTTCTTGTTTTTTTTTTTTTTTCATCATCTTCATTGTGCCCTTTTTCAAACCATTTTGAGCCTTAAAAATACTACTTTATATCTTGTCAAGTGTATTTCATTCAGTATTCAGACATGCTGAATACTGATGTAGTGTATTTTTTTTTTTATTCATTTTAAAAAACAGATTAAGGTATAGAGACAAAAAGAAAAAATAAATTATATGTGTAGATCGCTCATTTACTACAAGAGAGTTATACCATAAATATTCTGAAATATCAAAAAACTTAAATATAAAAAACAAGTTAAAAGTCTGTCAAAACATTTTCGAGATACCGCTATTTGAAATTTGCAAAAAATGCGGTTATTTTCGATCTTTTTTAGAAAATATTTAAAAATGTATTTCCCTTGACCATTTCGTACAGCTAAAGATAAGCTTAATGAGCAAATCCGATCAAATAACGCCCTTCGATAATAGTTTTGGATTTTTGAAAATTTTTTCCGAGAACTCCTAGTAATTTAACAAGTTTTTTTACCAATAATTTTGTAATCTTACAAATTTTTTACCAAAAAATTTGTAAATAACAACTTTTTTGGGGCAATTAAACTTACAAGGAATTCTCGTAACTTTACTAGATTTTTTGCTACCTCCTATTTTTCTAGTAAAAACTACGAGCTTTTTTGTGATTTTACAAACTTTTTAGCAATAAAATTAAAAATTTAAAAATTTTTTGGCGCAATAAAACTTACAGGGAATTTTCGTGAATTTACTAGATTTTTTTTGTAAAACTTCTTTGGAAATTTGTAATATAACAAAAAAAAAATTTTAAAAATTACAAAAAAAAAATTTAGTTTCGATCGAATTTTTTTTGTTAAAAAACAACCTTTGAATTTTGGTAAAATGGGATTACGAGACTTTTTCTAGTAATTTGACAAAGTTTTTATGTGTGTAGTAGTTCAAACTAGAGTTATCAATTATTCGCCTTTCAACTTTGTTCGAATAATTCAAATAATTGTTTTTGTTCGTTCGATCAAACGATTAAATCTAAAAAAAATATTCGATTAATCGAGGAGAATGACGATTAAAAAGTGGTTATTGAAAAATATTTTTATTAACAAAAAAAATAAACAATTCATACAAAAAATTAATATTTTTTTAACAAAAAATAAGTCATAAACTTATAAATTGAATAACTTAATATACTTTTTATGTAAAAAATGCAAAAAAAACTTAAAATTTGCATGGTTTTAAGATTATAGTTGGTGGGAGTCGGCGGGGGAAGTTGGAGAACACTTTGTTCAACTTCATAAATGTTTTCAAATTCATTTTTAAGATATTGGTCCAAATGCAGTTCAATGAACTTCACATGGCATAAAAAATATTTCATTTGTAAAACAAATATACAAAAAAAAACTTTTTAAACAACTTTTGTTTGATCGATTAATCGAATTATTCTTAATCGGCTGACAACTCTAGTACAAACCAAAGACCGACCTAGACGCCTGAAATTTAGCAAAAATATGTCTTGTGTTCGTAGGTTGGTAATTTTCCAGAGCGAAAAAGCTTCGCCTTGAAAAATTAAACCAACAGTTAAAATTTTAACTTTTTCATTTAAAATTGTATTACTTCATTGCAAAGATGTTTTTTACATTTAAGAGGGCATAAAGGATTCATCACTGACTCATTTAACGGTCTCACTTGGTTTTTGTACATTTTTTAAACAAATTAAACATTTTTATGTCAGAAGAATTTTAAAGTTGGTTAAAAAAAATTGACGCAACAAAAAATGTTGATGAAGAAAATGTTTTTGACACAAAAAAATGGTTGACAAAAAAAATGTTGATAAAAAAAAAAAAAAAATTATGAAAAAAAAACAATAATATAAAAAGAAATGTATGCAAATATTTTGACTACCCCAGTAAAAAAAATATTTTTTAAGATCTAATTTGATCTCAAAATTGGCTGTATCAAGTTGGATCAAATAAATACCTAATTGTATTATTTAAGATACACAAATATAAAAAATGATACAATTAGATCCGAATTTTGGTCACATCCAAATAAATCCAGTTGATCTTATTTTATATAAATTAAGGTAGATTTATATAATTACATAAAGTCATACATAATTATGTATAACCCCAGATAAGAAAATGGAGCCACATTAAATCTTAGATATAATTAGATCTGAACATATAAAAACTCATATATATTTTAATATGATTGTATCAAATTATATATTATTATATCAAAACTTTTTTACTAGGGTATGTTTATTCTAGCTCAAGGTCATTATTTCCTTTACTTATTAAAACTATGATATTCTCATAGAATAATTTTCAAGAAAATTTTTTTTCGCAACCTGATGAAAAACTTTTTTATTCATTAGCAGGTGAGCTATTATCCAAGTTACAAGTCCGAGTAACAAAAATGTTTGGTATTAAACAAAAAATGTTAATAAAAAAATTGATGAAAAAATGGCGAAAAAAAAATTTTGATGAAAAAAAAATGTTTGATGCAAAAAAAGTTGATGAAAAATAAGGATGATGAAAAATAATATATAAAAAAAATTTTTGATGAAAAAAATTTATGAAAAAAGAATTTTTTGATGAAAAAAAAAATAATGAAAAAAATTTATAAAAAAAAAATTGTTGAAAAAATAATTTGGTGAAAAAATTAATGAAAAAATGTTAGTGAGAAAAATTTTTATTTTTTGATGAAAAAAAAAATTTTTATGGACAAAAAAAATTTTGCCAAAAAAAATACGAAAAAATGTTGATGAAAAAAAAATATATGAAAAAAGTGATAAAAAAATTTTTTTTTTTGATGCACTCAGAAAATTATGTAAGTTACTACATGTTAGTTATTTGTATATTTTACAGTAGTTAGTTGTTTTCAACTACAAAGTCAGATGTTTTTGTATGAAAAATATGAAACAACTATTTCTGTTAGTTATTTGAAGTCGATTTTTTGATCAACTAACAAAAAAGTACTGTGATGTAGTAACAGTTATTTAAAGTAGTTAATTTTATTTTTTTTGTCTCTGAAAAATTTTCAAACTTTTTTTCCAAAAAATAAATTTTTGTTTTTTTATTTTTCACAACTTAAAAAAAAGAAAACTTGGAAAAAATTTGATCTTCAATTTTTTTTTTTCTGAAAATTAAAAAAAAAAGTTATATTTTGATTATTCTATTTTTACTACATTTTAGTTGTTTTAACTACAAATGTAAGTAGTTTTTACTACATAAGTCAGATGTTTTTTGTTAGTTAAAATAACTAACATTGTTAGTTGATTTAACTGAAAAAGTAGTTGACCCCAAAACAACTTACAAAGTAGTATATTTTAACTGACATTTTCAGTTGATTTTACTAACATAATTTTTTGAGTGTGAAAAAAATTTATGAAATAAAAAAAAAATATAAAAAAAAACTGATGAAAGAAAAAAATTATAAAAAAAATTTAATGAAAAATAACACTGTGCTACAGTGGAAAAACACTTCCGATGTGACATGTTATAAGTTGTTGGTTTTGTCGAGTAGATCACAAAAATGGCCATTAAACTTGCCAGACACCATCAAATTTTAGAGTTATTGTCAAAAAACGTTTTTTCTGGAGTTTGCTCACTAAACCTTGTGTAATTCAGAATTTTTTTAACTGTTTAACCGATTTTAAATTTTTTAACTGTTTTGGATAGAAGTAGGATAGGGCTTTTCATGTGTGTGAATTGGTCTACACATATAAGAAGGATGTCTATTGTTTTTTTCCATAATATCTAATTTTTTTGTTATTTTTTGAACATTTTTCGAGTTTATCGATTTTTTTTCTGCTATAGTTCATTTGACTGCCTTTATATTTATAAACGTATTTTTAAAGAAAATTAAATTCTGAATACGATGAGTTTTATCCTGAAAAAATTAGGTAACAATTGACAGAGTTTCAATAATTTTTCTAAAAAAGAAAATTAAGATTTTGCAGGAAATCGCCGTTCCGACAACCCAGGCAAAAAAAAAAATTAATATCATAAGACGTCATGTACGATATTTTTTAAGGTTTTTGGGTCGCTAAATCCGAATCTGGTCTTTAAATTGCTTTATCGCGTCAGGTTTTTCAGATATTTAACATAAATTGATATATCAAAAACTTAATAAGATAGCGCAACTTGAAGGTCAAATTCGAATTCAGGGGGCAAAAACCTTTAAAATAATGATACATGACCCCTCAGTATGTTCATTTATTTTTTTTTTTTAATTTTTTTTTGCCTGGTTTGTCCGAACGCCAATTTCATGCAAAATTTTAATTTTCTTTTTTAGAAAAATTATCGCAACTGTCAATTGTTATCCGATTTTGTCGGCATAAAGCTCATCGTATTCACAATTAAAATTTCTTTAAGGATACGTTTATAAATATAAATATTGTTGAACAAACTATAGCAGAAAAAAATCGATAAACTCAAAAAATTTTCAAAAAAATAACAAAAAAAATTAGATATTGTTGAAAAAATCAATACATATTATTCTTATATGTATAGACCAATTCACACACATGAAAAGCCCTATCTTTCTTTTATCCAAAACAGTTAAAAATTGAAAATCGGTTGAAAACTTTTTAAGTTACACGTGGTTTAGTGAGAATAGTCCCAAAAAAATGTTTTTTTACCATAACTTTAAAATTTGAGGGTGTCTGGCAAGTTTGATGGACATTTTTGTGATCTTTTCGACAAAATCTTCAACCTTAACTACCTCATTTCAAAAGTATATTCGATTTTGTGTTTGTTGTAGCACAGTGTAATTAAGCTACATCAAGGGAAAAATATTATTTTATTTCTTGACCGTAGAAAAGCCCCATTTTTTTAAATTTCAAAAAGCGATATCTGGAAAACCATTTAAACAATTTAAAAAAAAAAAATTATAATATTGTTTAGAGCATCAAAATAAGTGATTGTGTATCGCAAAAGATATTTTTTTTAACTTTAAAGTATCGCAAGACATATTGTTATTTTCAAAATTCCAAAATTTTAATCGTCAGTCGTCACGGGTTAATTTATTCCGATTGAGTTTAAATTTGTGCCAAATAATTTTCAGGTCTAGTAGAATAAAAATGACACCGGACACTTGGGAAAATTAAAAGTTTAAGAAAAAATTTCACTTTAAAATATAACACTCTAATAAATTCCATTTTTTGAGTTATGTCACTATTGTAGTAAATGAGCGTAATGTTTTAAAAATCTATTTCTCTGAAATTTTCTTTTCTTAGTAAAATGGTATTTTTTGTAGTTTTTTTTTTTAATATTCTTGACAAGATTTTCTTGTTTGTTTTTTTTTTAGTTTTTGAGACACATAATTTTAACATTTTGTTGAAAATTTAATCCAGTATTAATTTGCTTTTTTCACTCTTTTTTCTTTCTTGTGTGTGCTAAATAATGTTGTAATATGATAACAATGATTTAATAGTACATTTTTTTTTTTTTTAAGTTTCTTATTTCTTAAACAGGATTAAAACATCAACTTTACCTTTTTATCTGATGTTTTAAAGGTTTTGTTTGAATACTTAAATTGAAAAAAAAAAATCTTTTCGGATTATAAACCGCATGTGATATTTCAAAAGCAGAAGAATTTGTTACATAAAATTTTCTTAAAAATGTTGCAAATCTGTGTGATCACTAAAGTGGCGTATACTTCATATTATTAGAGAAAAATATGACGTCAAGTATACGTCACTACCTACAAGGGAAGTATCTTATGAACCGATTTGCATAAAATTTAAAATATGAGGCATTCCACACCAAATGTCCCGCTACAGAAAAACATGTGTCCCGTAAATTTCTGAATAGGTTGTTTGGATAGCCCTATATGTAACTAAGAAAATTGCGTTTTTGGTTTTTCAAATTTTCGAAAACTGTGCTTAGGAGGCGTGGTCAAATATTGAAAAAATGGTAAAATTTGTGGCGAGTTGCCTTGATTAAATATTTATCACATTAAAACGGAATGCACCACAATGTCAAAAATTTACGTTCTTATATAGTTTTATATGGGCTATCGATTAATTTTTTTTTTTTGGAAAATTTTCAGAACCCGTTCTGAAATTTTCCATTTTTTAAAAAAGTCAATTTATCAAAAATCCGGCCACTTTTTTTTTTCTTTTTTATTTATTTTTTTAAAAGTTTAGATGTTTGTCCATCCACACAAAAAAAATCAGAAACACGTTCATCTTTTTTTTCGAGAAAATCGCATTTGAACTTTATATTTCATAACAATTTTGTTATTTGCTTGTATTTCTTAGTTTTAAAGTTGCGAATGAGTAATATTAATTGCATAAATATTCGTCATACGCTCTGTTGACACAAGGAAATACAAGCAAATTACTAAATTGTTATGAAATTTAAAGTTCAAATGCGATTTTCTCGAAAAAAGAGATGAACGTGTTTCTGATTTTTTTTGTGTGGATGGACAAACATCTAAACTTTTAAAAAAATAAATAAAAAAGAAAAAAAAAAGTGGCCGGATTTTTGATAAATTGACTTTTTAAAAAAATGGAAAATTTCAGAACGGGTTCTGAAAATTTTCCAAAAAAAAAAATTTTAATCGATAGCCCATACAAAACTATATAAGAACGTAAATTTTTGACATTGTGGTGCATTCCGCTTTAATGTGATAAATATTTAATCAAGGCAACTCGCCACAAATTTTACCATTTTTGCAATATTTGACCACGCCTCCTAAGCCCAGATTTTGAAAAATTGAAAAACCAAAAACGCAATTTTCTAAGTTCCATATAGGGCTATCCATATCACCTATTCAGAAGTTTACGGTACACATGTTTTTTTTTCGCTGGACATTTGGTGTGGAATGCCTCATATACACTTTTTTTTATAAAAAATTTTTCAAATTGTTCCTTAAGAAAATTACACTGTGCTACAAAAAACACAAAATCGAATATACTTTTAATATTAAGTAGTTAAGATTGTAGGTCTCGTCGAAAAGATCACTAAAATGCCCATCAAAATTTCCAGAAACCCTCAAATTTTAAAGTTATTGTCAAAAAAAAGTTTTATTGGGGACTTTTCTCACTAAACCACCTGTAACTTAAACATTTTTCAACCGCTTTTAAATTTTTCAACTGTTTTGGATAGAAGGAGAATGGGGCGTTTCATGTGTGTGAATTGGTCTATACATATAAGAAAGATAAGTATTGATTTTTTCAACAATATCTAATTTTTTGTTATATTTTGAAATTTTTTTGTGTTTATCGATTTTTTTCTGCTATAGTTTGTTCAACAACATTTATATTAATAAAAGTATTCCTAAATAAAATTTAATTGTGAATACGATGAGCTTTATGCCAAAAAAATCGGATAACAATTGACAGAGTTGTGATAATTTTTCTAAAAAAGAAAATAACGATTTTGTATGAAATTGCCGTGCGGATAACCCAGGCAAAAATAAAAAATAAAAATAAATGAACATACTGAGAGGTCGCGTATCATTATTTTAAAGGTTTTTGACCTCCTGAATTCGAATTTGACCTTGAAATTGCGCTATCTTATTGAGTTTTTGATATATAAAATTAATTTTTTTGCCTGGGTTATCTGAACGGCGCGCCGCGGCGATTTCCTGCAAAATCTTAATTTTCTTTTTTAGAAAAATTATCAAAACTCTGTCAATTATTATCCGATTTTTTCTGGATAAAGCTAATCGCATTTGGAATTAAATTATCTTTAAAAAAACGCTCATAAATATAAAGGTTGTTAAACGAACTATAGCAGAAAAAAATCCATAAACTCGACAAATTTTCAAAAAATAACAAAAAAAAATTGATTTTATAGAAAAAATCAATAGATATCTTTCTTTTACGTATTTACCAATTCACACACATGAAAAGCCCTACCTTTTTTCTATACAAAACAGTTTAAAGATTTAAAATCGGTTAAAAATTTTCTGAATTACACAAGGTTTAGTGAGAAAAGTCCCAAAAAAAACGTTTTTTGACAATAACACAAAAATTTGAGGGTGTCTGGCAAATTTAATGGGCATTTTTGTGATCTACTCGACAAGACCAACAACCTATACTATGTCACATGAGAAGTATTTTTTCACTGTAGCACAGTGTAATTAAAGTGTAATAGTGTATGGTTACTGAAGAACCTGTTCTAGAACAAGTGTTGTCAGAACCGGTTCTGAAAAATTTTCCTGATTAAGTTATAACTATTTTCTATGAATCGGACATTTGGGAAAATCAAAAGTTGAAGAAAAATTATACTCTTATAAATTCTACTATAATAAATTCCATTTTTTGAGTTATGTCGTTATTGCAGTAAACGAGCGATATGTTTTAAAAATCTATTTCTCTGAAATTTTCTTTTCTTAGTAAAATAGGATTTGTTGTATTTTTTTTTAATATTCTTGACAAGAATTTCTTGTTTGTATTTTTTTTTTTTTTTTTGAGACACACAATTTTAACATTTTGTTGAAATTTTAATCCAGTATTAATTTGCTTTTTTCACTCTTTTTTTCTTTCCTATGTGTATTTAGTAATGTTGTAATATGATAACAATGACTTAATAGTAAAAAATTTTAATTTTTTTTTTTGAAGTTTCTTATTTCTTAAACAGGATTAAAACATCAACTTTACCTTTTTATCTGATGTTTAACAGATTTTGTGAGAATAAATTGAAAAAAAAAAATGCATTTCGGATTATAAACCGCATGTGATATTTTAAAATAGAAGAATTAATTACATAAAATTTCCTATAAATTGTTGCAAATCTATAGACGGGCAATGTGATCACTAGAGTGGCGTATACTTGATATTATTAGAGAAGAATATAATATAAAGTATACGTCACTACCTATAAGGGAGGTATCTTATAAACCGATTTGCATAAAACTTAAAATATATACCTTTTTTATAGAAAAATTCTCAAATTGTTCCTTAAGAAAATTACACTGTGCTACAAAAAACACAAAATCGAATATACTTTTAAAATGAGGTAGTTAAGGTTGTAGGTCGCCTCGAAAAGATCACAAAAATGCCCATAAAACTTGCCAGACACCCTCAAATTTTAAAGTTATTGTCAAAAAACGTTTTTTGGGGACTTTTCTTACTAAAGCACGCGTAACTTAAACATTTTTCAACCGCTTTTAAATTTTTCAACTGTTTTGGATAGAAGAAGGATAGGGCTTTTCATGTGTGTGAATTGGTCTATACATATAAGAAAGATATGTATTGATTTTTTCAATAATTTCTAATTTTTTGTTATTTTTTAAAAATTTTTTGTGTTTATCGATTTTTTTTCTGCTATAGTTTGTTCAACAACATTTATATTAATAAACGTATTCCTAAAGAAAATTTAATTGTGAATATTACAATTGAGAGAGTTGTGATTTTTCTACAAAAGAAAATTAAGATTTTGTATGAGATTGCCGTGCGGATAACCCAGGCAAAAAAAATAAAAAAATAAACGAACATACATGAAATTGCGCTATCTTTTTAAGTTTTTGATTTATCAATTTATGTTAAATATCTCAAACCTGACTAGATAGAGCAGTTTAAAGGCCAGACTCGGATTCAGCGTGCCAAAAACTTTTAAAATATTGTACATGACCATTTATGATAATTTTATTTTTTTTGCCTGGGTTATCTGAACGGCGATTTCCTGCAAAATCTTAATTTTCTTTTTTAGAAAAATTATCACAACTCTGTCAATAATTATTCGATTTTTTCAAGATAAAGCTTATCGTATTTTAAATTAAATTATCTTTAAAAAAAACGCTCATAAATATAAAGGTTGTTAAACGAACTATAGCAGGAAAAAATCGATAAACTCGAAAAATTTTCAAAAAATAACAAAAAAAATTGATTTTATAGAAAAAAATCAATAGATATCTTTTTTTACGTATTGACCAATATTCACACATGGAAAGCCCTATCCTTCCCAGCAGAAATTTTGCTGAACGTTCAGCAGCTTTTGGAAGGGGAACTTGAGTAAATGAGCGCATCCAATTGCGCTGAATTCATGCATGATTCTCTAAGGCGATGTCCCACTTTAGAGCGCTAGTTGGATACACAGAAACAGCGCTCTTTAGATGCACTGAAATCACGTGTCTTTAGAGCGCTGATTTAAGCAGAATAAAGATGCTGTAAATTCATGTATCTTTTTAGCGCTGATTTAAGCAGATTAAAGATGCAGTGAATTCATGTATCTTTGTAGAGCTGATTTAAGCAGAATAAAGATGCTGTAAATTCATGTATCTTTTTAGTTTTTGTAAAAATGAGATAAAAAACAAAAAATTTACCAATAAATGAAAAAATATTCAAAAGAAGTTATAACAAATGGATCTTAGTTTTTCTGTTTTTTCGTGATTAGAGTTTGTGTTTAATCCAAATCGGTTAATTCATCGAAATAACAAATAAGCATTGCCTTTTTTTTTGGTTGGCCTATTTATCATCATTTAAAATGTGTTAAAGGCCTCTGTTATGTCTTTCAAAACTTTTCAAATCACATGATATTTTCCGAATCACATGAAATCGAGTTTGGTGTTTGTTTACGGGTTCATTCAAAGTCAGACAAGCAAAAACAATAAAATTTAAAATTCGTTATTGATAAAATTCAATTTTGAGTTTTTCAAAAAATTTAAGAAAGAATTTTAAATATAATTCTTAAAAATTTTATTTTAAATTCTTAGAAGAAATAAAATTCAAAAAAATTTTATTTAAAATTCTTTAAAGAATTTTATTAATAAAAAAAAGAATTTTATTTCCATAATAACTAGGGATGTGCGATTAATCGATTAATTAATCACTTCGATTAATCGAAATCCTGATTAATCAATTAATCGATTAATCATACTTTCTGATTAATCAGAACTATGATTAATCAATTAATTTGAATTTTGATTAATCAAAAACGAATAATTTTATTCAATTTTTAAAAATGTTGGCCAAACAAAATAAAAGACAAACAAAACAAAAAAATATTTAAATATGAAAACAAAATTTATAAATTAATAAACAGAACAAAATTAAATATGCCAAAATCCAAAAATATATTTAACCAAATTTTCCAAAATTTATGAGGAATGTTCATACTTGGATCTATCATGGAAGACTGGCGATTATATGAATAATATGCCTCTAATCATGCTCAAATCTAGAAATTAATATACATACATATGTATGTATGTATCGTCGGCGCGCCGACCAGAACCGCTATGTGCATTTCAAAATTTTCTGAAGAGACTTTAACAACAGCTATATTTGGTACTATTGGGATGTTTTTTATAATTCAAATTAATGGAAATAAAAAATTTGCAATATTATTTCCATATATAAGAAAGAAATATTGTTTAAAAGCACCGCGAGCTATAGAGCTGATTTGTAAGCCTCTTAAAACATTAAAAAAAAACACATAGCGTTTCTGGTCGGCGCACTGACGATATGTATGTATGAACCTACATATTTATGCAAGACGACCAATAACACGCATCCATGTTCGATCCCTCTAGAAATGCTTCTCTCTGACAGCACTTCGACGACAATTGGTTGTATTGTACATGAGTTGGAGATCATTTACAATACAACAAAATTAATGTTCTACACTGGCTCAATAAAAATGGTTGGTTCTCTGTGTCAGCACTTCGACGCCAATTGGCGTTGAATTGTGCATGACCCGGAGATCATGTGCATTACAACAAAATGAATTAATCTTCGAAACGGGTTCGTTTAAGGCCCCAATTTGTTAACTTCAAATAATTGGGGGCACATCCATTTTTTTTTAGATTATGTAATTTTGTAATGTGAAGAGACCGTGATAATATCCGCATTGTGAGCTGAGAAGAACCACTAAAAGTAAATTTGAAATTTAATACATTTTTTAAAAAATTTTCAATATTCATAAAACATTTAAATATAAAAACAAAATAAAAACAAAACAAAATATTCAATTATTCAAATTTTGAATATTCAACTTCCTGATTAATCAATTAATCATGAATTTTGATTAATCAAAATTTAAATTATTCGATTAATCATAGTTCTGATTAATCAGAAAGTATGATTAATCGATTAATTGATTAATCAGGATTTTGATTAATCGAAGTGATTAATTAATCGATTAATCGCACATCCCTAATAATAACAAATATATTTTGAACAAATAAATATTCAAACCAAAAGTAAAATAAAATTAAACCAAAAATAAAATTCAAAAATAAAATTCAAACCAAAAATAAAATTTTTTTTTTTTTGAGAATTTTATTTTTGGAAATAATAAAATTCAAATGTTTTTGAGAATTTTATTTAAACAAAAATTTTATTTCAAATACCTTATGAATTTTAAATAAAATTCGAATTTTTTACTTGTCTGTTCAAAGTTGAAATCAAATAACTAAAATTTAAAAAAATATAACAAAAAAATTCATTCGTTTTACTTTACAAAACTTTATTTATGTGAAACAAAATGAAAAAAAAAATCGGAAGTGAACATCAAAAAAATATCGGAAATTTTCATTTTCACATTTTTTATGGGATTTTTTTTGGGAACAGCGGTCAAAGATGCTATGATTGAAGCGCTCTTTGCAGCGCTAATTAATGTGCAATAATGATGCAGTCAAATCATGTGTCTTTGTCTAAAACTCATGTTTTTTTATTCAAAAAGTGTTAAAAATATTAAAAAGGAAAGCAAGTGTGAAATTTTATCAAAAAATAATTACACATTATAAGTTTTTTATAAAAAATCTTAAAAAAAAATTAAAATGTTTTTCCCTTCCTTTTACTGCATCCCTAAGAGCGCTCTTTGGATGCGCTACGGTATGCTATAAACAGATGCTGTGTCGCCAAAATCTCGATTTATTTCTGCTGGGTTTTTCTATCCAAAACAGTTTAAAAATTTAAAATCGGTTAAAAATTTTCTGAATTACACAAGGTTTAGTGAGAAGAGTCCCAAAAAAAAAAAAACGATTTTTGACAATAACTTTAAAATTTGAGGGTGTCTGGCAAGTTAATTGGGCATTTTTGTGATCTACTTGACAAGACCAACAACCTATACTATGTCACATCAGAAGTATTTCTGATGTGACATAGTATAGGTTGTTGGTAGCACAGTGTTATTAGATCTTTCCTACAGCAAAATTCTCAGATTTTTCCCACAGACAAATTGTAGAACTTTTCCTATAGAAAGATTCAAAGATTCTGAGACTTTTTCCCTATAGAAACATTTTAAGAGTCCGAAATTTTTTAATAAAAATTTTACAATTCTTAAACATTTCATTTAAAAAAAATTGATTTCTTTCTTATAGAAAAAAAAAATAAATTTTTTATAGAAAATGTCTTAGATTCTAATATATTTTTTTTTATAAAAAAATTATCAATTTTTTTCTGAAGACAAAAGTTCTGAATCTTTCCTATAGCAAAATTCTCAGATTTTTCCAAAAACAAAATTCTCACAAATTTCCTTTATAGAAAAAAATATTCAGAGTTTTCCCATAGAAAAATTTTCAGATTTTTCTTTTATAAAAATTCAAAGATTCCGAGACTTTTCTCTATAGAAACATTCTAAGGTTCCTAGAAATTTGTTTACAAAAATTTTGTTATTTTTGGGAATTTTTCTGAAAAAAAATATTTCCTTTAAATTTATTTCTAGGAAAGAATTATTTTTTTTAATAAATAAATTGATTTTATATTAAATAGACCTTATGTATATGGGGTATTCCATGTGAAATCGGACACTTTGAAAAACTTTTTTTTTAGATTTTCCCAATTTGTTTACAGTTTTTAGTACCCTTCGAAAACTCCTTCGTGGTAAATTTTCAGATTTTTTTGATGACCCGTTCAAAAGATATCGAATTTTTAAAAATTGATAGTTTGTTCCTTTACTCAAATTTCTTTTAATCATAACTTCTTCAATAATGGTCCAAATTTCAAATTTTTTTTTGTTCAAAATTTTTGTTTTTTTACGTACTTTCTAAAAAAAAATCCCAAAAAATTCTTAAAAGCGCTCTAGTATGCGATTTATTTATTTTTATTTATTTTTTTAGGGCAGTTAGAGCGGTTGGAACAAATTTAAAAAAATGTCGTTTTGTGTGGGAGCCCCCTTAGAAATTGGAGATAGGGTATTAGTTTGTTCCAAAGAAATGTTAAGACGTAAAAATTAATGGGGGTCGGTCTTATAAAGGACCTCTCTATGACGCACCATTGGAGCAGTAGAAATGATTTTAAGATTGGAAAATTACAATAAAATTTTTTCAAAAATATTTAAAAAATAGTAATTATCGTTATCCCACGATCTTCCTGATCTTTGTAGAATTGATAGAAGTTTTACACAAAAAAATTTCAAAAAATTGGAAGAGTACAAACATTTTCAAAAATGAGATTTAAATTTTAAAACTTAAAAATCGCATACTAGAGAAGAATTTTTTGTGATTTTTTTTTAGAAAGTACGTAAAAAAACAAAAAATTTGAAAAAAAAAATTTAAATTTGGACCATTATTGAAGAAGTTATGATTAAAAGAAGTTTGAGTAAAGGTACAAACTACCAATTTTTAAAAATTCAATATCTTTTGAACGGGTCATCAAAAAAAATCTGAAAATTTACCACGAAGGAGTTTTCGAAGGGTACTAAAAACTGTAAACAAATTGGGAAAATCTAAAAAAAAGTTTTTCAAAGTGTCCGATTTCACATGGAATGCCCCATATACAATGTATACATTTTTATTATATTTAGTTTAGTTATTTATAAAAAGAAAATATATTTAATAATAAATATGTTCAAAAGGATAATACCTTAGATTTCTAAAAATCTATTTATTTAATAACTTTTTTTTCCAAAGCATGTGTCTAAATACAATGAAGAGTTTATTTAAACCATATATTTTAAAAGTGTGGTAACTACACTTAAAAAAATCTTGGAAAAGACAAATTAAGAAATTTTTAGTTTTTATTTTTCTTAAAAAAGATTAAATCCTATTTTCTCCTGTTTTAAAAATTATCTTCACTTACCACACTTTCAAAATAAACATTTAATTTATTTATATATTTATAAGAGACACCCTTATGTAAACATTTATATGTTTTTAAGTAACAATGTATATAAACAAATGTAATTTTTTAAACAAATTCACAAATACACAAAAATACAAAAATAAACATATTTATCAAAGATTTAAGTCCATTTTATATATTTTTTTTTTTTTTGTAATACAAAAATTTATTTTACCAATAATATTTACACAATTATTTGTAAATACATTTAACAAATGTTATAAATTTATAAATAAAACCAACAACAGTTACACAATAGATTAATTTGAAAAAATTACATGTTTTATTTAAATAATGGCATGTTTGAATTGGACTACAGAAAAAAAAACAAAATAAAATAAAACAAGAAAAAAATTAAAAAAACGGTATTGAGGTATATGTTAATACCCTCCACACCAACCGACAGCCAATATTTGACATGAACCGGATGATGTACGTCTCAAAGTAGAGATAAAATGGAGTAAAACTGCATTTACAGTTTTTTATTTAGAGATCCTGTTTCCTTTTAAAAGGACTTTAAATATTTAAAGACAAAGTTTTGAAAGAACATTACTAACCTCCTTTTTACTGTTATGCCAAAGAAAGAAAATGGGAAAATTAGCGGAAATCCTCCTCTTTATTTTGCCATCAGTAGTGGCATCCTAGGTCAAAG
The DNA here is from genome assembly GCA_963921195.1 of Pegoplata infirma. Classification (NCBI taxonomy): domain Eukaryota; kingdom Metazoa; phylum Arthropoda; class Insecta; order Diptera; family Anthomyiidae; genus Pegoplata; species Pegoplata infirma. The sequence goes on from OY992539.1 coordinate 195,009,663, forward strand.
ACAAATATTTAAAAAATATTTTACAAAAATTAATCCTCTGAAACTTTGGAGTCCTTTTAAAAAGAAACAGGATTACGAATGAAAATCTGTAAATGCAGTTTTACTACATTTATTCTCTTATTTAAAACGTATATTATCGAGATCGTATTTAACGAAATTTTTGTCTTTTTGTCGGACGGTGTAATAAATAATTATAAAAATTTTTTTCAAAATTTTTTTTTACAAAAATGTAATTTTTAGCAAAAATTACATTTTTTATGTAAAAATAAAAAAAAAAAAACAAGTGAGAGTGTTAAATTCGGTTGTGCTGCTTCTTTTTTACCCTCTAAAAAGTAAAAAAAAAAACATAAAAACAAATTTCGGGGACGTCTTTTTTTGGTGGGGGTGTTTTGGGGGTTTGGTGGGAGACATTGGGGGAGACTCCTTCCCTTGCGATATATGATATCAAATGGATTTATTATGATTGTCCCAATTAGTTAATCCAATTATTCATTATTAAAATACATTTTTTATATCCACGCCAACAAAAGGGGCGGGTCAAACTTTTTTTGTAATTTTTTTTTTATCCGCTGGGGGTACATGCAGGGTTTTGAGTTTCTTCTGACATGAAAATGTTGCATTTGGTTTAAAAAAGTACAAAAAAACCGTGCAAAAAATACCGTTTTTCAGAGGTTCTACAAGGGGGAACTTTTCCCACTTAGTCCTATTTCGCCCATTTCCGAAACTTAACCTGCCTAGGAATATAAGACATATTCGTGCCAAATTTCGAAAGTATAGCTCTTTTATTTTGCACCGTATCGTGTCCTCTACAGACGGACGAATGGACGGACATCGCTAGAATGTCTTAGAATCGATCACTAATCAATAATATATGGGGTATTCCATGTCAAATCAGACTCTTTGAAAATTTTTTTTTAGATTTTCCCAATTTGTTTACAGTTTTTAGTACCCTTCGAAAACTCTTTCGTGGTAAATTTTCAGATTTTTTTGATGACCCGTTCAAAAGATATCGAATTTTTAAAAACTGGAAGTATGTTTCTTTACTTAAACTTCTTTTACTCATAACTTTTTCAATAATGGTCCAAATTTAATTTTTTTTTTTCAAAATTTTTGTTTTTTACGTACTTTTTAAAAAAAAATCCTAAAAATTCATAAAAGCGCTCTAGTATGAGATTTTGAAAATGTTTGTACTCTTTGATTTTTTTTTAATTTTTTTGTGTAAAACTTCTATCGATTCTACAAATTTTTTGCCCAGGAGGATCGTGTAATTTTCCAATCTTCCAATCTAATTGTTAAGGCGGTCCCCATACAATTTTTTTTTATTTTTTGTAAATTTGTTTTATTTAATCAGCTTCTACTGGTCCAATGGTGCGTCCGAGAGGCATCATTAGTGAGACCGACCCCCATTTATTTTTACCCTCCAACATTTTTGTAAAACATACCACAGCGCTATCTCCACTCCCTAAGTAAGCTTCCATTCAAAATTACATTTTTAAAAAATTTGCTCCAACTGTTATTTGTATGGGAGCCTACTTAGGAAGTGGAGATAGGGCGTAGGTATGTTTTAAAAAAATAAATCGGGGTTGGTCTCACTAATGACCCCTTTCGGACGCACCATTGGACCGGTAGAAGCTGATTAAATCAAACGCATTTACAAAAAATAAAAAAAAAATGTATGGGGACCGCCTTAACAATTAGAGATAGAGGGTAGGTTTTTTCAGAGAAAATGTTTGGACTAAAAAAAATATTGTGGGTCGGTCATACATTTTGTTGCTCTAAGGGCACTATTAGGGCAGTTAGAGCAGAGCAAATTTTTTAAAAATGTAGTTTTGTGTTGGAGCCCCCTTAGAAATTGGAGATAGGGTATTAGTTTGTTCCATAGAAATGTTAAGACGTAAAAAGTAATGGGGGTCGGTCTTATAAATGATCAATCTATGACGCACCATTGGAGCAGTAGAAATGATTTTAAGATTGGAAATTACAATAAAATTTTTTCAAAAAATTTTAAAAAATAGTAATAATCGTTATCCCACGATCCTCCTGGGCAAAAAATTTGTAGAATCGATAGAAGTTTTACACCAAAAAATTTCAAAAAAATCGAAGAGTACAAAAATTTTCAAAAATGAGATTTAAATTTTTAAACTTAAAAATCGCATACTGGAGCGCTTTTAAGAATATTTTGGGATTTTTTTTTTAAAGTACGTAAAAAAACATAAAATTTTGAAAAAAAAAAAAAAAATTGAAATTTGGACCATTATTGAAGAAGTTATGAGTAAAAGAAGTTTGAGTAAAGGAACAAACTACCAATTTTGAAAAATTCGATATCTTTGAACGCGTCATCAAAAAAATCTGAAAATTTACCACGAAAAAGTTTTCGAAGGGTACTGAAAACTGTAAACAAATTGGGAAAATCTAAAAAAAAAAAAAATTCAAAGTCTCCGATTTGAAATGGAAATTGCGAAAAAATCGTTTTTTGGATTTTTCAGCCATTTCTTTCTAAGAAACTATATGATGTTTACATATGAGAAGAAAGGTTTTTTTAATGCCTATCCAACGGCGGCATGACCTTGTAAATGTTTTGCTTCGTTAAATACTTTTTTCATGAAAATGTGATAATTTTGGGGGTATTTATATGAAGACATAGACTTACGATGTCCATATGAATACGAAATAATCTTTATTAAATTTAAGTCGACACTTATTTTTGCTCTAGAGGATATTCCTGTTAGTTCGGGAGTTATCGAAATTTTCCTGGAGGTCCACATTGTTTCATAAGGGGACAACGAAGTTTTGAAACACTGATATGGCCGATAAGCCGAGACACCCCAACCTTAAAATCGTCTCTTTTATATATATTTTAAGTTTCAGGCAAATCGGTTCATAAGGGTTGAGATACTTCCCTTGTTAGAAAAGAAAGACATATTAACAATTAATATTTTTCTGAGTAATACGGGTTGAGCAAAATGTCTCAGACTCTGAGACATTTATCATATAGAAAAATTCGCAGATTCTTCAATATGTTTTTCTATTTTTTTTACACATATTTTCTTCAAAAAATATCTTAGATTTTCACAAATTTTTCCCATTTAAAAACTTCCAGATTCTAAACTTTTTTTTACAGAAAACAACTTACCCTCTCAGGATTTGAGGGATTTTTTTGCCAAAAAAAAAAATATTCTTGTTCTAAGATATATTCACACAAAAAAAAATCCAATGAACGAATTTCATAATATTTATGAACAAATTCATACAATTTATTAACTTTTTTATAATACTTATAAACTCTTTCATAGTATTTATGAATAAATCATAATATGTGAAATTTAAGAACTATTTAACATTTTTCATAAATACTATGAAAAAGTTTATAAGTATTATGAAAAAGTTAATAAATTGTATGAATTTGTTCATAACTACTATGAAAATCGTTCATTGGAATTTTTTTTTTTGTGTGTGTTCCTTAAGAACAATTTTATAAAAACTTTACTTTTTCTATGTAGTTCAGAAATTCTTGCATAATATTTTTTTTTCTACTCATAAAAAATTCATCAACGGTTTTTTTTCTATTCAAGCCAACAATTGTCAATTTCACTTATAGTATTTGCATTTTATTGATATTTTTGAAAGTTTTTTTTTTCTTTAGTATTAATATTCTCCACAAATATTTGAACTTGCGGAGGAAATATAATGAAAAATTTTCTTTTTAAAACTTAATATTGACTAAAATTTGAATAAAATATGCATAATTTTTTTTTTTGCTATTAAATAATATTCTTAAGTATATCATTTTTATGAAATTTCTTCAATTTCTTTGTGTGCACAATACAAAAGTCAGCAAAGGAATTTAATAAAATTGTAAGAGATGCATATGCAGAAGGGGAAAATAATGATGTTTTTTTTTTGCAGTGAAAAATATTTTTAAAAATTAAAGAATTTATAGGAAAAATTAGACATTAACAAAACTAAACCTGAAATACAAACAAAAATATGCCCCGCAGCAATTTGTCTTTACTTACAAGGGAAGTCTCCCTAGTGTCACCTGCGGATCTTTATGGAATTGGTTTTATTTTGTAGATCAGAAAAAATAAAGGGACACGTATTTTTTTTAGCGGCGCAAATTCATATTTTGGGGGTAAAAAGAGGGGGCAAGACAATGCCATTTTTCAGTTTTTTTCGTTTATCAAATATATTATGCAAAGAAACCTAGTCATGTTACATACCAAATGAAAGGTCTTTGAAAAACCTATCTACGTGTGCTAAGAACGTGTCCAAACATGCACAACTTTTCGTCATATTGAGCCAAATACCAAAATTGTGGGACATTTTTGTTAATAAGTCGAAAAATATTAACTTCTTTTGATCGTTGTTAGCACCACGAGATAATTATTTTTAATACCTTTAATCTGATATCACACATGCCGATATTAATTTTTTTTAAATATGCGTAAATAGTAATAAACTGAAAAAGGTCAATTTCCCCCCCAGAGAAATCGAACCCCTCTAAAAATGAGTTTGGGCCGCTAAAAAAAATTTGTGTCAAATTAATTTTCGTTCTTAACAACATATCCCAATTTCATGAAGATCGGAGGGTGATAGCAGGGAGACTTCCCTTGTTAGTAGGAAAAATTTATTATTTATTATTAAAAATAAGTCAGTTTATATAAAATATTTTGTAGCATGCCGTGATTTTTTTTTTATCATCTGATTAAAGTTTTTCTTTACAAAAACTGGTGTTATTAAAACTAAAACAATAGTTGGATTTAAACATTTATGAACCATTCGGCTTTTAAATGCAAATTTTAAGCAGCATCCATTGCATACCTTAAGGCGACATATAACACAAGGCTGCATGTATACCAAAGGCGTCTAATTTGCTTAAGTAAAATTTAAATTGCGAAAAAAAATTAATATTAAGATATTACATCAAAACTGGCAATTCTTTTAAATTTAAGAAGACAAAGTATAATTGTGGCAGCAAGCTATAAAAATTTAAAAAAAAAAAAAATTGTTATGAATAAAAATTTAATTTCTTATATATATTTTTAATTTTAACAACGCATTCCTTTAAACATCTGCATTTTTTTTAGGAATACAAAGTAGTTTCGTATAAATCGTTTGCTTTAGTTGAATAGTAAAACTCAATGGATCTTAAAAAAAGTACCTTATAAAATTTTAGTAGCCATATTTTTGCTGGAGACTAAATGGCCACAAAAAATTGCACACAAATATTAAAAGTAAAGACCACTCAAAAAACTTGCCACAGCCAACTAATATGCAAAAAAAATATAATCGTTATGGCCAGAGGGAGAACAATGAATAAAATAAAGCAAATTGTTGAAATATTAGATTATAAAATTTGAAGAAGAATAACTGTAAAGAAATTTTTATATATTCTGATTAGTTTTTATTAAAACATAAAAAAAGGTTTATTCGACCTTTAAATATAATATTTTGAGTAAGTTTATGCTAGTTCGAAGTAATTTTTCTTTACAAATTACGCCATGATATCCTTATTTACTAGGGCGGGTCGATTTATTTTTCGACAATTTCCCTATGATTTCCGTATTCTATGGGTTATTCCATGAAAATTTGCCAAAGGAACCATACCTCTATCGTTAAAATCGAATCCCCTACTTTTTGTTGGTAGATTTTTTCCCAAATTGACGTTCGTATGAAATATTACCTACACGTTCACATCCATAGCTCAAAAACTATCGATCGGGTTTAATCGCCAGAAGGCGCGTTGGAAAGGTGAGCTCATTTTGATCAATTTACAAAAAAAAATCTCCAACATTGGTCCAACGGTTTAAAAGTTACGGGCATTTTTGTCCAAATTTTGGAGCATTTTTCCATTTTTTTCATGATTTTGTCCATGAATATTACTTTCATGGCCATTTTTGGGGCTCAATCCATTATTTAATTCAATTTACAATTCAAAACGAAGAGTTTAAGCCCAAATTTATCGAATTCGGTTTATTAATTCATGCGATAATGCTAAAACAAAATAACACATAAAACCAACTTTTTGATTTTTTTTCCCTTTTTATTTTTTTTTTCTACAAAAATTTAAATTAAGAGATAATAAAGTATCTATCAACCTATTATCAAAAAAAAAAATATTCAATTTGAGTGTAGTAAAAGACAAAATGTGAAAAAAAACATTATTTTTTCTGAAAGTCTTGTTTGCTTTCAAGTCTCGGTGTTTTCGTACGGCTCTCTAATGTCGTCGCCATAGCGCCTTCTACATTCTTTCCTGCAACGGTTTAGCAGTGGCAGCCAGGCCCGGATTACCCTTAAGGGCCCCTGTTTTTTTAATATTTTTTTTTTTAATTATTACTTGGTAAAAAAATGCGCCTACGCATTTCTTTGACTAAAAATTATTGGGGGCCCATGGGCCCCTCCCTTTTGTTTTTTTAATTATTACTTGGTAAAAAAATGGGTCCACGTATATCTTTGACTGAAAATTATTACTTGGTAAAAAATACCAGTGTAAACATTGAAGAATAAATAGGGAAATGGTAACAATTATTCTTTTCACAGCGATGAGTATTTTGTTGGTACAATTTTCAAAGAAGAAAAGCTATTTATTTTAATTTATTTATTTATTATTTTATTATTTTATTTTATTTTATTATAATTTGTTTTATTTTATTATATTTTATTTTTTTTATTTTTTTTATTTTATTTGTTTAATTTATTGATTTAACCGAAAAGTGGTAAAAATTACCTTCTTGTGGTGGTAGCATAACAGATCAACGCCTCTGGTAGGAATCGAACACTGTTTCCATTTTACCCCTTTTTTGAGTTTTCTTATGCTTTTTTGGCCTTCTTAGAAGCAATTTTTTAAAATACTTTTTCTTAAAAAAGGCTTTCAGGAAATGAAACATTACTTCTAAGCAGCATTACCAGGTACTTTTTTCCGTTATCCCCAAAAATAAAACAAAATATCCCTTAAAATCCCCTAACAATGAAAAATAGTTTTTTTTTTTCAATCAGTAAAAAAAAAAAATTCATCAGTTTTTAAAAAAATTTTATGGATGATAATTTTATCGTTTTTTTCGTAGATTCAGCAATTAAGAAATCCCCAAAAATCCCCAACCACGTAAATTACCGGTTTTTGGCAATGTCAAAATCCATTTTGCAGTTGATAATGCACGTTTTACTGAATTTGTTTTGTAAACTCGTAGCAAGGAGTGTTTTTTTACTAAAACTTTTGTTAAAAACCGTTGTTACATTAAATTTAGCTTGTAATATTAAATAGATACAACTTTGAATATCCCAAAAAATCCCCAAAATAATTTGTGATATCCCCACAAAAATCCCCAATACCCAAATGAGATTTCTTGTCCTTTTTGATCGCATGAAATCCCCAACTTTGTGGACAAATCCCCAAGTCTGGCAGCCCTGCTTCTAAGAAGGTCAAAAAAGGAAAAGAGAGAAAAAGAGAAAAAGAAAAGAAAAAGAGAATTCCAGAAAGCGGTAAACTATTCACAAAAAACAGCGTAATTTATAAAAAATTTACATTGTGCTTGGAAAATTTGTGTTTTTTTATTTTTTTGGAATTATAAAAAATCTGAAGGGGCCCCTAGACATGCATTGCCTAGGGGCCCCGACATGGCTAATCCGGCCCTGGTGGCAGCCAGCAATTGGACATGTCTTTCCGTTCCTTGAATGTGTAAAGGAATGCCTCCTGGTGATTTAAATCCAGAAGAATTATCTACTGATTCCAGGTACTTGATGTTAATGGCCAATGCAATTTCTAATGGTGTGATTCCTGCGGATTTGTCTCACATAAAACCAGGGCCAATTGTACATTCTCGTTGGCTGACCAAAGCCAATAAATTATTACGGTTGTATGTGACAACTAATAATCCAACTGAAAATTTAAAAATTCTGGCTAACTATATAATAAAAGTATACACGCCAATGTATTTCAATGTTAAGTATTATAGCTCTGCCGCATACGGTAGTACATTACTTTTTAAATTTATTACTTGGACACGATTTTTACCACCGAATTTACTTGCAGTTATAAATACAGTAATTCAAGATAATCCATATTTTGCACACTCAGAAAATATCTTGCTATCTATGTTGTTTGATGATAGAATGGAAAAACGAAACATTGCTGTAAAGAAGATTTTACATTACCGAAGACATATTGTTGACCCAACGAAACTTAGAGTTTATAAAAAATCTCTTATAAACTTTAATTGTACGGAATATACAAATATGATTGATTTAAATGACGATACCATTTTATTCGAACCACCGTTTACGCAAAGTTATTCGTATGAACATTTGGAGGGATATTTAAATTACGAAGTGCCACCGTTCGATGATCCACAAATTCCTTTACACATTCAAGGAATGGAAAGACATGTTCAATTGCTGGCTGCCACTGCTAAACGAGTTGCAGGAAAGAATGTAGAAGGCGCTATGGCGACGACATTAGAGAGCCGTACGAAAACACCGAGACTTGAAAGCAAACAAGACTTTCAGAAAAAATAATGTTTTTTTTAACATTTTGTCTTTTACTACACTCAAATTGAATATTTTTTTTTGATAATAGGTTGATAGATACCCAGCAAAATTTTCGGTTGCAAAGAACCGATTGTGGAACAACTTATACTTCTCTAGAACCTGTTCTAATTCTTGTGCAACACCGATTCTTTTAACAAAGGGATTGTCCCAAAAGCAACAGGTGTTTGTAAGCAAAATTAGAACATATTTTTGTTCCTCGGAATCGGTTCTAGAAGTAAAATTTGGAACAGAAATAAGAATTAAAGAAATATATTGAATTGCATTAATTTTATTCAACAAAGATAAAGACAATCATATACAAATGGAATATTTACATTTTTTAACACACATTTATCCTTTTTTCGCCTCCAAACTTGCATTTTGGGCCTTACAAAAATGGCATACCAGAACATCGATTTTCTGCAAACAAAAATAAAAAACATAATATTATTAGTATTTGACCCAACCCAGACAAAAAAATGTAATTTACTTACCTTTGTGTCAATAATTTTCATTATTATATCTTGCTATTTTAATAGAATTTCGTGTTTTTTCTTGGTTAACAAAAATAAATTGATATTTATTTTTTAATTTTTTTGACACATAATTTTTTTTTAATTCCTGAGAACCAATTTGTTATGAAACTTTCATTGCAGAGAACAAGCTTCGCAATAATTTTCACTTAACTTGTTCTGAATAATTAAAGTGTAATAGTGTATGGTTACCAAAGAACCTGTTCTAGAACAAGTGTTGTCAGAATCGGTTCTGAAAAATTTTCCTGGGTACTTTAATATCTCTTAATTTGAATTTTTGAAGAAAAAAAAATAAAAAGGGAAAAAAAAATCAAAAAGTTGGTTTTATGTGTTATTTTGTTTTAGCAATATCGCATGAATTAATCAACCGAATTCGATAAATTTGGGCTTAAACTCTTCGTTTGAATTGTAAATTGAATTAAATAATGGATTGAGCCCCAAAAATGGCCATGAAAGTAATTTTCATGGACAAAATCATAAAAAAAATGGAAAAATGCTCCAAAATTTGGAAAAAATGCCCGTAACTTTTGAACCGTTGGACCAATGTTGGAGATTTTTTTTTTGTAAATTGATCAAAATGAGCTCACCTTTCCTACTGGCGATTTAACACGATCGATAGTTTTTGAGCTATAGATGTGAACGTGTAGGTAATATTTCATACGAACGTCAATTTGGGAAGAAATCTACCAACAAAAAGTAGGGGACTCGATTTTAACGGTAGAGGTATGGTTCCTTTGGCAAATTTTCATGAAATAACCCATAGAATACGGAAATCATAGGGAAATAGGTGAATTTTTTCACTCCCTACAAATCGACCCGCCCTTTTATTTACTAATTACATCATGATTTGAATAATTTTTATTATTATTATTTTTTTTTTATTTTAAATTTACTTATTTTGTATTTTGAGGATGTTTTTTCTGGCTCGAGGTCATTATTTTCTTTACTAATTAAAACCATGATATTCGCATAGCATAATTTTCAACAAAATTATTTTTTTGTTTAAATTTATTTATGTTGGTCATTTTTGCAAGACTTAATCGACACGTGTTTCGGAATTTGTCAGATTCCATTGTCAAGATTATTTGGCAGAAATAGAAACGATTTACTACAAAGTAGCAAACGAGTCTAACGACTAATGACAAATTGTACTCATGTTTTAGGTTTTTTTGCCAAACTGAAACTCTACTTTTTAAAACGGTTTTCAAGTTAATGGAACCTTTATTTTAGGAGATATAAACTGTGCCAAAAAATCACTATTTTACATCTTTTGTGCCCTTAAAATCACAATTTCTAAATAGTACTTTCTTCAGAATATTTTAATCCGCTGAACGATCCTACTCTCCAAATTTTTAGTTTCTTTCTGGAAATTGAAAACGAACCAAACAACACTTATTTATCCATTTTGACCCAATGTATCCGGAATTTCCTAAAAAGTACTTTTTCTGAAAGTTTTTTTCTGCCAGAGACTCCTATATTTCAAATTTTAAATTTTTTGGACTATTATTTTTGGAAATATAAAAAGTACCAAATAACAATTTTTAACCAGGGACCAAAAATAACCGTTATGATTTCATAAAAATCGACCAAAAAAATTTTAAAAAAATTGTTAATTATTTAACAGCAAATATATGAAGACACATTTTAGTTAAAAATTAACAAAAATTTGCAAAGATTTCTTAAAATTAATTTTTATTTTTTTATTCAAACTTTTCGGTTAATATTAGGATTTTTATTTTCAACCTAAAAATAAAAGTTATTTTTTGATTTTTTTTAAATTTTTTTCGATTTTTATTTTATTCAATCAATTTTGTAGATATATTTTACAAACTAATATGTGCATATGAATTGAACAGCTGATTATTAAATGTGAGAATTTTATTCAAAACTTTTTATCCTTTTCCATAATCTCTACAAGATCTGCAAAGCCCTATTATATCAAAAGACATTCCGGACGTTGGCCATTAAAGGCTGATTTGTGGCAAATTAAAAATACAAACTTTGGTCCACAATTCTGATTAGAATCTTTGGACCAAAATCGCATGTTTCAGGATTCTAAAATATTTTTTTTTTTGTAATCTACATATACAAGATTTCTATTCATATTTTCAAGACATATCATATTAATGGACATTCAAAAACGAAGCATCCGGAAATAATCATTGAGAAAAGTAACGATGGCCTAAATCAGACTTATGGGCAAAATCATAATGCTGATTAAGGGAAAAATATGATTAAAATCGCTGTTTTAGGATCATAAAATATTTTGCCATTGTATACACAAGATTTTAAAAATTTTAGTCCAACAAGAATTTATTACAGAAAGCAACATCTGTGGACCAAATCCCGGTTTCAGAATTATTAAAATATTTTGTCCATAAATTACGCGAAACTTTGAGCAAATTTAACAAAACAAATCATACAAATTTTTATAAAAAAAACCAAATTTCTTTGCGCGCTGTTTGTCTCAAACATTTATGTATTCAAAATTTTATTACACAATCCGCTCTTTAATGGCCATCGTCAATTTTCTTAAGGAATATTTGCGGATGCTTCAAGATGTCTTTTTGTTAAACAAATTTCGCTTCACATACATACATAAATATGAACATATTTTCAATTTTGTTAAAATTTTATTTTATTTATTTGAAAGTCAAATAAATTTGTTTGTTTTATTTTTGTTATTTATTTTGATTTTTATATTTGGTTATAAAATAACCGTTATTATATTTCAAATAATAAAAATCAAAATATTGATTGAATATTTTAAATTTTAAAATAAAAATCGTTAGCAAACTGTTTGATTTTTGTTGAAATATAAAAATTTTAAAGTATTTAAAAGTTAGTAATTTTTTTAAATATAAATAATAACCGTTATGTCCCTGTTTTTAACCCATCAGAATAAAATCCTCAAAATGATTTGTTCGCAAACTTTGAAATTTTCTTAACGAACAGAATCCGAAAATGTTCACTATTAAAAATGTTTCAGAATCTTCGAATTTTCCAATGTAAAAAATTTCTTAATATCTTAGACTTTTTAACCCCAAACAAAATTGATGTTATTTTTAAAAGCAACAATATATTCAACAGTTTTTTTCGTTTCTTAAAAAACTGTCATTCTATCTGACTTTCATACCCCTTTTCCACCTTTATAAGGACTATCAAAAATTTCAATTAAAATGTGGTTAAACAAAAATGTTGATATAAAAAAAACAAAAATCCCTTTTAATGCTGTCGTTCAATCTGAATTTAATTTGTATCCTTCCACTTTATAACCTCCATCTTAACTAAAGCTCTTATCCACAGAAGCTATCCCAATATTTATGATTTTATTTAATTTCCAAATTGGTTAATAATGATAATGTACATTGTATGACCACAAAAACCAAACCAGCCAGCAAAAGGATCCAACCAACTTCAGCATCCTTTTGCAAATTGCAATCACGTTGTATTCCTATACATACGTCAACGTAGCTTGAAGACAGCCCAAAAGAGTTGATAAGACATGCCAACCCATACAATTATCCTTCATTTACACTATATGTGTGTTCTGTACATTTAAAAAATAACTATGTATTCATAGCACATGTATGACTGTAGAATGTTGGGCAGGATAAGATGTATAATTATGTATATAAAACAAAGAATGATATAAAAAGTTGTTAACTTTAAGGTTTTAAACTAGAATAAAATTTAAATAAATGCAGTAATAATGTTAAATTTTTTTATAAATTATAGCGAGGGGAAATTTTTTTTTCAAATCTTTTTCAACCCGAGTAAAAAAGATTTCTATATAATTACATATATGGCATTCCATGTCAAATCGGACACTTTGAAAATTTTTTTTTACATTTTCCCAATTTTTTACAGTTTTTAGTACCCTTTGAAAACTCTTTCGTGGTAAGTTTTCAGATTTTTTTGATGACCCGTTCAAAAGATATCGAATTTTTAAAAATTGGTAGTTTGTTCCTTTACTCAAACTTCTTTTACTCATAACTTCTTTAATAATGGTCCAAATTTCAAAAAAAAAAATTTTTAAAATTTTTGTTTTTTACTTACTTTTTAAAAAAAAATCCCCAAAAAACCCTTAAAAGCGCTCTAGTATGCGATTTTTAAGTTTTAAAATTTAAATCCCATTTTTGAAAATGTTTGTACTCTTCGATTTTTTTGAAATTTTTTTTTGTGTAAAACTTCTATCGATTCCACAAATTTTTTGACGAGGAGGATCGTTGGATAACAATTATTACTATTTTTTAAAATTTTTTGAAAAAATTTTATTGTAATTTTCCAATCTTAAAATCATTTCTACTGTTCCAATGGTGCGTCATAGAGGGGTCATTTATAAGACCGATCCCCATTAAATTTTACGTCTTAACATTTCTTTAGAACAAACTAATATCCTATCTCCAATTTCTAAGGGGGCTCCCACACAAAACGACATTTTTTAAAATTTGCTTCAACCGCTCTAACTGATTAGCGCAGTGCCCTTAGAGCAACAAAATGTATGACCAACCCACAATATTTTTTTAATCCAAACATTTTCTCTAAACACACCTACCCTTTATTTTTTCCCCATACAATTTTTTTTATTTTTTTTTTTTAATTTGATTTATTTTACCAGCTTCTACCGGTCCAATGGTGCGTCCGAGAGGGGTCATTGGTGAGACCGATCCCCATTTATTTTTACCCTACAACATTTTTTTACAACATACCTACGCCCTATCTCCACTCCCTAAGTAGGCTTCCATTCAAAATAAAATTTTTATAAAATTTGCTCGAACTGTTGTTTGTATGGGAGCCTACTTAGGGCGTGGAGATAGGGCCTAGGTATGTTTAAACAAAATGTTGTAGGGTTAAAATAAATGGGGGTCGGTCTCACTAATGACCCCTCTCGGACGCACCATTGGACCGGTAGAAGCTGATTAAATAAAACAAATTTACAAAAAATAAAAAAAATTGTATGGACCGTCTTAACAATTAGAGATAAAGGGCAGGTGTGTTCAGAGAAAATGTTTGGACCAAAAAAATATTGTGGGTCGGTCATACATTTTGTTGCTCTAAGGGCACTATTAGGGCAGTTAGAGCGGTTGGAGCAAATTTTAAAACATGTCATTTTGTGTGGGAGCCCCCTTAGAAATTGGAGATAGTGTATTAGTTTGTTCCAAAGAAATGCTAAGACGTATAAATTAATGGGGGTCGGTCTTATAAATGACCCCTCTATGACGCACCATTGGAGCAGTAGAAATGATTTTAAGATTGACAAATTACAATAAAATTTTTTCAAAAAATTTTAAAAAATAATAATAATCGTTATACCACGATCCTCCTGGGCAAAAAATTTGTAGAATCGATAGAAGTTTTACACAAAAAAATTTCAAAAAAATCGAAGAGTACAAACATTTTCAAAAATGAGATTTAAATTTTAAAACTTAAAAATCGCATACTAGAGCGCTTTTAAGAATTTTTTGGGATTTTTTTTTAAAAAAACAAAAATTTAAAAAAAAGAATTTAAATTCGGACCATTATTGAAGAAGTTATAAGTAAAAGAAGTTTGAGTAAAGGAACAAACTACCAATTTTTAAAAATTCAATATCTTTTAAACGAGTCATCAAAAAAATCTGAAAATTTACCACGAAGAAGTTTTCGAAGGGTACTAAAAACTGTAAGCAAATTGGGAAAATCTAAAAAAAATTTTTCAAAGTGTCCGATTTGACATGGAATGCCCCATATATATAATTTGAGAAAAATTATATAAAATTATATATAATTATATAAAATTAAATATAATTTTATAATATTATATAAAATTATACACTGGTTTTAATTTTTAGAAAATTGTATAAAATTATATATAATTTGATAAAATTATATATAATTTCATCCTGGATTTGTTTGATATAATTTAATAAAATTTGCTCAAATTTTATAAAAAATATATCAAATTATGTAAAATTTGATCAAATTTTATAAAACTAAATGAAATTAGATATAATTTGATATTATATATAATTCGATATAATTATATATAATTTTATATAAATTGTTTACCCGGGAAATTTTAGTTTTTCTGGATTGTGCCCATATACGAACTTGACCACTGATCAATGATTCACTGGTCAATGACCAGTCTATGACAATTGGATTTATTCGTGTCAAAATTTGGCGGAGTAGCTCTTTTGTTTCGGACTGCATCATAGTTGCAACAGACAGACGGACGGACAGACGTCAAAAATATTAAACTTTATTGCTTCCTCGACCATTATTTTAATGCGTTACACACGGAATGACAAAGTGAATACCTATACCTCGTACTGTGGTTGGAGGGTTATAAAAAAACCTTTAAAGAATCTTTTTTTGAATCTTCAAAAATTCAACTGAATTTGAGAATTTTTTTTTACTGCCCTCATTTATTTTCCCAGCACTGCACTGTATTGCCATAAACATTCAAAGTGATATCCCATTATTCTCTTATACATAACAAAATTTTAACTGAAAATGCAGTTTATTGCCAAAGTACCTTCCTTCATTACAGACAAAAACTAAAGGTGCAACGTTTGTTTATATTTCGTATTTCGTCATTAGGGTGGCAATTACTGAATTACTGATTGAATTATTTATCAATTCTCAAAAAAAAAAATCACAAATGCTGGAAAACAAAACTTTTGATTCTAAGGCGGTAAAATTGATAGAAATTGTTTCTTGGTACTTTTATATTTCTTCAAAGTCTTTGGATCCTCCGGAAGAAAAACATTTTGAAAAAGTACTTTTGGGAAATTCCGGCTCTAACAAAAAGTGTTAAAAAATTGCATTTTGGTACTTTCTTTCAATTTTAAATAGGACATAACGGAAAAAAAGTGCATTTTGGTAAAATTTTTTATCAACTCAAATAATGTTTTTAGAAACTTTATTTTTAAAATGTATATTTCTTCTATGGAATAAACATTACGAAAAATTATTTTTTTGTAAATTCCAATTCTAAGGGGACATAAATAGTAATAAAGTGTATTTTGGAACTTTTTGTATCACTTGAAATAATGGTTCCAGAAAGTTGAAATTTGAAATCAAGAGTCCTCCAATGAAGTAAAAATGCCTGCGAATTTTGTACTCTTGCCCAAAACATTAAATCATGATAATGTTTTGCGGAAGATTTGTGTGTACTTTTTTAGAAAAAATAATGTTATATTACTTTGCTATTCCATGCAAAACGAATTGAAACATCAGTCGAGGACCCCATTAAAAAACCAAAAGAGCTGTACATTTCGTAAGTGAGTGCAAAAATAAGTGCAAAAAAGTGTTTTTACATTTTGGAAAGAATATAAGATTCGGCACGAAAGAATATAACACTCTCACTTGATTTATGTACATTTGATAAACAAATAGAATATAAAGCTCACTCTCACTTGTTTTTTATGTGAAAAGCTTAGACTTGGTGAAAAAGTAGTTTTGGTAAAAAAAAATATTTTTTTTTCACGAAAAACAAAATTATGTTAAAAAAAATTTAATGAACCCAACATTATTGGTGAAAAAAATTTTGATGAAAAAACTTTTTGATGAAAAGAAAAATTTTTTGATGTAAAAAAAAATTGATGAAAAAATATTAAAAAAAAATATAATAAAAAATTAATGAAAAAAAAATTGATGAAAAAAAAAATTTGATGAAAAAAAATTTGATGAAAATAAAATTGATAAAAAAAAAAATTTGATAAAAAAATTTTTTTTGATAAAAAATTGATAAAAAAAGGTTTGATGAAAATAAAAATCTTATGAAAAAAAAAAATTTGATGAAAAAAAAGTTTGATGCAAAAAAAAAATTGATGACAAAAAAAAGAAATTTGATGGAAAAAAAAAAATTATGAAAAAAAAATTAAAAAAAAAATATGAAAAAAAAAAATTTATGAAAAAAAGTTTGATGAAAAAAAAAAATTGATGCAAAAAATATTTGATGAAAAAAAAATTTAATGGAAAAAAATTTGATAAATTTTTTTTTTTTTTGTTGAAATGTAATTACGTTACTTTTTATTCACCAGCTGGTGAAAAACGGTTTTATTCACCACGAGGTGAATCATTATCCAAGTTACAAACCCAAGTTATTAAAATTTTGTGTTTTAAGAAAATGAAAATAGTAATTCTTGTTTTCTTTTTCGTTAATTGGTAGCTTATATAGTCAAACTGAGGTGGCGTCCTTTTTTTAAATTAGACACCAGCCTAAAAACATTATCATGTTATAATTCTGAAAAGAGTACTTTTGTCCTATGGATCTATCGGCAGAAAAACCTTTCATAAATTAGGAATTTTTAATTCTAAGGGGGTAAAAGTGATCCTCAAAGAGGATAAAATTGGTACTTATTCAATATTTATAATAATTATCCCATACAACGAAAAAATACATTGGATTTTATAGGCGTCAAAGAAAAAATTGGTACTTTTTCAAACTACTGAACTAATGTCCATCTGTGTCTTAAAATGTATGTCCAAGATCACCTAGCAGAATAAACATCGAGAAGAAAAACATATTTAGAAATTCATTTTAGTTTAAATAGAAGAAGAGGGGAACAAATTAATAGAAAAGGAAACGAAATGGAATAGAACGGGGAACGAAATGGAGTGAAACGGGGAATGAAATGGTTTCAATAATTACGATGTAAGGGCTCGAACATTATTTACAGAAATGAACATGATACCAAGCTAAACGGTGCTGTTTTAATTTTATTGTTTAAACTAAATTGTTTTTATGAAAGACTTTAACGATAAAATTTAAATAAAATAAAAATTCTGTAGGGGAGAATTTTAGAAATGGAGACTCTAATCCTGATCCTTCTTTAATCCGGTATTTAATATTACCGGGGCCGAAGATCCGGGCGGGCCTGCTAGTATATCAATACAATGCGTAGGAAAAAACATTAAATTGCATATTTTTGGTTTCCCTGCTTATGATGAACATAACAAAAAAGTAAAAAATGTTTGCCACCCTAAAAAAAATACTTTTATATTTTTTTTTAACACATTGGACTCTTCTTTGGTATATGAAACCAGCCATTTTATCTTATGTGAAGAGAAAAAAAACTCAAGTGCACATATCCCTCAATTCACGCAGTTATTAAAAAAATTCACATTATCCATGACTTTTTATAAAAGCAAATAAATTGTATTGTTATATTTCCAGTAAAACTTCTTTTAAAATTTCTGTGATATCTCTGGAACAACATTCGTCCCCGTAAATCGTCGCATAGATGTTCCTCTTTACCAACTATGTAAGTAGTCTACTTACAGTTATTGCTGCAACATAAAGATATAAATTATTTTTACTTTTAATATTTTTTTTTTTTTGTGTGTGTGTTACCGTGAACATAAAGAAGCTGATGTATGCAGAAACATATTCAGCCAAAACATCACTTTAACGACAAAAAAACAAAAAAAGAAACGTGCAAAAAAGAAA
Source organism: Pegoplata infirma (assembly GCA_963921195.1). Classification (NCBI taxonomy): domain Eukaryota; kingdom Metazoa; phylum Arthropoda; class Insecta; order Diptera; family Anthomyiidae; genus Pegoplata; species Pegoplata infirma. The sequence continues at coordinate 195,028,155 of OY992539.1, forward strand.
ATACTCGGAAAACGTAGAAGAGCGTTAAACTGTGAAATTCAACATTTATGAATGAAGAAAAAAAAAAATTAAGGAAAAAAAAGTGTCGGATAAACTTTGTGATAGTGTATGTTTGTAAAAAATAAAGTATATTTGCTCATTTTGGTGCATTTCAGAAATTGAAGTAACGGATAAGAAAATATATGAGACAGTCCTAAAGTTTTTTTTTTTCGTTAGAACTTGAAATTAACAAAATTTCCGGAATGTTTTATATAATGTTATATTCAACACACAAATTTTTAAATTTTCTTAGCAAAAAGTGGTTAAAAAATTAGTTTTTTGGTACATTTGACCTAAAATGTACTAGAAACTTTAAATAGTTCTCTAGAAACTTAAAATTTAAAATGAATGGTTCTTCAGCAATAAAAAAGTTCTGAAAAAAATACCTTTTAGTAAGTTTTAGTTTTTAAGGTAGATTGTAAGATTTATTCACTTATTGTTAGGACAAGAATACATACAAAAAAAAATTTCCAATGAACAACTTTCATAGTATTTATGAATAAATTCATAAAATTTATTAACTTTTTCAAAATGAATAATTCATAATATGTGAAATTTATGCACTATTTAACATTTTCTCATAAATACTAAAAAAAAGTTAAAAAATTTAATGAAAACGTTCATTATTTGTATGTATTTGTTCATAAATACTATGAATTGCGTTCATTGGCAAATATTTTCTTTTCTGTTTATGCAGATTTAATAATATGAAAAAAAAAAATTAAAAAAATTGAATTCTAAGAAGTTAAGAAATTATTCTTCGATACCTTTTAGATCTCCCGAAATGATGGTCCGAAAAACATATTATTTGAAATGTATGATCCTTTCTCGGAACAAACCCATTTAAAAAAATCCCTGCGTATTTTGTACTCTTGCCCAAAACATTAAATCATAATAATGTTTTGCGGAAGATTTGGGTGTACTTGCCAAAGCAAAGTTTTTTTAGAAAAAATAATGTTATATTACTTTGCTATTCCATGCAAAACGAATTGAAATATCAGTCGAGGACCCTATTTAAAAACCAAAAGAGCTGAACATTTCGTAAGTGAGTACAAAAATAAGTGCAAAAAAGTGTTTTTACATTTTGGAGAGTATAAAAGATTCGGCACCAAAGAATAAAACACTCTCACTTGTTTTATGTACATTTGATAAACAAATGGAAAATTTTTATGTGAAAAGCTTAGACTTGGTGAAAAAGTAGTTTTGGTAAAAAAAAAAAGATTTTTTTTTTCACGAAAAACAAAATTATGTAATAAAAAATTTATTGAACCCAAAATTTTTGGATAAAAAAAAATTGTGATGAAAAAAAGTTTTTTGTGAATTTTTTTGATGAAAAGAAAATTTTTTTTTAAGTAAAAAAAATTGATGAAAAACAAGTAGAAAAGTTAAATTCGGCTTGGCCGAATCTATGAATACCCTCCACAATGCCTTTTTTAAGTGATAGAAAATTTTCTAACATGAAAAAAATAACATTTTTGGTTAGAAATATTTTATTTTGTGTAAAAAAACTTTTTTTTTTGTAATTTTTGAACAAAAAAAAAAAATAATTTACTAATTTTTTTTGAGTGTAACATTTTTTTTGAGTGTAACATTTTTTTTAGTATATTTTTTTTTTTTTTTATTTTAGTGTAAAAATATTTTTGAGTGACAAAAATACTTTGTAAAATGTTTTTGTGACTTACTATTTTTTTTTAAACATGTTTAACGGGTTTTCAGCACGTGAATTTATGGTGAAACTAATCTGAAATTCACGGTTTTGCTAATAACTTTTGAACGACTAGACCGATTTGGCTGAAATTTAAAACGAATCGGACCAGAGGAACGGCAAATATATACGCCACACTTCAGCACCCTCAGAAATTCACTCATTTGCTTATAATTTTTGAACCAATGGACCGATTTCGCTGGATTGCAATACCAACCTGACCAGGTAAATGCCCAACATATATGCCAAACTTCAGGAGCCTCCGTGAAGTCTTTCAAAAGTTAGCGAGTTTTCAACAGACAGACAGACGGACAGACGGACGGACGGACATCGCTAGATCGTCTTAAAATCGATCGAGGATCATGAATATATATACTTTATGGGGTCCTAGACCAATATTTTGAGGTGTTACAAACGGAATGACAAACTTATATATACCCTCTATCACTGGAGTGGAGGGTATAAAAATATGAAAAAAAACTATTTTTTTTGGTGAGAAAAAAATTGATAATAAAAAATTTAATGAAAAAAATTTGATGAAAAAAATATGATAAAAAAAAATTTATGAAAAAAAATTTTTATGAAAAAAAAATTTGATGAAAAACAAAAATAAATGAAACAAGTAAGAGTGTTAAATTCGGCTGCGCCTATACCCTCCAACACGTTTAAAATTAAAAAAAAAAAATCGCAGGGGCGTCATTTTTTTTGGTGGGGGAGAGGGGGGTCAGCGGAGTTAGTGGGGACACCTGTACCCCCGCTACATATGTTTACAAATTATTTGTTTATGATATTTACGCTTAAATAATAAATTTTTATGGTTATTTTTAATTAATTTCTATAACCACGCCCCAAAGCGGGGCGGCCTGAAAAAATTCGAATTTTCTAACCCCCTTGGTCCAAGCGCAGGTCTATGAACATAATATGCCATATAAATAGCTCCATTCGATTACTTTTTTTGTAGTAAAAGTAGTAAAAGGGAAGCATTTTTAAATTTTACTCATTGAGAAGAAAAACAAAAAAAGTAAAAAAACGAAAAGTAGTAAAAAAATAGTAAAAATATATTTATGTATCATTATTTTTTTTTTTTTAATTTTGTTATAAAAATATTAAATTTGAATAATCCTCAAAATTTGCTCCAAATATGTTCTGCTTAATTGGGGATTATATTCTATAGCAATCCTAAATTTTATATCGGAAACCTCTTTATACATATATAAATCCTTAAGAATCCGATTTGTTTTAAAGAATTTTACCTTTTTAAAGTATTTTAGAATCTAAAGAGTTTTTCCAAAAAATTAACGCTTGTTTGTTTGGAATATAAAAACCGTCAGAATTTTTGACCAAGGGCATATCCAGGTTTTTTTTGGAATCTTTTATTTCCGCCGTCTTTCCCTGAACTAAAAATATTCTGAGACATTTATTTCAAATAGAAAAAGTCTTAAATTCTGTTACATTTTTCAAATAGAAAAAGGTCTCGGATTCTGAAACATTTTTCTGAGACATTTTTCTCAGTTTCTGAAACATTTTGCCTACAGCAAAAGTCTCAGATTCCAAACTATTTTGCCTACAGCAGAAGTCTCAGATTTTGAGACATTTTTCCAATAGAAAAAGTCTCAGATTCTTAGACATTTTTCCTATAGAAAAAGTTTCAGATTCTGAGACATTTTTCCTATAGAAAAAGTCTCAGATTCTGAGACATTTTTCCTATAGAAAAGGTCTCAGACTCTGAGACATTTTTCCTATAGAAAGGGTCTCAGACTCTGAGACATTTTTCTTATAGAAAAAGTCTCAGATTCTGAGACATTTTTCCCATAGATAAAGTCTCAGATTCTGAGACATTTTTCTGAAACATTTTTCTGAGACATTTTTCTCAGATTCTGAAACATTTTGCCTACAGCAAAAGTCTCAGATTTTGAGACATTTTTCCAATAGAAAAAGTCTCAGATTCTTAGACATTTTTCCTATAGAAAAAGTTTCAGATTCAGAGACATTTTTCCTATAGGAAAAGTCTCAGATTCTGAGACATTTTTCATATAGAATCTCTCTGATTCTGAGACATTTTTCCTATAGAAAAAGTCTCAGATTCTGAGACAATTTTCCTATAGAAAAAGTCTTTTTCCTATAGAAAAACTCTCATATTCTGAGACATTTTTCCTATAGAAAAGTCTTAGATTCTAAGACATTTTTCCCATAGAAAAAGTCTCAAAATCTGAGACATTTTCCTTATAGAAAAAGTCTCAGATTCTGAGACATTTTTCCTATAGAAAAAGCATTTGCTACTGATCAGAACCTAAACAACATTTCCTTTTTGCAAATACTATCAGAATCCTAAGATTTTTCTAATTTTTTTTCATCTTTGATAAGTAAAAACAAACTTAAGACTGTTTTCTGAAGAAAACCTAAACTGAGGTAGTTTCTGGAAAGAAAAACCCTCAAAATGTATAACTTGGATATTTTTTATAGAAACATTCCACAGCATCTTTGAAATCTTGAGGATTTGTTAAAGACGGAAGCTCTTTAAGAAAAAAGACCACAGCCGACGGACAGATAAAAAGTGACTCTGGTTCTAAAAAAATTATCCATATTCCTACGAAATTCCACGTTCAGTCGTTGTTTCTTTTATTTTTTATCTGATTTTCCTTGTTTTTTATGGTGTTTTTTCATCTTTAATAACAAATTTACAGACAAAAATTTATTTTATGTACAAACAATTTTTATTTTTTTAAATAAATAAAAAATAAAATTTTGTCAATAATTTTTTTTTTGACATAATTTTATTTTTACTCATTGAAATTTTGCCGGTAAATTGTAGTAAAATTTTAGTAAAAGAGAAATACGTTTTCTCTTAAATTGATTACTACATCAAAGAGTATCAATACTAAAGAGATCTGAACTCGCTCTTCTTCTGTTAAAGCCGCTCTTAAATTCCCTTTGCTAAGTCCGCCATCGAACTGGACGTTTGATCAAACCAAAAAAAATCCCTTAAGTTCGATATAAACAAAAAAAAAGTGTTGCAGTTTGGCGATTTTCAGACTAAAGCTAGCGTTTTTTTTTTCATCTAGCTGTAAAAAAAGTTTTTTTTGTGGATTATCGGGAAATCCAATGACTTTTTATTTGCTGACAATTTGTTTTAAACACTTTTAAAGGTATTTCCTAAATAATATTAATATAAAAATTATAAATTGATACATTTTTTTTAAATTTATTAAGCGCTTTTTCGATATAAAAAGTTAGCATTATTTGTAAAACCAACAATGTTAACTTAACATTATCGTATTTTCCTCGTCTAACAGTTTTCGTACCTTCTGTTAAAAAGTTCCAAAATATTAAGAGCGGGAGACAAAGAGCTTGGTTGTATTATATTTTTTTTGAAACTTTGAAAATAGCTCCATTCGTTTACCTACTACAATTTACTATTTTTTACTCAATTTACTACTTTTGCTCAAAAACCGTTCGAGTACACACAAAAATAGTAAATGTAGTAATCAATTAAAGAGAAAATTAATTTCTCTTTTACTTAAATTTTACTACAATCAAATAGTATCAATACTAAAGAGATATGAACTCGCTCTTCTTCTGTTAAAGCCGCTCTTAAATTCCCTTTGCTAAGTCCGCCATCGAACTGGACGTTTGATCAAACCAAAAAAAATCCCTTAAGTTCGATATAAACAAAAAAAAAGTGTTGCAGTTTGGCGATTTTCAGACTAAAGCTAGCGTTTTTTTTTCATCTAGCTGTAAAAAAAGTTTTTTTTTGTGGATTATCGGGAAATCCAATGACTTTTTATTTGCTGACAATTTGTTTTAAACACTTTTAAAGTAGGGTTATATAGTCGCAACAAAAAGTCGACTTTTCGACTTTTTTCAATTTCTAAAAAGTCGATTTTTCGACTTTTTTCAAAATTTAAAAAGTCGACTTTTCGACCTTTCGACTTTTTAAAAAGTCGACTTTTTTCGACTTTTCGACTTTTTTCGACTTTCGACTTTTTTCGACTTTTCGACTTTTTAACTTTTTTCGACCTTTTCCAACTTTGAAAAAGTAGATTTTTTTGTAAATAAAAGTTTAGTTTTGACTTGTTCTACACTCATAGAAATATCTTAGTAGAAAAATTAGTAAACCCATTGTAGATCAAGTTTTACAGAATATTGCCGTATTCAACAAAAATTAATGTTGATATCGTTGAATAATCAGTAAAGTTGAATCAACTCTTTACATCGCTTATACAGAATTCAATAGATAAAACCAAAAAAGAAAAAACAACCCTGTTCGTTCATTTTTGTATTATCAAGTTGGTAGCAATGCATTGCAATGTGAAGTTTGTTTGTCTCTTATAAAATTATTTTATGTGTTTGTTTCTTATAAAAATATTTAATATTATAAAAATAAATTAAAATAGGATCTGATGATCAGATTCTGATCTGTAAATATTTGGTAAGTAATAAAATACATTGGTTACTTTATGTATTCATACTATATTATATTTTTGTTTGTTTTTTTTAAGGCTTTTGATTTGGTGTCATTAGAAAACTGGAGAATGGCATACGAGTGCAAAACATAAATAAAAGAAGTGTTGAAATATTGCAGCTTAAGAAGCCGGTGATAATTCTAAAAAATATTGTGATTTTTACTTAATAAAAGAATATTAACAAATAACAACAAGCTTTTTTTTATTAATAATATTTCTTATATCAACAAAAATATGAGTTGAGTTTACAAAAAATACAAGTTGATTTACAAATAAACGAGTTGATAAACTTTTACAAAAACTGACAACAATTTTTATTGAAATCAACATAAATATTTGTAGGGTCAAAATCAACAACGATTTCTGTTGAATTTACAATGATTTTCTTTGGGAATACAATGATTTTTGGTTGAGTGTAAGCATTTAGGTGCTATTTTTTTTGGTTGTATTTTATTTATCAAAAAAAGTCGAAGAAATCGAAAATGTTGAAAAGGTTGATAAAATCGAAAGCAAAAGAGTCGACTTTCGATTTATAGAAACCTATCACTGAGATGTTAATAATAATCAAAAATATTGGTAAATATTGCACTTAACACTTTCTAACTCATGAATTTGGCATTGACATTTTTGCTTCACATACAAAATACATGGAAATACCAATAGCTTCAGTTGTTATTAAACTCGGCTCTCATTTGAATTTTTTTTTCAGAAGAAAGAAATTATTTTCATCTGACAAAAGTAAAAAAAAATCAAAAAAAAAATTCGAAAAAAGTCGAAAAAAAGTCAAAAAAAGTCGAAAAAGTCGAAAGCAAAAGTCGACTTTTCGACTTTTTAAGAACAAAAAAGTCGATTTCGACTTTTCGACTTTTTCATACAAAAAGTCGATTAATCGACTTTTCGACTTTTCGACTTTTCGACTATAGAACCCTATTTTAAAGGTATTTCCTAAATAATATTAACATAAAAATTATAAATTGATACATTTTTTTTTTTAAATTTATTAAGCGCTTTTTCGATATAAAAAGTTAGCATTATTTGTAAAACCAACAATGTTAACTTAACATTATCGTATTTTCCTCGTCTAACAGTTTTCGTACCTTCTGTTAAAAAGTTCCAAAATATTAAGAGCGGGAGACAAAGAGCTTGACTACATTCATTATTTTTATGTGTACTCGAACGGTTTTTGAGCAAGAGTAGTAAAACGAGTACAAAATAGTAAATTGTAGTAGGTAATCGAATGGAGCTAATGTTACATTTGTTGAGCAAAAATTAAAAAAAAACTCGTAAAAATATCGTATTTTTCAGCGGTCGTTTTAGTTCTTCAAGGGGGAACTTTTTTCCCCCTGGTCCGATTTGGCCCATCTTCGAACTTAACCTTACCAGTAACATAAGAGATATTCTTGCCCAATTTCAAGGGTCTAGCTCTTTTGGTTTGGACTGCATCGTTATTTCTACAGACGGACGGACGGACATCGCTAGAATGTCTTAGATTCTATCATGGATCAATATTATATATACTTTGTGGGGTCCCCGACCGATATTTCGATATGTTACACACGGAATGACAAAGTGAGTTTACCCCCATACTGTGGTTGGAGGGTATAAAAAAAAATTGATGAAAAAACCAAAAAATTGATGAAAAAAAAATTTTGAGGAAAAAAAATTTTGATGAAAAAAAAAATTTGATGATAAAAAAAGTTTAACCCATTTGATCCTCTGTTCGATTTTTCGAACAGTAGAGAACACCTTTTTCAAAAAAATATTTATGTGGTTATGAATGTTAAGTCTCATCTTTCTGCAATTAAAAAAAAAAAATACACCCGCTTGACCACCGCAATTTATATGTCCAATAAATACAATGCAAATCAGCACAGAAATTGTTTCAAGCAAAAACGAAAATTTAGCATTTTTCGATTTTCGGCTTTTAATTTTTTTGACTAATTTAAAATTTTTTTTAATTTATTATCAAATTCCAATAATTTGAATTATTTTGAAACTATTTACTTTGAAAATAATGAAATAAATTAATAAAATAGCAAATAAACCCAAGTATTAAAATTGCATAAAAAGTTGGAATGCATGCTTTTTTGGGAAAACGGCACATTGAAAATTTTTTTTTGAAAGGATTTTTCAGATCAGCGGGTGCTAATTACCTTAAAAAAGTACCTTTTTCCAAAAAATAAAATTGAATCTTGGTTCAAAATGGGTTAATAAAAAAATAAAAAATTATGAAAAAAAAAAAATTTTGATGAAAAAAAAAGTTGTTTTTTTGTTGAAAAATAATTATGTTACTTTTTATTCAACATCTGGTGAAAAACGGCTTTATTCACCATCTGGTGAAAAACGGTTTTATTCACCACGAGGTGAATTATTATCCAAGTTACAAACCCAAGTTATTAAAATTTTTGATTTTAAGAAAATGAAAATAGTAATTCTTGTTTTCTTTTTCGTTAATTGTTAGCTTATATAGTCAAACTGAGGTGGCGTCCTGCAACTTTTTTAAAATTAGACACCAGCCTAAAAACATTATCATGTTTAAAAGTGCCAAATTCGAGCACAGTGTTATTTTCCGCCTTTTGAAATTTAAATAATCAACTTAATTTTTTTTATTTTAATTTTTTTTTTTTTTCAAAATTTCCATAAAATCCCCCATATTGTATATTTATTTGACCTACTTAATGTAAATTCTAATTAAAATGCTACAAACATGAGCGACGTGCATTTTTGTGTGTGTGTGTGTGTGTGTTTTTTCAGCTGCTTGTCATGTAATTTTTGATGACATATGACTTCCCTTTTATGCAGCAAATCTTCAAAAAGGAAAATTTTGTAGAAGCGAATGGGGAAAAAGATGTATAATAATGAGTCAATGAACTTTGAACTTACTTTTTTCTGCAGGCGAATGTAGATATATTAATTTTTTGATAATATCGTGAATGCAGCATAGTTGAAAATAGTTAACAATGCTAGAAAATAGGAATCGTGTCGTCTGTTTACAACTTGAAAATTAGACGTACGAAAGGAAATGTCAACATGATGGTCGTTAAGGAAAAAATACTAATATAATAATATATAATATAACACCGTCCGACCAATTTCAAATGTTGGCCGTACACATGATAAATTCACGTTTTCGCGAAAAATGCAAAAAAAAAATTTTTGCATTATAGAAAAAGTTCAATAAAAATTAAAAAAATATATATTATTAAATTGTATTTCACAAAAAAGGGTGAACAAATGGGAGAACCGCAATCAAATTTTACTACAGACATTAAAAAACATTATTTATCTCGTAAGTAGATTTAATATATTTTTCGACTTATTTCACACTACTTTCGAGAAATACAGCTATTTTTAATGGCGTTTTTCGCGAAAACGCGAATTGATCTAGAAAAACTGGAAGAAACGTGTATTTTATTTTCGGTCATATTTTCAGAATTCATAGGTCTGGTGTACAAAAGTGAGTCGGACGGTGTAATAATAGTTTCCAAAAAACATAACCATTTTCAAGATGTTCCTTAAATTTTTATTATTTGTTTCTTAAATGAACTTTAGAGTTCTCAAGTGTTTTTATGTTTCGAAAGAAAGTTTAAAAAAAGTCTAAATTTTAATGCAGGTATTTGAGCAATTCATTACTTTCTTAAAGTGTTTTTTTGTTTTTTTTTTTTTGCCATTACAAAATGAAACACAAGAATGAAACTATTTTTCTTCATTTTAAGTCATCAACATCAGGATGTTGATGATATTTATCACTAGTTGATGAATGTTGTTATCAGCACAACCAATAGATGGGCTACACCGTTTAGAATTTCATTATAAAAAAATCCTCTAGGGCAAATATATGTATAAATTTTATCCACTTTGCTCAAAATATTTTCAATTTCACACTTATCATAAAAAATGTAAGAGTGTCATATTTGGCTATGTAAAATTTTTTATACCAAAAAACAAAATGTAATAAAATTAAAAAACAAGTAGAAAAGTTAAACTCGATGTGGCCGAATCTATGGATACACTCAACAATATCATTTTTAAAGGGACAGTAAATTTTTTAACTTGAAAAAAAAATTAACAGTTTTGATTAGAAATATTTTATTTTGAGTAAAAACTTTGTTTTGTCATTTGTGTAAAAAAAAATTTTTTTTGAGTGTAAAAGTTTTTTTGAGTGTAAATTTTTTTCAGTGTAAAAATATTTCTGAGCGACAAAAATACTTTGTTCAGTAATTTTGTGGCTTACCAATGTTTTAAAAGCTGGTTTTTTTAAAGCTCGATTTTTTCAACACGTCATGGCTCGTCCGAAGCAACTTTTACCTCAAGTTGCGAACACTGTAAATGGGTCTCTTGATTATGAATCTGGGGTGCCCCACTACTCTCAAAAAAAAGAATTTACTTAAACTTTGGAAAAATTTTCTTCAAAATGGTTTATAAATTTTCCCACAATTTAGTTAAATTTAACTGAAAGTTGGGAAATTTTCTTAACTGCTGGGAAACAATTTTAGTTCATGTACTGTTAAATAGGCAATAATTTTCCTTAAATGGAAAATTCAATAATACATAGAAAAAATTCTTACCGCCAAAGAAATTTTCCCTAAATAATTGAAAAAAAAATATTTATTTTAAAGACATATTGCTCAAAACAAAATTAAGTTCAAAAAATTCAGTTTTAGGCAGAGACCATAACAGTTATGAGATTTATTGAAAAAAAAAATCAAATTTAACTATTCAAAAATATTTTTTCAAATAAAAATTAAAAATAACAGTTTGAAATGATTTATATAAATATCTGTTCAAATTAACAGAAATAAAAAACTTTTAGTTTTTATAATTGTTATTAAAAACTCTTTGAGCCTTAAAAAACTCGAGTTATTAAAATAAAACAACAATAAACGCATGCAGAAGAATCCAATTGATATCTAATAGTTCAATCATTGATTTAAAGATATAAACTTTGATTGATTTTTTTAAAAATAACTGTTATAACAGTTATTTACTCAAATAAATATAAAAGAAAAGTTATTTTAGATTGTTTGAACAAAAAGTTTTTAATAACTGTTATTTTTTACTGTTATTGAAAAAAATCAAAAAAATAAATGTTATTGCAAATTTTAACACGGGACATCTTTAGGAGTCTTTTCATATATAAAATACAAAGTTTGGACAACGTTCGTTTCATGATTTTTTTAAAACAAAAAGACACATATAACTGTTATATTTGGTCTCTGCTTTTAGGACATAATTTCCTATCAATTAGTTAATCATATTTATCTTCTTTATTTTGAGGAAGTTTTTTCCACAAGTTTAGTAAATTTTTCATAACATGAAATTGATATGTTGATTTATTTTTTTTTTTCATGCTTGCTTGTAGTTCACATTTTGTTTATTATTTGTAGTATATGAAAAAAAGAGTTTGATCTTGTATAACAAGTGAATGTATGTGTGGAACAAGGTGCTAAAATCCAATTTTTGGAAATCGCATTTTTTTTGCAAAATCGTGTCTTAGTACAAGTTCGACCTATTTGTAAACAAATTTGTTAAAAACTTGATCGTTTTCTGTCATAAAAGTGACCTTAAATGTTCAATTTTAACTATTTTTGGGAATATTTTATAGTTTTTGCCGGAAACTAACATGTGTTTTGCAGTTAAACTAAAGGTTACGTATTTAAACTCTTTCATGTGAGATGGTTAACGTGTAGAAAACATTCTAGGCTTTAACATGAGCCCATTGGTTTGGCGAAAAACGCTTTATTATCTAATCTATCGATAGTTAAAGTGTAAACTGGAAAAAGGTGCTATATCCACATAAAAACGTAATATTTTTTTTACGTAATACTAAGGGAGGATTTTGATAATCTATCAAATTTTTGAGTTCAAACTATAAAATTTAATGGTTAGTAACTAATATCATAAATTGTGAAAATTTTTTAACCCATTATGGGAAAGTTGTTTAAAATAAACCTTTAAAAATTTATTTTTTTTGGTAAATTAACTGCATTTTATTATTTTTTTTTTAAAAATGTTTACCGCTGGACCCCGTCTAAATTTTGAAGAATTCATTACGCTAAATTTAAATTTTTAAAAAATAACACAAAAAACTTAAAACTACTTGGCAAATGTATTGAAATTCCTAGTAGAAATTGTAACATAGCACCTTATTCCACTAGAACAAAATTTCACATGCATTTTTTGGCTACATCCGCTTATTTGTTTTCAATGAAATTTTGTACATAGATGCATATGGTCCATCTTCGTCGAGCTGCAAAAACAAATTTCAAAAAATAATTTTTTTTCGCGACTTATTTAGTTTTTTGCGTCTCCTGAACAATTTGGTTTTTGGATTATAGCACCTTGTTCCACACCCACATTCAAGTAATAAATTTATTGTTTACATTTTTTCTACACATGTATGTGTTAAAGTGAATATAATATTTTAATTACAATAAAGGCCTTAGCTTTGGAGTGATTTCCCATAGTCTGGGAACCAAACCTGTAAAATACTTAAGTATTTATTTACTTATATTAATTTTTTTCAAGTATTTTTGTACTTATACTTGAAAAATTCAAGTACAAATATTTTTTACTTACTTGAAAAAATTTTTAAGTAAGTATAAATATTTTTTATTTACTTGACGAAAAGTTCAAGTAAGTAAGTATATTTTTACTTGCAACAATTTGTGTTCAAATAAAATACTTGAACACAAATTTGTTCAAGTAAAATACTTGAAAACATTTTCTTCAAGTAAAAAATAACTAAAAAGTGTTTTTAAATAAATTTCTTAAACAAAAATGTTTCCAAATAAAATATTTGAGCAACACAAGTTCAAACCACTACTAACAATAAGACCATGCGCGTACTGCAATTAATATTAGGAGGAACTTTCATACGTATTGTATGAAATTCCTGCACACGCGCATGTCTTACACGGGAGTAAAATGACACTACAACCTTAAGATGTTTTATTGAATTATTTCCAAAAGCCATATCATCGACACAACTACTTCTACGTTGGGTATTACCGAACATGATTCCCAAGATCTACTGTTCCCTACCCCAAATCCTAAAATTGGGCCTAAAGATACACTGAATCAGTCACACCATTATCATTTTACTCCCTATAGTCTTTAGACTTTCTCTCGGTGCCAACAAATCCGGACGGAGCATAATAGCACCAACCACCAACACTAAATGTGACGAAATTATATGCACATCAACTTAACACACATCAACATTTTTGCATGTTTATCTTCCACTCCTCCATTCAGCATTCCTTCCATAACTCGCCACCGTTCCAGGTCCACAACCACTTTTCAAATCCTACTCTTCTAAGTTTCCACTTATCCTTTCTATTTTTAATCCCAAGCCCATCAAGCCAAGAACAAAATAAAACCAAAATTATGTCCATAACAAAAATTCATTTTAATTAATTTATTTTTTGACAAGCACATAAACAAATTTTCCAAAAATTGTTGCTTAAGTTTTTTATTTCAACAAAATGTTTATCAAGTATTTTTACTTGATGAAAGTTTGTTCAAATAAAAAATACTTGAAAATACTTGTACTTGAACATTTCAAGTACAAGTATTTTTTTACTTACTTGAAAAATTATTCAAGTAAGTAAAAAATATTTATACTTCAAAATCTGAAGTACAAGTATTTGTATACTTACTTGAAAATACTTGAATTCAAGTTTTTTTACAGGTTTGCTGGGAACAAACGTCAAAGACTTTGTTGTAATTTAACTTTAAGTACTAATGAAATTTATTACTTGACTATAAAAAAAAACGTTTTTTAATAATTCCGTGTGTATTCACATACTATTCTATAAATAAACCAATAAAAAATGTGAAATTAATCATCAGAAATGTTTTTTTAACTAAAAATGGAAAATTTTTTCCCATTTTCTAGTTCAAATTGTTCCTTATTTTAAAGAAAAATATGGACTAAAAAGTAGGAAAACATGGCAATGGAGCTTAATCATTATCAAATTTCCTTGGATTTAATTAATTTTTTCCAATTTTTAGTTAGTTTTTTTTTCAGTGTACTATATTTCAACGAAAATCTAAATTTTCGCCAGAGCCGTTTTTTAATAAATCTCGGTCAAACGTAGGGCTGTCAATCCCGAAATCCCGGGATTTTTGTAATAAAATGAATTCCGAATCCCGGGATTTTTAAGCTCAAATTCCTGGATTTTTGAAATATTAAAAATGTATGAGAATTTATTTTTAAAAATACAACTTTGTTCAATTATTATTACATTTACATCAACAAATTAAAACTAAAACTTTTTTTGAATTTTCAACGTAGCTCGCCAAGAATTTTGCTGAGCTAAGAATTCTACCCAGGCTTGCTGAATAATAGTCCAACGCACTAACAATTAAGCCACAGTCACGGAGCCCTTTGACCAAAGTTTGCAAGTTTTGGCCAACATTTTCTAAAAAACCAAAACTTCAAAGGGCGCCACGGGTAAATTCAATCCGATTGACCTCAAACTTGTACCACATAAGTTTTAGGTCTAGGAGAATAAAATTTTTCCGGGACGTTCAAAATTGGAAGAACATTACCCTTTAAATGTTTTTATTATTTTAAATTTTCTTTAAGTTAGTTTTAAAATTATACAGTGCAACAACCAAAATCGGAGTGGGATGAAACCAAAAGCAAATAAAAGTTGTCATTTTCCATAACAAACCCCTCAAGGTTTTAGTTCATTGCTGAATATTTAATATTAATAATTACTTGAAAACTGCATTAGTGGCGTATACTTAATTGTTTAATTGCCTTTAAATAACAATAAGAATAATTAGAAATCATTTGTTTTAATAATTTCGTTGTAGCGAAATCGACTCCCTGCTTAATAGGCTAGCACGCTACCAACTAACACACAGTAGCCCCTTAATATGCACAATAAAATTGAAACAAAAAGAGTCTACTATTTTTTTACTTTTATAATCAAAGAAATTTAATCCCGAAAAATCCCGAAATCCCGAAAAATCCCGGGATCCCAAAAAATCCCGTGATCCCGAAAAATCCCGGGATCCCGAATCCCGGGATTTTAAAAAACCGATCCCGTTTGACAGCCCTAGTCAAACGTCAAAAAAATACATTTTAAGCTTTTATCGAAAACGACGAGAGATTTTAAAAAATGTCTAAACCCAAGTAAAAAAGTTTTTGTATAGTTGTATATAATTTTATAAACATCATATATGATTATATAGAATTTAAAGCGAAAAATGAGTCGATAAAACCATATAAAATTTGATCAATGTTTCTTATATTTTGTTAAATTTTTTATATAATTTTATGCGAAATTTGGACCGCAATTTTTATATATCAACAGCAAATTTATATAATCAGATATAATTATATACAACTATATCAAATTATATAAAACAATATATAATTTTATAAAGTTATATAAAATTATATCAAGTTTTATATAATTACAACAATTTTTTTATAATTATATATAATTTCATATAACTTTATAAAATTATATATTGTTTTATATAATTTGATATAGTTGTATGTAATTATATCTGATTATATAAATTTGATGTTGTTATATGAAAATAGGGGTCCAAATTTCGCATAAAATTATATAAAAAATTTATCAAAATATAAGAAACATTGATCAAATTTTATATAGTTTTATGGACTCATTTTTCGCATCAAATTCTATATAATCATATATGATGTTTATAAAATTATATACAACTATATAAAAACTTTTTTACTCGGGAAGTTAAAAATTATTCTTTGGAAAAAATTCACATTTTGAAATTGCAATGTTTTTGTTGCCAAAAATTGCACTTTCAAATTCCGAGTTAAAAACTTCGCGTTTTCTGCAAATAAATATCGAATTGTTTAATTTCGGTATTAACAATTCCTTATTTATTTACAGAAAACGAGAAGTTTTCAGCTCGGAATTTAAAAGTGCAACAAAAAAGGCAACAAAAACATTGCAATTGCAAAATGTGAATTTGCAGTTTTATTGCATTTTTTCCGAGGAATAATTTTTGTCCTAAGTAATTTTTTCTTATCTCTTGTTTTCGATATAAGCTTAAAATGTTCATTATTTGACGTTTGACCGCGATTTATTTAAAAACGGCGCTGGCGAAGATTTTTATTTTCGTAGACGATGTTTAAAGATTATGGTAAAAATTTGTATTTTTCCCCATAACTTTTGCTATACCTAACTTTTCCTTAAAAATCTCTAATACCTACATGTAAATGGTGTCCTAACACTAAAACTAACTTATTTTTTATTTTTTTTTCCGTGTTTTTAAATTTAGTTGTTCATCAACGCTTTATTGTCTTTTTTTTTCATCATCTTCTTCATGTTCATCCTTCTCCTTCAAAGATTTGTTATCACAATTTATGTCTTGTGGATGTGGTGGGTATTATCATTTCAACAGTCAAGTAAGTTATGGTCTTAATGGAGGATAGCAGTTGCTCTTTTTTTCATTTTTCTTTGTAAATTTTTGTTGCAAGGATGCGCGCAATCATTTTATTATGTTGAACATAATATTACGTCAAGAAGTTATAAGGCATGATTAAGATTTTTATTTTTTGGGGCAGTTAACTTTTCACTTATAGCTTAAAGCTATTGATAGTTTGGCGGAAAATAAATATTTAATACAAAATGTAGCATAAAGATTTAAATGATTTTTATGTCATTTTCTGGTAATAAGTATTTATAAAAATCAGAAACAGTAGTGCTTAATTATGATTGGAAATTATATCGTTGTATGTCGAGTCTAAGTTTGTCTACATAGAGTGTCTAAATAACCGAAGAAATTGTAAGCTACGCTCGGTTTCAAAATTCGGTAGCCTGATCGATTTTGGCTTTAATTTGGTTTTGTAAAATCTAAGAAATTTACTTCGGATAAATTGACTAACAACAATTTTTTAGCAAAAATGGCGCCCAAGCTGGGGCAAGATTCGGTTTCGGAATAAAGACACTAAAATCCGTTGCAAAAACAATCAAGTCCTTTTAAAAACTTCATAACAAAATGCTCTAATGCAAACAAAATACAGAAATTCAATTAATTTAAACAGGCTGGCGATCAAATATTATCAAGGTTCCGTGACTTAGCGGGTGCTGTGGCTTAGTGGTTAGCGCGATGGACTACTAGCCAACAAGCCTGGGTTCGATTCTCAGCTCAGGCAGAGCAACTTTTTTTTAGATATTTATTAGTTTCTATTTATAACTAATATCTATCGCAGCATCCTCCTTCGTTGATAAATAGCACTGAAACGTCAACGAAGTAAAATAATAAAATAATGACTATAAACACAGCTTCAAAAATAATTCACCAGTTTAATAGGACATCTTAATTATCTTAATTATTTTTTGGACAGCTTAATTATCTTAATTATTAATACAGGAAGAGCAATTTCAAATGCACTTAGGCTGGATAAACAAATAAATTATTTTGTATATGGTTGATGTGTTTTTAATATTATTGCTTTTTATAATTTGTGGTTGCCAGATTCAATAAAACTAATTCCTGAAGAGGTAGGAAAACAACCTACGAAACGTCGGAGAAAAATATGAAATAAGTCTTTTATTTGCATATAGGATATATTCGTTCAACTGTTGACGAGTGTGGACGTGTTTTATTTTAACTCCGTGCTATAAATTGAATTACTAAAATTGTTCGTAATAGGTTTGTTCGTAATAGGTATTTTTGTGATATTTTCATTACCACATCTAGGAAAATGAAAATATGGACACAAATGATACCGATTTAGTTCGAGGCTCTGCCTCACCGACTGGTGCTGGTCCTAGCACTGGTCTTAGGGTTGCGACCTTGAAGTCCGGCCTTGATTCTGGTAGGGGTGCTCAGCCTAATATTGGTGGTAAAAAGAAAAAGAAACTTAAGCCATCAAAGGTCAGGCACAACCAGAGAAGGCTTTGTTTGAAAATAATTAACAGACTAAGCCAACTCGATGGAACGAAGCTCTCCGAACGTGAGAGGGCGTCGCTATCATGGGCGAAAGGAGTCATTGAAGAACAGGACAAACTTTCGGCAATGCGCGCATCTGACAAACAGAGCGCTGTTTCGGCCTCGTCATCGAAGTCTGGTAAAAGGTTGCGCTCGCCCGACGAGAAACCTTTACCTAAAAGATCTAAGGTGACCGGCAACGTCTGGACTCAGTCTTTTAGTGAAGTGGTGAAAGGTAACTTCGTTAGGGCTGTGATAAACAGGCAAAATGGGGATTGTAGTATTCCAAGGGACAAGTGGAGTTTAGTTGAAACTAAACTAAATGAAATCTACTATAGGCTTCTTGAGAGTATGCCTGATTTTCTCCCTACTACTGTCAACGCAGGTTGGTATCAGGGGCGAGTAAAACTCGTTGCTTTTGGAAACGAAAGATCCGCAGCCGTGTTTAAGGTTGCCATTAGCCAAGTGGGAGAGTTATGGCCTGGAGCCAGACTGGACGTTGTGGAAAAACATGATATCCCCTCGCAACCCAGAGCTCATGCATGGATCCCAATGGCTACAAGTGACACTGCGGTGATTCTAAAGATGATAAAAGTCTGCAATCCTGACCTTCCAACTCAGAATTGGCAAATTGCCAGATTGGGTGAGATGGAGGGCGCTCGTCGTCAAGCAGTGGTCTTGGTTAATGAGGAATCGCTTCCGCTTTTAGCCAGGACTGACGGCATTATTAGATTTGGCTTTTTTCATATAAGAGTCAATGTCTACAAGGGCGACCAGAAGCCTATTTTGGAAGCAGACAAGCCAGTGGCAGAGTCGGCTGGGGAGGAGAATCTGGAAAAGGTTGATATTCAGCTGACCGATGCTAGGCTGATGGGAGATGCATCTGGCATTTTCGAAACCGAATCTGGTAACGAATGCGACCTCTGTGATGGCATGGAGGATAAAGCTGATGCCACTATGGGTGACATTCAGGACGAGGCCCATGCAGTGAGGAATTCGGAGAGTTCTGTTGCCTCCGATTCAGAACAGATGGGACACATATCTGGCTTATTCGAAACCGAATCTGGGGACGAATGCGACCTCTATGATAACACGGAGGATGAAGCCAATAACACGGTGGTGGAAAGGATGGTGGAAAAAAAGCAAGATGTTGCGGTTCCTACAAATAAACCTCCATCACTCTAAGGCAGCCTCAGCTGCACTATTGCTGCGCCTGACGACAGGAGCAGTTGACTTGGTTTTTATCCAAGAGCCCTGGGTGCGGGGTGGCAGGGTTTGCGGATTGAAGACCCCTGGGTTTAAGTTGATGGTTGCCAAAGGTGAGGGCTCACCAAGAGCCTGCATCTTGGCGAAAAATGGCTTAAACATATTCTTTTTATCAACTTTTAGTGATATGGATGTTACAGCGGCTAGCTTAGAGCTTCATGGGAAATCTATTTGGCTCGCCTCTGCGTATTTTCCTAATCCGGGGCCAATACCCCCGGAGAAGGTTGGCGGTCTGATTCGGGAGTCTGAATCTAGGGGACACCAGTTACTAGTGTGCTGTGATGCTAATGCACATCATTCGATATGGGGTAGTACAGACACAAATGATAGAGGCGAATCACTTTTGGAGTTTTTGTTAAGCACTAACCTGTATATTTGTAACAAGGGTAGTGAACCAACTTTCGTTACAAGTACGCGGCAAGAGGTTCTTGACGTAACACTTGTATCAGATACATTGTCTGACAGAATTGATGACTGGAGAGTTTTGGAAGAGCATTCTTTCTCAGATCATCGCTACATTGAGTTTTTACTCAGGGAGCGTGCCCCGGTTGAGACAGTCTCTAGAAATCTGAGAAGAACAAACTGGGTGAAATATAGGGAGACTTTTTCTTTGCTTTTGGATGAAGTACCCCTATCTGAACCGCATAGTTTAGCGGAAATTGACTGTCTGGTTGACCATATAACAAATGTTTGTAATAGGTGCCTGGATGCGTCTTGCCCTTCTGCAAAGCCTAGAGGGAAAAAAAAGCCACCTTGGTGGTCAAATGAGTTGCAGACGAGCAGAGATTCCTGCAGAAAGCTCTTTAATAAGGCTAAATTTTCAAGAGCGGACGAGGACTGGTCTGCATACAGGCTGCAACTTAAGAGTTATAAAAAGATGATCAGAAATGCAAAATGTGATTCTTGGAAAAACTTCTGTGGAAACATAGAAGACGTTTCTGAGGCATCCAGGCTGCGCAAGGTTCTGGCTTCTTCTCCTTGCACCCTAGGATACCTGAAAGATCCTAATGGGGTGTGGTCTTCCTCCAGTGGAGAGTCGCTGGATCTCCTTTTAAACACGCATTTTCCGGGCAATTCCATGACGCCGTTTCAAGCTTTGGAACGTTCTGACGCCCAAGCATCTGAAATTGCTTCGGAAATAATAAATATGCCAACATTAATCTGGGCGATAAAAAGCTTCAGGCCCTATAAATCCCCGGGACCTGATGGTATAATCCCGGCTGAGTTGCAGCAAGTGTTGGACTATATAGCCCCGTTGCTGTATAATCTATACACAGCATGCATCAACTGGTCGTATATTCCTTTAAAGTGGAGGGATACCAGAGTCGTATTTATCCCGAAGGCTGGGAAAAGTTCCCACACAGCTCCGAAGGATTTCAGACCAATTAGTCTGTCTTCTTTTTTGTTAAAGACAATGGAACGAATGATGGACTCATATTTGCGTAGAGTGATTGACCCGAGGTTGCTTTCGACAAAGCAACATGCATACAGCAAGGGACGATCAACGGAAACAGCTCTTCATGAGCTCGTTGGTACCATCGAGAGATCGCTTTCGGTAAAGGAGTACACTATGGTGGCCTTTCTTGATATTGAGGGGGCTTTTAATAATGTCATTCCAGAATCGATAATATTGGCATTGTCTGGTCTGGGAGTAAAGCGTGAAATCGTTTTAATGGTGGAAAACCTACTTGCCAATAGACGTATAACGTCTGAATTGGGAGCGTCCGTCATATCTCGATTTGTCAATAGGGGCACACCACAAGGAGGTGTTCTTTCGCCGCTTCTTTGGAACCTGGCACTGAATTCAATGCTACTATCTCTAGAAGCACGTGGTTGTCATGTTATCGCATATGCTGACGATGTCGCGATAGCGGTAAAGGGGAAGCATCTGCCAACATTGCGGGACATTCTTCAGGGTTCTCTGAAAGATCTGTCTAAATGGGCAAGAGACTGTGGTCTAGGAGTTAATCCCAGTAAAACAGAGCTTGTTTTGTTTACAAGGAAAAATAAGATTCCTGCTTTTGATCCTATTTCTCTGGACGGTACTGAAATCAGCTTCTCAGATGGAGCCAAGTATCTTGGAGTATTTCTAGATAGGAAGCTGAATTTCAGGCGTAATATTGAGGAACGGGTGAGAAAAGCAACGATTGCTTTGTATTCCTGTAAAAGGGCCATTGGAAAACGATGGGGTTTTAGCCCTCAAGTCGTTCATTGGATCTATACAGCAGTGGTGCGTCCAATTTTGCTGTATGGAATCATTGTCTGGTGGCCTGCTTTGGAAACAAAAGCGAACTTTGTCTTTATCACGAAGGTACAGAGAATGGCGTCAATGTGCATCACTGGTGCTCTTCGTACTACACCTACGGCTGCATTAGAAATCCTCCTTCACCTGATACCCTTGGACATATTGGGTAGGCAGTATGCGGCTGCGTCGGCAATTCGACTTAATAGCACGCTGCAATGGAGGAGCAGTGATTGTGGCCATAGCGCGATCTTGAAAAAGATAACAATACCACAAAATGTGGACTGTGCTCCCTCTTTGAGCCTCTTTGAGCGCCACTTTACCACTATGATACCATCCAGGGAGTCTTGGATGGGGGATACTCCGGGTAGTGGAGCTACCATAAATTTTTACACAGATGGATCGAGGCTGCACGAACAAGTGGGCTTTGGGGTCTATTCGGAAGAGCTTGGATTGAGCCTGGCTCGTAGATTGCCAGATCATTGCAGTGTTTACCAGGCAGAGATGCTGGCAATAAAGGAAGTAGCTGACTGGTTGAGCTGCAATGTCTTGTCTACAACCGCAGTCAACATCTATACTGACAGTCAAGCCGCGGTCAAGTCCCTGGATTCAATGTTTCTGAAAACAAGATCTGCCCTTAACTGCCGCACGTCTTTAAATGAGATGGCCAAGCAGTTTAACATACGACTCATATGGGTCCCAGGGCACAGAGACATTCCAGGGAATTGCAAAGCCGATGAGCTTGCAAGACTAGGAACTACCTTACAGGTTCCAACAGAATTGGAATGTGTTGGTATGCCTCTAGAAACTTGCAAGCAAAACCTACGGCTTTGTTCTGCGACGGAGACTAATCAAAGATGGGCAAATGGATGGACGTGTGAGACAACACGACTGATTTGGCCTTCTCTTAATCAGGGGCGCACAAGTGAGCTGATATCGCTTCCAAGAGGAGAGATTTCGACGGTGGTTTCTATAATTACCGGACACTGTCTTATAGGGAAGCACGCAGAGCGGTTAAATGTGCCGTCGAATGACTTTTGCCGAAGTTGCATGGATGAAGAGGAGTTGGAAACTATCGAACACTTTATTTGCCATTGCCCGGCACTTTCTGGTCAGCGACTTGCTTCACTGGGATCTAGGGAGCTGTACGATCTTTCTGATTTGTCGGATGTCAAAATACAACATCTAAGGAGTTTCATAAGAAGCTCAAACTGGTTTAACGACAGGGACTAGTAGGGAAACCTATTACGATCCCGTGGTATCACAATGGACCTCAGAGTCTACGTGTGTTGACGTAAAACGTCAGCAGCCACTTACAACCTAACCTAACCTAATATAGGATATAATTTGACCTTGAAAGCCTGATTGGAAATTCCAAAAAACGTTAGATAATAGAGAAAAAGGTCGATAAAATTAAAATAATAAGTAATTTTCGGAGGGCCCGCCGAATTTAGAAAACGATTGAATCAAAGCAACATAATGAAGGACTTTTTTACACATATCAAATTTAAATATGACGCTGATACCTGCTTTCTACTAAAGAAATACTGCAGAGAAATTAGAAGATTAGCCAAACAGACGGAAAGACTTAAATTTTTACTTTCATGCAGGAAAAATGGACTATTACCAACACATATTATTAATACAACTAGAAACGTTAAACAATGTTTTATATCGTCGAGAATATCACAGGAACTAGTAAAAGTTGAGCAAAATTTTCACGTAAAAATTCTTAATTTAGAAATTAAAGACACAAATTTAAATCTTACGATAATACGCAGGTGTATTCAGGAAATAAAAACAAAAACAAAATCAATACTTAACACTGAAGAGTATAACAATTTTATAAAAAGGCAGGATACGAGATATAGGAGTGTAACATCTACCAATAAACAGACACACGCAATCAAACTACAGAATTTAAAACGGAAACAATTGGAGAAATACAACTTAAAATACAATTCATCTTGGTTTGTTAACAAAACAAGTGTTACCTTTTCTGAGGAAAGCAAGTGGCTCCTTTCGCTTGGGTCTAAGTTTGCACTCCCGGTGAACGACAGTAATTTCTCTACAATTCACTTAATTGCAGATTTGGAACAATGGGTACAGACGATCACAGATGATAGAGAAAAAGAAATAGTAAGAACTAAAATCGCTAACAGAATCTTAACACACAAAAGGAAGGTAAAAAACAGTCAAAAGGAGAAATTTATACTGAATATATACGAAGAAACTAAGCGTTTTATAAAAGTACACAAGGATGAAATAGTAATAACGAAGTCAGACAAAGGTAACAAAACCGTAGTGATTTACAAAAAGGACTATATGAAAGAAATGGACAAACTACTTGAAGATAAAACTACATATAAATCAATAAGAACAGATCCAACAAAAAAGCTACAAAGAAAAAACAACAATATGATAACAGATCTATACAAACAAAAATATATTACAAAATATGAAAAAATTCACTTGACATCAAACTCAGCCACGGCCCCTAGATTGTATGGCCTACCAAAAATCCACAAGCCAAATACACCCCTGCGACCAATTTCATCATCCGTAGAAGTGCCGTGTTACAACCTGTCCAAATATATTGGGAACATTTTAAAGAACATCATATTAGATAAATACAATATAAAAAACTCATTGGAATTGAAAACGAAACTAAAGGAAATAACGCTAGATGATGACGAAATTTTAATTTCTTTAGACGTGGTATCGTTATTCACAAACATACCGATTCATTTAGCCATAAGTAACATAATGAATAATTGGAATAATTTAAAAAGCCATACTAAAATACCCAGGTCCCATTTTCTTAATTTACTAAAATTCTGTTTAAATGATAACAATTACTTTATCTATGGGGAAACGTATTATAACCAGACATATGGCATGCCTATGGGTAATCCGTTATCACCAACGATAGCAGACATAGTCCTGGACAATATGCTGGAGAAAGCCACTGAAGACCTAAGAAAGAAGAATATAAATATAAAACTCATTTCAAAATACGTTGATGACCTATTTGCCATCATTAAGAAAAGTGATGAAGAACTTATTTTAAACACATTCAACAGCTACCATAAGAAAATCAAATTTACGATTGAAAAGGAACAAAACAATGCGATCCCCTATTTAGATATGAAGATCTATAGGGAGAATAATAAAATCATAACTGATTGGTACACTAAATCTATTGCATCAGGTCGTTTAATTAACTATCACTCAACGCAACCTATGAAACAAAAAACAAACACTGCAATAAACTTAATTAAAAAAGTTGACCTATTAAGTGATAATAAATTTAAAGACAAAAATTTAAAAATAGTTAAAAATATTTTAGCAACAAATAATTATCCGACTAATATTATTAACAATTTAATACACAAAGCAATAAATGAAGAAACTAGGGAACAAACCACCAACAATACATCTGGCATCACCAAAAAATTCTACAGTCTCTCATATATACCCAAACTTACAGAGAGTAAACAAATGAGGGATATAATCGAAGATGATACAGTATCATTGGCTCACAAACCAAATAAAACAACAAACGCACTATTTACACAAACAAAAAGTAAAATAGAAAAATATGATCGTAGCAATGTAGTGTACGAAATCAAATGTAATGGTAATGATGACGAAGCGTGCGGTAAAGTGTACGTTGGAACCACCAAAAGAAATTTAGCTACAAGAATAAATGAACATAAAACAGACATAGAAAAACTTAAATACTCAACAGCATTAGCCCTACACTGTATTGATCAAAAGCATAACCCGAACTTAGACGATGTTAAGGTATTAGATGTGGAGAGAAAGGTAAACAAAAGATATACACTGGAAAGTTTACGAATACAGGAGAGACAAGACTCAGCTGTAAACAAAAAAGACGATAAGGACCGAACTAATGCAAATTATACAATTGCAATATTATAAATTAGTCCATTTTCAACTGTGATATAGCATTAAGGAAAAATTTAACCTGTGATATTTTAATTTTTTTTAGTAATTATACATTTTTATTTTTTGTTTTATTTTTGTGTTTAATTGTACTTTGTGTATTTTTCAAAACAAATTTAAATTAAAATTTAAAATGTGAATGCAGATTTAAGATTTTATGTAAGTTGAATTGTTCTTTACATGTTATTGTATATGGTTGATGTGTTTTTAATATTATTGCTTTTTATAATTTGTGGTTGCCAGATTCAATAAAACTAATTCCTGAAGAGGTAGGAAAACAACCTACGAAACGTCGGAGAAAAATATGAAATAAGTCTTTTATTTGCATATAGGATATAATTTGACCTTGAAAGCCTGATTGGAAATTCCAAAAAACGTTAGATAAATTAAGTTGAATTGACTAACAAAATAAATGGAGCCCAAAATTGGGGAAATTCTAGTGCTGAAAGACAGACATAAAGCTCGATAAAAATATAGGTTTTATGTTGACCCACAAGCGATCTGTGGAATCAACGTCATGTATCTATGGGTGGCATAAATATTGAGAAATCAGACACTCTTGATGTTCTGGGCGTGAAAATACAATGTGACGTTCGCTAGAATCAACATGTTTTTCAAATGTCGAAAGAAGCATTAAAGTGCCTTGGTTTCTTAAGTCTGATCGCCTTTCTATTTATACCGCCTATTACCGGCCGAAGTTGGAATACAACTTCCATATCTGGGCAGCTACTCAAAGTATTTTTTAAAGTTTTTGGACCGGGTGCCAAGGAGTGCGTTAAAGCTTGTCTGTAGGGTATGACAGACGGGTATCCAACTCTATTGCTTCATTGGAGCATCGTTCGAACGTGGGATATGCATCATTGATCTACCGGTATTACAATGGAAATTGCTCTGCTGAGATAAGTGAACTTATCTAAATAGTTGGGCAATGATAGAAATTTGTATGGAATAATGATTCAATGAAATCGATTTCATTGAGCATTTTATATGAAACAAGTAAGAGTGTTAAATTAGGCTGTGCCGAATCTTTTATACCCTCCAACATTCAAAAAAAAATTCCAGAGGCGTTTTTTAAGGGGGGGGGGTCGGTAGTGGTAATTGGGAGGAGGACAAATTTCCTATCGAAATATATTTTTAAAAATTCATTCTTATGATTTTTGCGCTAAAAAATGCAAGTTTATCATTATCATTTCGGCGGACCGAAAAAATTACATTTTCTGATCCTTCGGGTCCAAATACAGGACTTTGAACTTCTTGTAGCATAAAATGTTGCATTTGTTAAACAAATCCACAAAAAATCGTATAAAAAATGGTATTTTTTAGAGGTTGGTTTAGTTCTTCAAGGAGGAACTTCTTTCCCCTGGTCCAATTTTGCTCATTTACGAACGTAACCTGCCTAGGAACATAAGACATATTCAAGCAAATTTCGTGAGTCAAAATTTTTTTATTTTGGACTGCATCGTGTTAACTACAAACGGACAGACGGACGGACAGATGGACATATGGACAGACGGACGATCACTGATCATAAATATATATGGGGTTCTATACCGATATTTTGATACGTTACACACGGAATGACAAAGTGAGTATACCCTCATACTGAAGTTAGAGGTTATAAAAATCAATGACTCAATGATTCGGCCCAACTCTTTTTATCTAGTAGATCGAATCCGTTTGGTGTCAATAATCAAATGAGTTGCACAACACATTACAAAGAAAACTCGTTTCTCAGAAGAAGCCTTTTCAGTCAGCTATGATCTGAAAAGGTTTACACTTAATGTCCATAAACACTACTCTCTTTCCTCCTCCTAATAAGCTGTTTTGCTACTACCAATACAAATTGTATTATACAATACACGGCATTAGTATGTGGCATCCCCTGAGTGTTGGCTCAAAGTAAAAAAAATCCACGTGTCAGAAGGTCTGTTGAAGTCTTGAACTTATAAATTAGAAAACCATCGAGAGTAGTCATTCGGCTATTAATTATAGGTTGAGATTTCTCCTGCTAAAGTTATTCCTAGTTCTTTCGTACCTTTAGGTCATCGTTATCAATATTTTACAGCTTTACCTTATGAACCTTTAAAATATGCTATTTTAGCAAACATAAAACTAAAACAGTTTACAAACAGTTTACAGACGAAACTTTTGTTGGATTGTTTTGAGTTTCAAAAAATTCACATTTTATACAAATTATTGAAAAATATATAAAATAAATAATACATAATAAAAATTGGGATTCTGAAAATCCCGGGATTGAAAATCCGAAATATCGATATTCGGGATTTGCCTAATCTAGAAAGTGCCGGGATTTCTGAGATCGGGCGTATAAATATAGAAATTTAATATATAAAATTAGTAAATGGCGCCCAAGCTGGGGCTTGATTCCAAATCTCAAAGATTAAGTTCAGAAATAAAGTTTACCAGCAAAAAATATCAAATTTGTTTTAAAGAAGAGCATAAGAAAATTTATTTGTTTTGAAAACACATAAAAATTCAGTACAACTAACTAACGAAATTTTAATAAAAATGGCGTCCACGTTGGGGCCAGAGTTTAAATCGCAAAGCATTCATTTTGCCATTATGAAAGATGTAGTGGAGAGATATTTCGTGACACGGCAAACCAATTTTATGCAATAAGAATGAAGGTATGTAAGCGCATCGCAAATCAAATTTTTTGCTAGGTTATTTTACAATAAGAAAAACCTTAACAAAATATATTTGAATCTTAGGTTTGATTTAAGAGTTTTGTAAACAATTTAAATTTTTATTACTTTTAAAACATTTTATTGCAAGTTGTGTCAAGCTTGTATTATGAAGATTGTATTATAAAGATTGCATTGTAAAAATTGTGTTCTACAATGTGTATTTTAAAGATTGTATTCCAAAGATTTCATTGTTATTGCATTTCACTAAATCCGATATAAATGAAAGTATTAACACAAAATTATGATATAATTTTTTTAAGTAAATTGCTCCCAAGCAAAAAGAATCAAAATTATTTAATATAAGAGCATAAGAAAATTTATTTGTTTCGAAAACTCATAGAAATTCAGTTGAACAAACTTACGAAATTTTAATAAAAAATGGCGCCCACGTTAGGGCCAGAGTTTAAATCGCAAAGCACTTGCGCTAACATTCTTTTCCGCATTTTGAAAGATGTAGTGGAAAGATATTTCGTGACACTGCAAACAAATTTCATGTTAGCGCATCGCAAATTAAATTTTTTGCTGGGTTATTCTACAATATGAAAAACCTTAACAAAATATATTTAGGTTTGATTTAAGAGTATTATAAACAATTTAAATGTTTATTACTTTTAAAACTTTTTATTGCAAGTTATGTAAAGATTGTCTTATGAAGATTGTATTATACAAATTGTGTTCTACAATGTGTATTTTAAAGATTGTATTCCAAAGATTTCATTGTTATTGCATTTACTAAAATGTGTCACTAAATCCGATATAAATGAAAGTATGTATACAAAATTATCTATTTAAATACTTTAATACATTTTAATCGATTTTATTATAAAACAATACAGTTTATGACCTGAATTTTTATAATACTAAGGGTTTTCACGATTAAGAATGTTGCAATAAGGCTCTTGCTGTTGTGGTCTTGACAGTGTTCTAATATTTTCATTGTTTACCAGACACATCGTTAAATCCCTCATTGTTGTTATAATTCTTTTCCATTAAATTCATAAACAGTTCATTGACCTTCTTTAACACATTGTCTACATTTCATATAAGATGTGATAATAATGTTTATGAAATATGACAAGCCATCAAAAACATATGGCGCCTGGTACTAACATAGATTGTAGATAGATGGATAGTGTATGGATAGTGTTCATAAAAATAGCAATTTCATTACAATTAGTTATTTTGACACATTGCAAAGCAGTGAAGAGTGAATGTGGTCAGAGAGTAATAAGAGTGTAATGTGGCAGATAAATACGCAATTGACTGAAGGATATTTTTAGAGTTAAACAAAATAATGTTTTTATACCCTCCACTTAGTGATAGAGGGTATATATAAGTTTGTCATTCTGTTTGTAACTCATCGAAATATCGGTCTGGGACCCCAAAAAGTATATATATTCATGATGCCCGATCGATTATAAGACATTCTAGCAATGTCCGTCTGTCCGTCTGTCTGTCTATCTGTCTGTCTGTGGAAAATGCTATCACGGAGAAAATAATGCACAGAGATGACTGAAACTTAACATATTTATTGGAAGTTCTCCCGAGAAGTTTGGTATTGCATTTGAGCGATATCGGTTCAGCGGGTCAAAAGTTATGAACGAAAATGTAAGCACACCTCAAAAATTTCAGTACATTCAACATAACCTAAAAATACAAAATGCTTTAATTCGGCTTCTGGTTGACATATGTGAACATAATTGAACACCAAATGGTATTTAAACAAGTACGAACATATTTTTTGACAAAAAAAAAAAAAATCGCGGATTTTTTTTACCAAAATTTTTTTCGCGGAAATTTTTTTTTTTTTTCAAAAGTAATTTCCTTTTAAATAAAGTTTTTTGCAATAATCTTTTTAAAATTGTGGAGGGTATCACTACATTCGGCAAGGCCGAATTTAACTTTTTTACTTGTTAATGGCTGAAGCGGAATTTGGAAATTTTTGAGTGAACATTTTTCACACTTTCATATGAAAAAATGTCTCTGATAGAAAAAGAAAACTTAAATTTAAAGCATTTTCTATATAAAAAATTAAGTTTTCCAAAGTTTATCTCACCATAAATTTTCAAAAAAAAATCTTTAATTTACTAACACAAAACTTTTAAAGAGTTCATTCATCCGTTAGAGATCAATGCATCTTGTTTTTACACATCATGTATTCATTCTGCCTTACAGACAATATATTTCTATAGAGGTATACAAAATATTTTATTTACTCTAAGTTTTAACAGATTTTCCAGTTGATTCAACAATTTTTTTTTTTTTATGTTTTGTTGTTGCTGTTTTGTTTAAGCTACAAAACACTTTTTTTAGTGTCCAAAAGCCAAAGGCAGTAAACAGGAAATTAAATATTGTTCACAAACAATGAATATTGTAAAGTTTCTAAAGTTTGTACCTTTTGACTTGAGGAAATGTTATCTAAAGCCCCCAAACTATTTGTTGTTTATACTGTTTGTCAATGTTCCAGCATATGAAAAGATTTTTTTTTTTAGAAAAATGTGTACAAATGAAAATGTGTACGGGAAACGTAATAAAAAAAATACAAAAACGTTTCATAATGATGATTTTTTTTTTTGGAGAAAGTTAAATTTTTAAGGGGGATGTTTGATTGTAATTGAAATACGAATATCGATAACACAGAATATACCTAGATAATAATCGATAACTAGACACAAGACACGATAATAGAAAAATTTATGTTATCGATATATCGATAATTGACATATTTTTCTATAGCAATGTTGTGTTATCGATATGCCGATATCGATAACTACACACGATAACTAAACGAAAATTGTGTCTAGTTATCGATTTACCGATAACACAAAATTTTCTTACAAAAATTATATTAATTATCGATGTATCGATAACACAAAATTTTCTTAAGAAAATTGTATTTAGTTATCGATGTGTCGATAAAGCAAAGTTTTTTAACGAAAATTGTACTTACAAGGGAAGTATCTCAACCCTTATGAACCGATTTGCCTGAAACTTAAAATATATATTAAGGAGACGATTTTAAGGTTGGGGTGTCTCGGCTTATCGGCCATATCGGTTTTTAAAAATTTCGTTGTCCCCTTATGAAACCATGTGGACCTTCGGGAAAATTTTGATAACTTCCGAACTAACAGGAATATCATCTAGGGCAAAAATACGGGTCGACTTAAATTTAATAAAGAATATTTCTTATTCATGTGAATATCGTAGGTCTATGTCTTCACATAAGTACCCCCCAAAATTTACACATTTTCCTGAAAAAAATATTTAAAGAAACCGAATTTTTACAAGGTTATGCCACCATTGGATAGGCATTAAAAAAACCTTTCTTCTCATATGAAAACATTATATAGTTTCTTAAAAAGAAATGG
This sequence comes from Pegoplata infirma, assembly GCA_963921195.1. Lineage (NCBI taxonomy): Eukaryota > Metazoa > Arthropoda > Insecta > Diptera > Anthomyiidae > Pegoplata > Pegoplata infirma. The sequence goes on from OY992539.1 coordinate 195,059,855, forward strand.
CTGAAAAATCAAAAAAACGATTTTTTCGCCATTTTTTGACCCATGTTTTGAACCCCTAAATCCCCGATATGGCCGATAAGCCGAGATACCCCAACCTTAAAAATGTCTCTTTAATATATATTTTCAGTTTCAGGCAAATCGGTTCATAAGGGTTGAGATACTTCCCTTGTTAGTTATCGATGTATCGAATTTACAAAATTTTCTATAAAAAAATTGTTTCTAGTTATCGATGTATCAAAAAAACAAAATTTTCTATAGAAAATTTTGTGCTATCGATAACTACACACAATTTTCTATAGAAAATTTTGTTTTATTTTGTGTTATCGATAAATCGATAACTAGACACAATTTTCGTTAGAAAATTTTGTGTTATCAATATATCGATAAAAATTTTTATAGAAAATTTTGTATTATCGATATATCGATAACTAGGCACAATTTTAGTTAGAAAATTTTGTGTTATCAATATATCGAGTGTGCTATCGATAACTTAATATAATTTTCGCACGAACATTTTGTGTTATCGATAAGTATATATAATTTTCGTAAGAAAATTTTGTTTTATCGATAAATCGATAACTATGCACAATTTTCGTTAAAAAATTTTGTGTTATCAATATATCGATAAAATTTTCTATAGAAAATTTTGGGTTATCGTTATATCGATAATTTTAATAGACCTAATTTTCTATAGAAACACAATTTTTTATAGAAAATTTTGTGTTATCGATATTTCGATAACTAGACACTATTTTCTATAGAAAATTTTGTGTTTTCGATATATCGATTACTAGAACCAATTTTTTATAGAAAATTTTGTGTTATCGATATATCAATAACTAGACACAATTTTCTATAGAATATTTTGTGGTTTCTATATAAAATTTTGTGTTATCGATATATCGATTACTAGACACAATTTTCTATAGAAAATTTTGTGTTATCGATATATCAATAACTAGACACAATTTTCTATAGAAAATTTTGTGTTATCGATATATCGATAACTAGACACAATTTTCTATTGAAAATTTTGTGTTATCGATATATCGATAACTATACACAATTTTCTATAGAAAATTTTGTGTTATCGATAACTAGACAAAATTTGCTATAGAAAATTTTGTGTTATCGATATATCGATAACTAGACACAATTTCTATAACAAGTTTTGTGTAATCGTTAAATCGATATTTAGAAACAATATATCGTTAACTAGACACAATTTGCTATAAAAAATTTTGTGTTATCGTTATTATCGATAACTAGACACAATTTTCTATAGA